>VZRI01001775.1:0-53143 GCA_013397515.1 Upupa epops | reverse complement strand
GATCTGCACCCACAAACTTTCAATTCTTGCTTCATCCTCCCCTGGACAGAACTCAATACATTCCAGTTGCTCTCTCTCATGAAGAGCAACTCCACCACCTCACCGTGCTGATCTGTCTCTCCTGAGAAGTACATAGCTGTCCATGACCACATTCCAGTCATGCGAGCTGTCCCACAAGGTCTCTGTAATTGCCACCAGATCACCTGAATCTAGTTCCTGCGCTTAGTTGCTCTCTGCCACTGATCTAGTCTGAGACTTTCCCAGCATCTGGATCAGTTGTTTCTTCTTAATTTGGGAAGAGAAAGGGGTTAATACCATGTCGTTCATCTGGTAGCAGACTCAGGCTCAACCCATGGTGTTTAAGGGAGACAACAAAAGTGGTAATTGCCTGGCCTAACTTCAAGTGTCATTAGTGCTGCCATTGACTTCAGGGGGCCTTAGATTACGATTAAGAGTCCAATTCCAAGACCTGTGTGGTGATCTAGCTTGGATTGGTATTAATACAACACTAGGAAAGACTATTCAACTACATGAATCTTGTATACTTCACTTTTGGCTCCACCATGTAATTATTGTTATTTCAATAGGATTTACTCCAGTTTATCCTGGAAATGAGATTATAATTACAAAGAGAAGAATCAGAGAAAAGACAGATCATGTTTATTTTTAATGCCTTTATTCTCCCAAGAGAGACAGCTCAACAGCACAAAAAGATGTACTGAAAAAGTGATAAAACCCAAGAGAGATTATACTGTGTAACTTTCTGGTTTCTTTTTCACTCATTGGATTTTTTCTGCAGAAGGAGTGAAGCTGATGTTTCAGAAGAGGCATCTAAAATCTTAGAGCATGAAAGTACAGTAGCTTGAAAAGAGAGTACTGTAGGTAGGGAGCTGGTTTTGGAGTTCAACTGCATTTTCATTCCTAAATGTAATGTCTAGGGACCAAGAATCATGATTATCTGATGAGTTCCCAAAAGTTATCATGGTCTCATCAACCCAACATGTTGCTTTAACATATCTGCAGTTATGAGGCTGTCATTATATCATTACATCCAACAGTCATCAAAGCAGTGGCAGGAGAAAAGACATTGGATGAAGACCTTTTGTGCTTGCTTATAATCACTCATAAAACTTTTCAACTGCAGTGGATAGAACTGGGGAGGAAAAGGTAACAAATATGAGTACTCACTCACTAATGATTACAGTAGCCCCCCACTAGCCTTCCATCAGAAAATGGATAACACTGATGAGATGAGTATCCTCTTTCTGGAGCTGCATATTATTTTTTGTAATTTCATAGTCTGCACTTCTTAATTGTCTTTTCTTCAAAACTATTTCAACAGCCATTGTAAAAAGAAACTGATAAGTGTGTAAGAACCAGAGATGTTACAGGGTTGATGGATGTTACAGGTTACAGATGTTACAGAGATGCACAGACCTGAGATGATATCAGCAGGTAGTTTGATTATGGGGAGGCAGGGTCTGGAATGTGGAATAAAAAACCCAAACTGATTGAAGCCCTTATGTTTGCAACATGTCAAGACAGATTCAGAAACTGTTTTTGCACTGTGAGGTTATCATTTTTTGATGCTTCTAATTTGACTTAATTGTGGATTGATCACATTCTTTCTTCTTGCTTCCTGTGCATTGCATGTGGCAAGCTCTATTCAGTCCTTTGCATCATATGAAGTAATTATACAGCTATTCGGTAAGTAAGGTAAACCTGCTGCTCTGATAGTAGAACTAATCTTTTGTAGATTAGTTATCTGATATCAGTGAATAAGATCAGCTCACTTTAAAACATCATAATAAATAGATCCAGTTCTACACTGGGGAAGAAAAGACAGAGAGTAGAGAAGTGGCATACTGAGAGATGCCTAATATTATGTAAGAGTAAACAGAATGTGTAGATACACCCTAAATAGTACCAGGTAGCTATCTAGGATAGACTCAGTTCTAGGACCTTGGAGTCTATTGGAACTTTCTGCACCTATTTCCTTTCCACTCAACAGAAATGCAAATACTTTTACATTTGTCTTTTGAAAGCATTGCAAAGGCAATTGGTAAGTCTAGAAACACAGTTCCTCTCAGGATTCATTATAGAATCTGGTCATGCCTTGCTGATGTTGCATGCTGGTGCTTCTGCCAGCTTCCTTTTGTCTGCTTTGGTACCACTTTGTTGCCTTGTTAGGCCTACAGAGCAGGGTTGACTGCAGAGGGCTTTCTGAATGTGACTTTCCCTTCCTTAAACAACTGAGGAGTCAGATGAAAAAGTTAAGAGTTATCAGGTTGGTAAATAATGCTGTTGGGTTTGTTTTTGTCAAAACATTCATGCATGTAACTGAAGCATACAGGTGCAGACACACATGCTCGGTTCTTTCTAGCAGCTTTCTTACTGCTCTGCTTTTTATTCAGTACTCTTCTCTATAACATCACTGCAAGTTGTATTATTAATTTCTAATAATAATAGTTAGAAACCAAAACAGAAAAAAAAACCTGCTGCTGTTTGGCATAATTTTCATTTTAGAAGTTCTTATTTAATGCAATTTTAAGGCTGAAGTGGATGATTTGACCCCAGTTCAGAATTTCCTAGTACAAGACATGGGCATACTAGTGAGATTCCAGCAAAGGGCCAGAATGATAATGAAGGGACACGAGCATCTTTCTTGTGAGTAAGAGCTGAGAGAGCTGGGTCTCTTCATTCTGGAGAAGGCTCAGCGGGATCTTGCCAATGTAAATAAATACCTGAAGAGATTGTGAAAAGAGGTTGGAGCTGGTGTTGCCCTGTGACAGGACCAGAGGCAATTAGCACAAACTGAAACAGGAAACTTCTTCCGGACTTTGTCACTGTGAAAGTGACCAATGCTGACACAGGTTGACCAGAAGAGTGGTGGAGGCTCCACCTCATGAGATACTCAAAGTCTGCCTGGCAGTGGTTCTGGGACACCTGCTCTACATGTCCCTGTTTGAGCAAGGAGTTGGACCAGCTGACTTCCAGTTTTCTCTTCCAACTTCAAATGTTCCATGACACCATTAACCTTATGGTTTTACTGAGTTTGAACTTCTATCACTTACTGCTAAAACCCTTTCTGATAACAATATACACAGTGATATGATTTCTCAATGTGTCTGACTGTTCTTTATGATTCATCCAGAAGAAGAAATACTAGAATTACTGCCATATGCACTCTGTCTTTAATCTTACAAAAATAAACATTGAAGTCATTGAGGGTGAAGCAAATTGCTCAGTTTCTTAAAATAGAAGAAACAGCAATATGTTACCCTCTTCTTCATCATGCAGAAGTAATTGAAGAAGTCTCTGCTAGTAATTAATATAGAAAGAGCATAAGAGAAACAAGGCATCTATGAATGTGAATTCAATTTAAGAAAGATTTTGGAGTATGTAGTTAAACCCCTATATCTCAAATGTCCTGTTCTCTGAGTGAGCTCCAAGAACAACATTGTACTCCATGTTCAAGCTGCCATGAATAAGACTTTCAGTAACTTTACCAAAGGCTCTATTCATCAAATTTAAGGGCACAGGCAAACAAAAATGATTCGTTTTTGCAACACATTTCACTGAATTACTTTCCACCACAAAATTAATAAAAAAAGCACTCTGAATGCTATAGTACTGTGGCCACTACCAGATGAAACAACTACAGAGATTTTTTTCAGGATTTTAGATGAAGCTGTAGTCTTTGTGCTGTCATTTCTAGATGAATGCCACTGGTTCATTGTGAATGGTTATGGCAGGTACTCACCACGTACTTCTTACAGCAAGCAGGGAACGTATAAAGAATGTCTAGAAATCTTTTATCTTGCCTCACAGGCTTGTGCCCCTTCTGAGAGAGTCACTGTTACTGTGTTGGCACAACTTTGATATATCATATGATGATGTATGGATAGCGGTTTGATTTACTTTCCAGATTTATTTCAATAGAAATAGGGCTAAAAGAAAAAAATAAATATTAATAATAGAACTAGGAATTAAAAATAAGGCTATAGCTGCAGCACAGAATCAAACCTAGTGTGATTATTACATGTTGTACAGTATCGTCTGACAGCACCAGAATTTCTCTTATCAACAGCATGTCTCCAAGCCTTTCTGTAGTTTAAATCGAGTCATCCGTCTTTGTGGAACTTCTTGAAAGATCAGTTGAGACCTTAAGCTATTTGAGGCTGATACATAATAGTAGATGCAGATATGGAATAAAGCAAATCTATTTTCCTGTGATGTCAGCATTGGTAACACTTTAAGACATTGCCCTAACTTTTTTTTATTTCTCATGTTTCTTCACTAGCCTGCTTCCTATGTGGTGCAGGAACTTTCTCACCATGTCTGGGGCAGGTTAATATTTTTGTTGTTAACACACACCTTATTATTGAGCTGAAGTCAGGTATTCTCATTTTTCCCTTGCACATTTTACAGAAAGTGTAGTGTCCTGTACTTGAAGAGAAAAGCCTTGGAGACCTGGTAGACACTAATATCATAATGAACTGTCAGTGTGCCAATAGTATTCTAGAGTGCTTTAAGAAATGTAGGTCATTCTCCCCCTGACTGTCCTGGTGAGGCCACATCTGGAGTGCTGTGTACACTTCGGGACTCCTGCTGAGACAGAGAGACAGGGAAGTACTGGAGAGAGTCCAGCAGAGGGCAACAAAGATAATTTGGGTTCTGGAGCATCCGAGTTTTGGAGAAATGTTGAGATGGCTGGGACCGTTCAGCCTTAAGAATGAGGATACCTGATTCACACATAAATATGTGAAGCGTGACTGTAGGGAGGATGGTGCCAGTCTGTTTTCAGTTGTGCCTGGTGAAAGAACAAGGAGCAGTGGACACAAGCTGGACCACAAGAAGTTTAATTCAGAAATAAAGAAAAACTTACTCCCAGTGTGAGTCACAAAGCCCTGGAACAGGTTTCCCAGGAGATTATAGAGTCTCCTTCTCTGCAGATACTCAAATCCCACCTAGACACAGTCCAGTACAATGTGTTTTAGCAGGCAGGGGTGTTGAACTTGATGATCTCTTGAGGTCCCTTCCAACTATGGCAATTCTGTGATTCTGATTCTGTAATTCTCATCCTTTTTTCTTTCAAGTTTAACACACTGCTAACATCAGTTAATAAACTTTTCAAACACCCCACTTGAAGGAAAATAATATGAATAAAGCTGTTCTGACATAAGTTGTCACCTCAGAAGTGCCAGAGGTGTGGACAGTACTTTTTAAGGTCATCTTTTCTTCAGCTGCTGAGTATGAAACATGACAGTGCAATCTGTTTGCATTTGGTTGTAGAAGGAAGAGGCAGTGGAAATGGGAGAGTCCATTGTTTTAATTCTGTTTCACAGTGTTTGCATTTCTGTCCTGGGACAAAGAACAAAAACTCACCAAATATTGCACATTTATCTGTTCACATGGCATTTGTTCAAAAAATGTTGTGGTTTTGTGGTTTTTCTGGTATGAAGTCTAGAACCATAGTAGCTCCATGTAGGATTGAGACATTTTTTCAATGACTTGCTTTCTTCATCTAGATGATAGCAATCTGATATGTTAGCAATATTGTTAAGAGGCTTTGCTTTTTTAAAAATTGTGAAGGAAGTACTAATTGGCACTATTTATTTTTTTCTTGTTCCTACCATTTATTTTTGGCCAAACTAAAACCAAACAAACAATCCAAGTTCAAAGGAATAAGGTCTAAGTGAAACTTAGATAAGGTTTGTGGTACCTTACTTTTCTAGTAATTTTAACTTGATGTAACTGCGTGCCAGACAAAAGCAGTATCCTGTTAAACTACTGAATACTTCAGTAAGTTCCAGATTTTCTCCTAAATGTATAATAGCTAAACTACCCTCATAATGTCCTAAAGAACATACCACTTCTGTAGACTTCTTTTTGGCAGATGTACTTAAAAGTGAGTGTTCTGTGCTGCAAGTAAAATACTGTTTGAGGGCTTCTTGACTGCATATTCACTTACAAGTTTGAACCATATAAATGTGTACTGAGACATTTTGAAACAAGACAGATCTGCTTACTATTCCAACTTAATTGCTGAATGGGCAAACTGCCCTACTCTCTTGTAACTTTTTATGGCAGGGAAGCTGACTAATGTGGCTCTTCCTCCATCAACAGAACTTTGTGAACTGTTCATATCCCTCATTAAGAACATAATTAAGATCATTTTGAGTCAGGTGCCCTCTAACAAAGCTGCCAAAACTAACAATTCTGCAAGTCCAAATCTTCAGCCTGTCACAATTCTCAAGTTACAAATAGTTTGGGCATTTTATGCTCCAACACCTCAGGGCACTATTAAATTTGCCAAATCTTTGGTCTAAACAGTTACAGTTTTTCTTGATTCTCTAATCCCTCTGGATTCTCACATTGTTAATCTTTCTTTGATGGTGGAGAACTTCTTAATAATGCCACAAAGTAAAAATAATTATCAGTCCAGTTTTTAAGAAAAGAAAATCTGTTACCAATTGAAGATCCAGCATGTTGCCATGTAATATTCAACCATTTTTAAAAGATTCTATTTTAGTGATTGTAACGTATTGCAAATGTGGCAATATCTTTCAAAGAAGGTTTGTTGGCTTCCTCTCAGACTGAACCCTGTCCTCTGCAATGTGAAACAATATTATTAAAAGGGCTTTTTTTGATGTTCATACCCTGACCAATTACAATTTTTTTGCTGCTGCTGCTGCTTGATTTCTCTATAATGCCTTTGACATTATTTTGATTATAATAGAATGTTAGGTCTCTTGGCAACCCAGACTGATTCAGCTCTTGTTCTCATTGACTTCTATTATGCACACAGTCATTCTACCCTTCTCTTTCTGCCCCTGTCTCTCAAGTGTTTGTTCACAGGCTCACACACTCAATGAAGAGTATCTTGTACATACCATCACACAAAGCAGGCATCAGAAGTGTTTTGATGGTTAATAATCAGCTCTCCTGGACAATCTGTGGATTTATTCACTGTAACTTAGTTAACAGATGTAGTATTTCGAAAGTATACCATTTTTCCTCAGGAAGTATGAAAACAGATGTATAAGAATTGAGTACCTCTGTAGAGACACTGTTGCAGGAAGATTCCTGTTAAATTGTCAGGAACAGTATATAGACTGGAAAAATAAACCAATATATGACCACACAGTATCAAGAAGAAAGGTGCATCGTTACTGAAATCCCATGATTTCTCAGCCATCTTGTTTTAACCTGTTTATGTGCCATAGTTTTGCACACATTATTCAAAATATAAACAGGTTTATGTCCTGTGTCTTTTAGTCTGTATCTCTCTCAGATAAATCTTGAATGTTGTTTGCAAACATACTGTCAACTGGGTATTCATTTATCCAGGTGTAATTTAATACAGTCCAGCAGGTCTGCTTCAGTGTTACCTTTTCTTGACATCAAAGATGTTCAAAGCTTATTCACTAGGGTTTTTTTTTCCAGTTTCCTTCCTAATTTCCTTGTTTGCATTTTTTATTGATGCTGAAGTTATTCCTGCCTCATAAATCAAATGCCTTTTGTCTTACAGACAACTAATACGTAGTATTATTCTTAGCCTTTTTTTGGTTACGTTTGGTATTTGTTTTATTTCTTGAAAAGATTACCAAAATACGGATTCCTTCCTCTTTGTAGTTTATATTAAGGTGTTTTATGTAGTTAATGTCAACATGTATTCTCCAGAATGTTTTCCAGTCATTTAGGAAATTTAAGTAAGTGATCTGATTTTTCTCAAATAGGAAGCAAAATCTTATAAAGATTAGAAAAATGAAATCTTAATTCCATTCTTGTTGAGTTATTGTTTCTGAGATTTGAGATAATATATAAAATATTGCCAGTATATGTAATACAAAATATGTGTTAAATGATTGCTGAAATCAACCACTCAATGTATCAAATATTAGTGATTTTTTTCAACAAACTTTATCTGGGAAAATACCTAAAATATGTCTTTTAAGTGTCTGTAACTATAGCATAATAAATGGTTATCATTGCCTTAGAGTTTCAATATTGCATTTGTTCTTTTGAGGGGCCACAATTCCGGCAGTTCTGAAAATCTAACCTGTTTATTCAAGAGAAAATGTGCTTTTTTTGTGATGTCATCATGTGAGAGATAATACAGATAAAATAATAAATATGCTTATTTTAGCTAATATACCTGCTTATCTTATATATAAAAAATATTTCTAGATTGTTCTCCACAGCAGTGTTGATGCTACACAACTACTAGAAATTCAAAGTGGTAAATGATTTTGTTAATCACAGAAAACATATGGAGGTGTTTAAAGATGATTTAGATGTGGTGATGAGAGATCTGGTCTAGTGGTGAGCTTGGTAGAGTAAGGTTATTGGTTGGACTTGATGATCTCAAGGGTCTTTTCTAACCTGAATGATTCTATGCTTAAGAAAGAAAAATACCTATGGCTCAATACAAACCAGGATTAAGACTGTTGTAAGGTACCATTTTTTTTACAGTCACTTGCTGGCCCCAGCTACACTTTAAGATTTAAACAGAATTGGTTTTGTACCAGTATTGGTATAACATATTTATAAATTATTTTGAGTGTAAACTACCCATTGAATATACTGAAATTAAAAATAGCATTTCTTATGAAACAGTAACTTCCATATGTTTATTCAAGCTAGTAGATGACTACATTTTAGTCTTTTTCTTAAGTATTTTCATGATAATTTGCCATGTGAAAATATATTCCAAATTTCTAGTGAATATAAATAAATATAAAATTACTTAAAAAATCTATAAATATTTGTAAATAAATACTAGTGTCCAGGGTTAGAACAGTTCTGGGCTGGTACCTGCAATCCAAACACACCAACCAGCTCTCACTGAGAATTCAACAGGCAATGAAGCAACCTTGCAAAAGAAAACCATTTATTGAATCCATCACCAAGAAGAAAAGGAAAAATTCCAAAATAAGTGAAAGAACCAAAAAAAGTAAAACAGAAACTGTATCACAATACCTTTACACACACTCTGAGAGAAATGGGAAACAGCTAACTCATCAGGCTTTGGCTTCAGATGAGAGCTCTGGAAAAATACAGTGTATACAACACTCTAACTCAATGGGGAATTCAGCCATCCCCTCCAGACATAGAAGTCAGTAGGGCTCCTGAGGCCCTCTTACATCGTGATGCTTGTGGAAAAGTCCCTTTTTAGGTCCTCTTTCAGATGCCAGCTTCCCCTGTACATCTCAGGCTGCTTCTAATTCCTTTAATATTAGGAGTACTACTTTGAGGTCACAACAGCATCTTAGATGCAGGAACACAACAAAACCCCTGAATCTTTCTGTTTGTCAAATGTTTAGGTACTTTGTGATCTCTCTCTCTCAGATCAGAGGCTTCTCCCAGTCTTTCAGTGGCAGAGCTGAGATATAATATCTGCTGTTAGCCCCAAGACCCTGGTCAAAGAGGGGACACAACCAGGGTGAGGACAGAAGCAACATGGTGCTGGTCACATGAGGCAATGCCTGCTGTGGTAAACAGGCCTGCTTCAGGGTCTTTTCCTCTCTTTTCTTTTTCTCTCATTTTCTTCCATCTCCCAAGTGGTTCCGGCTCCAAGGGAGGCTCTTGACTCTTGGCCTCTTCAAAGATGCTGCAGGAACAGTGTGTGGGGTCAGCAGCTTCTTGCTTCGGCCTGCTTTCAGGAACCAGGATGGGGTTGGCCCCTGCAGCAGAGCTGCAGCATCAGTCCAAGTTCCTCCTGGGTTCCAGCTTTCAGGGAAGGGGGAGCTGTGGATGCGCTCCAAGCCATGGAAGGTTGCGAGGGGAGCAAGGCTGCGCTCAGCCCAAGAGACCATTCTTTCTCATACAAGAGACAGGAGAAAGGCAGAAAACAGGAAGTCCGCTCCCCTTTATAGACTCTACCCACAATCACCTGTAGTGTCAAGACATTGACCCAGAGGTCTGATGGGAAGAGCTACGGCCAGCTTCAAAATGAAATGCTCTTTCAGCATGAAAGCATGAAAATCAACACCTGGAAAATTTGCAATTTTGTTAACTACAACTAGTTAAAACTAAATAAATACAGAATAAATCCAGAACCTTACTCTGCTTTATGCAGACTATTTCTTCTGACTGAACCCAAATTCATTTGCAATCTACTTCTTAGGATACAAATTTAACATATTACAAAGACGTAAGATTGATTTCCATACTTATGTATCTGTCCATATGTTCAGATTTTAATAGAAATGAATGGAGGTAAGTGGTTTGTGACTCATGTTCAAATTGTATTTAAGGAACTCTCTGTTTCTTACAAATACACCGACATACCATTTTACTTTCTAGAAAGCTCTTTGTCATTAAGCCAAAAAAAAAAAAAAAATCAGAAATTAGCCATGGAAGATAGCCTCCAAAATTGTCATTTTGAAGTCTCTTGCTGAACCTGAAAGAGTTTCTCAGCTTTTTCTGAGTTCAGTCTGTGAAACTTACCTCCCTTTGTGGATGATTAGGCAAAGTTAAAAATAAGTTATAATGATTCTGTCATTACTTCAGGTCATGTGGTTTTAGCTGAGCAGTATTTTTTTCTCTAATCACTCTTCAAGAAAATTAATGTAGTCTTTAGCTATGGCGTAAATCTATATCAAAGTAACTCTTACCACTTTTGTCTAAAGTAAGTGAATGAAAATGTTCAGTATTTTCTAGCAATGGTGCGATGTACAATAAGTGCTTTATTTTAGAATGGAAGATTTGTACTCTGAGTGCCTGATCGTGTTTATTATAGCACTTGTCCCACTTAACTTGGTGGGACCTGGGATGTGCTGATAGCATTACAATTTGTCTATTCTTATTATCTCTCATTTACTAAAAGCTTAAGTAAAAAAAGAAATTACATATAAAATTAACCTTCTCAAAGTACACATTTTGATTTTGCTTAACATACTTCCTCCTAGCCCTATTATTTTTGCTTCAGAACCATTTACACAGTAATAAAATAAGTACTTTAATACAGCACTTCTTTATTGTCTATACTACTTACATTGTTCTGCATGCACTGAAGGGAGTTTAATTTTGCAGCTACATGTTAAATATCTAAAGGCTTTGCTTTGTGGCTGAAAAGCACTCAGAAAGGTACTCAGAAATCAGTACTTCCTATTTTTTTCTGTACGCTAGCTCTGTATCTTTACTTTCTGTGATGCTTATTTCTGAAAGAAGTGTTCCTGGGCTCTCTTGATAGATGCCTAGCATTTCTGTCTCTGCTCTTCTATGATTTTTTTTCACAAATCTGAACTCTCAGAAAGTTCCACAAAGAGCAAGGGTGCATGGTAGACAACCAAATTAACAGTCAAAATGGCAGGAAGAATACGTTTTGAAGGGTTACTCAGGGGAAGAGATGTTTAACAGAGCAGAATAGTAAGACAAGAGGTGTACCTGTCAGTCTTCTGTTCAGGAATGGAAAATAGAGCAACATGGCAACAGAGAAAGAAAAAAAAAGAAATTTTTTTTTTTTGCTGGAATTGAACTTTAAAAATGTTGCAGGTTTAATTTAAATGGCCAGGACAGGTCATGGTTTGGATTAGGTTGGATTTGTGTGAAGAAATTTTTTGTTTGATTTCTATAATGAAGCTCATTTTTACCCTAAGTGATTACATACTATAAGCTAAGTCACTGTTAATGATTTTATGTTCACAGCAGGTTGTAGAGTATTTTAACATAGGTAGTGTCAGTGTAGTGAAGTGTGTGGCATGCTTTAATAACCCATATAGGTGCAGAATACACAGGAAATTCTTCTGAACTGTAGAAAAGTGTCAGAGGACACTAGGTTAATTGTCTTGTCTGGCATGCATGAAATTTCTTTTAGAGAAATTGGGGATTTAATATCAAAAGTACTGACAACATTCCAGAATGTTATTAATCCATTTCAGATAAGTAGAATAGTAACCAATTTATTTTTAGAGAATTATAATTTATATTTGTATGATTGAAAAGAAGTAATACAAGCAATAATTGATTTAACTTCTGAAAAAACTCCATTAACCTGCATGTACTTCTTGTCATTTAAGTTCCTAATCATACATTATATTGAAAGCATGACTTTGACTTTTTATATTCCCTGGAAATATGACTATGTTGAAAATACTAACTCTTTGAATATTTGAAACCATAAATGCTGTAGTGGAAACAATAGCTTTTACCAGTATCTTTACAAGGAAAGAATAAATTCATTTATATGACTGATTAGCCCAAAATAGGACAACAATAAACAAATATTCAAGTTCAGTTCTGATATAGTAGACCTTCTGTTAGAGAAATAAATCTTATAATTATCACAAATACCTGTCTGGTACAGTGGTAGAGGTAATTTTGCAAGTTTCCTCTGGATCTTTAAGTGGCACAGGCTGTGTATATCACAGCATTTAGTATCACACAAAGAGCATACAAAGAATTTTTCTCAGTGTAGCTGTATTTGTGAAGAAATTACCAGCTACAGTTTATTTCTGTCACCAGCTAAATATTACAGTACATTCAGTCAGTACAACAAATAGTATTAGAGATCTTTTATAGTAAGGTCAAGAGTTTCTTAGGGTCTTTTGCAACAGTTTGGCTGATATAACTAAGAACAGACATGATTTCTTTTTCTACTTCTGTCTCAAGATTCTAAGCTTCAGGAGAAGTTTAATAAACTGTTTTAGGACAAAAGCATCTTATGCCCTAAGAAGAAACTCCAAAATGAAAGTACAGTAGTACTGCTGTTAGGTTACCCATTTGAAACACCTGTACCTCACTACATAAATGTCCTGTATAAATTGTTGAACCTGTCTTAAAGTGCACTTTCTCATGCTGTAAAATAAATTACCACCATAAAATTATATCAGAAAATCACATTACACAGCATACAGACTCCACAACATTTGGATTATGCTGTTACAAAGGTCTGAAGTCTTAAGATATCTGTGGGGGACTTCTTTCACTGAAACAAAAGCAGCAATGACAATCCTTTTGGAATACAGTGGAAGAAGTTAGTGCATGTGTGTTGCTAGAGGAGCTGTTTGGTTGACAGAAGTGAAGTGTGGGAGGAACAACATTACAAGGTTTGTTCTTGGCTTTGGAGAGGAAATGGAGTTTTGTGATCATAGCCATGGCTGTAAGAAATGAATTGTGTATGAATTTGACACTCTTGCAAGTGAATGTGGTTTAGCCAGTGGATGTGGTGTGTGAGATTTGCCTATGGTTCTTGTTAAGCAAAAGCTTAAAGTTCTTTTCATGCTGTTTCACCTAGCCATCCACATGGAGAAGCAGTGAATGCTGTGTGTCCTCACATTCTGGTAAAGTTCCTTCTACCATTTTTAGCCACAAGCTGTTCTGTAAACAATTTGCACATTAAGGGGGATAATAACCAGTGCTTAAGTCTCTGCCAATTTCCTGTGTAGTCCTTTGTCAAAAAGTCAGGTGGAGTTTGATAGCTTGTTTGATTTTAACCTTTCTTTTCCTCAATGATTATTCCAAACTATCAGCACAGGCTTCATCTTATGCCAGCTGCTATATGCTGGCTCCCACTTCCTTAGTCCTTCATGCGTATGTGTACATATACCATAATGGGGTGATTTGGCTCAAACGTTTTCTTGATACAAATCTGTTTTACAGTTAATTATCTGTGTTTGCCTTTCTTACAAATGTCAGGAATTGTTATGGGAGCACTGATGTGTTTAGTATTTTGGAGGGTTCTTAGTTTCATCTACTCAAGATTTTCCTATGTTTATGAGATGAAACTGTCAATTACAGTTAGGTCTAGAGGAACCATTCCCCGTGGTTATCAGTGACTATGTGCAACATTTTTATTTCCACAATTCTGAATGGGTTATTAACTTTCTAAGGTCTTCAGGATATTTTCATTTGACCAATTCCTTTCCCGGTGCAGAGGCCCATAGCAACACTTGCCTTTAAATTTCTTTACCTGTGGTGCATTGTGTTATCAAGTTTGGGACCATTTATTCTCTTCTCTACTAGAAGTCTCAAGTTTGTTTTATGGTATTTGTAGGGGAAACGGGAGAGGTTAGTATAGGTAGTATACAGTGTAAAGATGGGATTTATTTTTAACTTATTTGTGCATAACAGCTATGCCACAGCTGCCTGAAATGGTACTGAGAAAAACATTTATTTACAGTCCACAATTTCTGTTATCTTCTTTCTAAACTCAAGATACAGAACTCATATAGTGATTGTACCAGAACACATAATAATTCAGAAAAAATGTAAAATAACAAAATTGTGAGATATCTTTAAGATTTTTTGGGTTTAATGTTCTCTGTTTTAATGTCAGTTTATCTGGTTTAATCCAGTTCAGCTGGATGGAGCCTAAATTACCTATAACAGGATATTTGGATCGTGAACTGGCTGCAGGACAGAAGCCAGAGAGCGGTGGTTAATGGGACAGTCTAGCTGGAGGCCTGTATCTAGTGGAGTCCCCAAGGGTTGGTGCTGAGACCTCTTCAATCTATTCATTTATGACTTCAATGAGGGATTAGGGTGCACTGTCACCAAGTTTGCTGATGACACAAAGCTGGGTGGTGTTGCTGACACCCCAGCAGACTGTGCTGCCATTCCGCGAGACTTGGACAGGCTAGACAGCTGGGCAGAGAGAAACTTAGTGAGGTACAACAAGGGTAAATGTAGTGTCTTGCATCTGGGCAAGAACAACCCCAAGTACTAGTATAGGTTGGGGACTGACCTGTTGGAGAGCAGTGTAGGAGAAAGGGACTTGGGGGTCCTAGTGGACAGCAGGATGACTGTGAGCCTGCAATGTGCTCCTGTGGCCAAGAGGACCAACAGCATTCTGCAGTGCATCAGAAGTGGGGTGGTTAGCAGATTCAGAGAGGTTCTTCTCCCTCTCTACTCTGCACTGGTGAGGCCGCATCTGGAATATTGTGTCCAGTTCTGGGCCCCTCGGTTCAAGAAGGACACAGAGCTACTGGAGGGTGTCCAGCATAGATCAAGGAAGATGACAAAGGAAGTAGAACAGCTCCCTTATCAGGAAAGGCTGAGGGAGCTGGGTGTCTTTAGCTTGGAGAAGAGAAGGATGAGGTGTGAGGGATGGGTGTCAGGAGGATGGAGCCAGGCTCTTCTCAAGGTTACCTGCTGATAGGACAAGGGACAATGGGTGCAAGCTGGAACATAGAAGGTTCTATATAAATATCAGATGGAACTTTTTCACAGTGAGGGTAACGGAGCATTGGAACAAGCTGTCAAGGAGGGATTGTGGAGTCTCCTCTGGAGATGTTCAACACCTGCCTGGATGTGTTTCTGTGCAACTTGGTCTAGGTGATCCTGCTGTGGCAGGTGGATTGGACTAGATGATCTTTTCAGGTCCCTTTCTATCCCTAATGATTCTGATTCAATGATAGAGGGCCTGCTTGTTTTCTCCAAATAAAGGCGTTAGCTCCCAGTAATAGACATAGCACAGATGAGCAAGGCAAAATAATAAAGGCCAGTCTGGATTGTGAGAAGGCAAGCAGAAAGTTGGAAAAACTGTTTCTTGTTAGTCAGAAGGGAAGAGTGCAGATTTTCATAATAGGGTGCTTAGGCAGTTCTGTAGCCTAAGATGTATGGTCATTCCATGTATTTCTATACCCCTGCTCTTTTGGTTTTGGCTGCATTTCCATGAATAATTGACACTAGATGATGTCAGAAATTAAACCTTGCTTCAGAAAATTGCCAACTGCAGCTGTTCTCTATTAAAAAGCTTGTATGTTTATCTATGAAATTCATTTTCTAAGAAGCTGTATTTCTGGAGCTAGTTCTGGGTTTGAATTGTCATGAACCCGTAATTATACATAACAGTGTGGGATGCATGTAACCATGTGAAGAACTGAAACAAACATTTGTCTGGTAAAGGATCAGTAATATAACTGCATCAACTATTGTGGAGTGGCATGAACTTTGTAGTTACTCATTTCAGTTATTGATTTTGATACTCCTCCTTAGAATGACAGAATCATTTATGTAGGAAAAGACCTTTAAGATTGAATCCAAACATTAATCTACCAAGCCCACTACTAAACCACGTTCTTAGGCTCATGACTTTTAAACATGTCCAAGGATGGCAATTCAACCACTTTTCTGGGCAGCCAGTTCCAATACCTGTTGATCCTTTCAATTAACATGTGCTTCCCCAAAATCTAACCTAAGCTTCCCATGGCACAACTTGAGCTCGAGAATTCATCCTCATATAATGTTCAGTTTTATTAATATGGTAAACTCCACTGATCATCAAGTGCTATTTATTAATTTTCATGTCCCAATGAAGCAGAGAAAGAAAAGGTAATGACTCAGATTCATGTGCTTCAGCTAAATTAGAGAGAGTGACACAACAGTTCCACGCAAAACTTAAGTTCACTGAAGTTAATGTATGCATTCAAAAAGTATAGAAGAGAAAAAGAAAGAAAATAGAGTTTCAAATCATGACTGCAGACTCATCTCAGTCCATTTTCCCCCTGAACTCTGCTCTGTAGATCCTTGGTGTATCCAGGTCCTTGATATTCTCAGCTTTCTCCTCCTCCTTGGGCTCTGTCTGTGAGTGGGGTGGGTGCATCTGCCAATGTCTGAATCCCCTTTTCAGCCTCTACTGCAAGGAGTATTGCTTTGCCCTTCCGTAACATCAGGGAAGGTGGCAACTAGATGGGCAAAGAGATAGGGTAGGGTAGAATTAGCTCCCCTTAGCTAATTAGCTTGAGTCAGAGGTGATGAGAGACCCTTTATCATTTTTTGGCACAGCATGCAGGAAAACATTCTTTTTGCAATGGACTTAGGAAAACTGGCTTCAAGGCAAGGCCATCCATCCTATGATGTGCTCCTAGGCTGGCATATCTTGTTATGTTCCAACTGCAGAGCACATACCTCTGCCAGCTCCATGGCATCTCAGCCTATAAAGCTGCAAAGCTGCTGTCTTTTCTCTCTGCTCATGATGTTTGACGTTTTAACCTGTTTTTAGTCAGAGTCTGATATTAATACTATAGCAGTAGCTTGATATTTTCCTCTTAGTGACAAAGCTGTGAACAGATGTTTTTAACAGTTAGGCAAGGTAAACAACACACATCTCTTCCAAAAGTGTATTACCTGGTTACCAAGTCCTTTTCTACTCATGAAAGTTCAGTCAAACAGCTACTCCTGAGTAATGACAGGAGAATGAACACTTATATTCCAGAAATCTACCTACTGAATTGACTTCCATATATGGGCTTACAAGACACAAGCCAGAAAATGCCAAAGACCATTAGGAAGACAGGTATGTCAGACATTTTCCTACTGCCTTTTGTGCATGATAAACCATAATGGAGGCCTGGAAAAATCTGTTAGTAAAGTCCATGTTGTGAAAAACCTATTAAGCAAAAAATATAAAGTTAAAATCATTGCTTCATCATTACAATACTAAGTCAAATCCGAAAAAGAAGCCCATAATTTCCATTTATTTCTACAAATGTTATTGTGGAATCATGGCATTCTCATGGCAATACTGATCAATAAAATACTACTATTCTTGAGTGTTGTCCAGACCTTATAATTCTCATGTTGCATGCAAATGATCATATTTAATAGATTCCATATTTATGAGAAAAAATTTTAGATAAAGTACAGGAAAGCTCTCTAGACTATATTTTACTGTTTGAAATAGTCATCTAGTGTTGCTTAAGCATTCTGAACATTGAGTTGTCTAATTTTAGAAGGCTCATCTGCAAAGAAGGGCAGCCTTCTCAGACTTACAGAAGTGCTCCATTACACAATTTCTGAAACTGTAGTGAATTAAGTACATGTAAGAGTCTGCACTCTGCCATGCAGGAATCAAAAATATCACACAAATAATCCTATCTGGAAAACCATCTTAATAGACTGCAGAATGTGTCTTTGGTTTAAAGAAGAAAAATCAAAAGAAAACAACCTTAAAGATAAAGCCAGTATTTGAATGATTAGTTTAATTCTCAAGTAATAGAGAATATTATAAGATGCTCTGTGTATGAAAGTAGAAATTAACTTGAAATTGTCATGCTTAAATTTGACTGTACCCTGACTTTATTTTTACTTGGTTTTTGCAAGTGAGTAATTTCTCCTATCCCATCTGCCGTATTCTTTGCTTGGAGCAATTTGTTTTGTTAATGGACATAAATATTTGAATCTGCCTGTGCGAGGGCTTTGGTGGCTTGGGGAATTGGTAATAGACTATGGAGGATTTCACCTCAAGGGTCACTAGTTCACAGTACAGTTCAATAATGGCAGAAAGTCATTATGCATCTGTTTGGCATCTGCTTGGAGGCCATTGCCAAATCATTTACTAATCTTCTTCGAGTTCCACGAGCTTAGGTGCTTTCTGCTCTTCCCTAAGAGTCATCTGACAGAGATGGTAATGCGCCGAGTGCCGGAGGCGCTGGTGGAGCTCGGCACCCTTCGGGATTTGGGGAGCAGCATCGCCTCTCCCGGCCCTGTCCCCACCCACGACATTTTCATTGTTGGCCAGACAGCCCCGAGCCGGAACCCCGGGGTGCTGTCAGAGGGGGACGTGTTGTGCCCACACGTGCAAGGCTTTGGTTCCTTTATAATTCCGGGGAAGGGAGAGGACAGTGCCTAGCTCCAGGGTAGGGGACACCTGGGGGTTGGTGAGTGTCACTAGGCCGACCCTGCACCTTCCACTACCTGGTTAAGGCCCCGCCCCGTAATGGCAGCAACGCCGGTACCGAGAGCGGTGCCGGGGCCGCTCTGGTTGTTCCAGCGGGCACCACGTTTTAACCACGTGTGTAGAAATAGGTCCTGCATTGTGTAACAGCCTCCCTTCATCCCCTCCCCCTCGCCTCTCTTCTTCGAGGGAAAATAAATTCAAACAGTGAGATGTAGGAGAGGGCGAATCCCCGTGAATCCCATCTGAATAAATGTCTATATTAATGAATTATTAACTCAGCCGCTCATGACCTTAAAACTGGAAAGAGAAGACGCCTAGAGCAAGAAGGAAAGCTGCTGAATCCTTTATCGGACTCCTGTCAGAGGTAACCGACCATTTGTCTTCCCCAGATCAGGATAATTAATTAATATGAAAGACAAACTTTTTAATTGTGTGTCAAACGAAATCAGATAGGGTGTCCCCCATCCAATCTCTTCCTAAAAAATGTTTAGCTCCCTTTTTCACCCCTCAGCCTAAAATAAAACCTTCAAATTTCTAAAGAGATGAGCATCCCTCCTAAAAGTCACTAACAAGACAANAAAGAAAGAAAGAAAGAAAGAAAGAAAGAAAGAAAGAAAGAAAGAAAGAAAGAAAGAAAGAAAGAAAGAAAGAAAGAAAGAAAGAAAGAAAGAAAGAAAGAAAGAAAGAAAAAGAAAATCGCAGGAAAATGATGAATTTGGGTAGTTAATTTATCGATTTTGGCTCTTCTCCCCCCTTGTTTTATTTTAGAGGCCATTAATCAATGAAGAAAAACACCACCATGTTACTCACACACCCAACCCCAGCATTTAATATACTTACTCTCGTTATTTATTTCTTTTGAACAAACTACTAGCAAATATTCACCAATCGATTTGTATGCAATGGATTTTTATAAAGGTTTGATCGCTTTCTGAAAGATCAATGTGATTTGTTCCAGCTCGTCCTCTAATAAAAAAGCTTGACAGAAGGGGAAGCAGGAGGCAGTAGTTGAAAACTCCTTTTTCTTTCCTGCATCTTAACACACAGTCGTCACGTCCAGAAGGTAAAAATTATAAAAAACAAAACAAAAAAAACCCAACCAAACAAAAAACTTCAGGGAAAAAAAACCCATAACAAATACACCCCACACAAACTTGGGGGAGAGAAAAGGGCCATATACCAACCGCTCTGCTTGGGGAAGCGAGACCAGAAGTCAGGGCTGGCTAAAGCCATCGCAGAAAGAAGCAGGTACGGGGACCTGAATCCTCCGAGAGGGCAGGGGGTCGGAAAGGGTGGTGTTTGGAGACGTCAGGAAGGGAGCTACTCTGCCCGCCAGCACCCGGCTGAAGGCTCAGCGCTGTCCCCGTTCCCCGCCGCCACCCCACCGCCGCGGACCCTCCTTGCCGCTGCGCTCCTCCTTCTCAGTGCGGGTCGAGGGCAGGTCGCTACGATCTAGCGTCGCGGCCATCCTCGCCGTTCGAACGACGAAGCTTACGAGGAGCGACCGTCCCCGATCCTAGCCCGACGGTATCCCTGGTCGATGCTACCCGAACCCGCTTCACAGAAATGCAAGCAGAGCCTGCGAGGCTTGAACCGGGCTGGCATTGGGACCCAGATCTCTCCCGGGTTCTTCTGCCTCTTCTCGTTCCTCTTCTTTCCTCTTGTCTCCTTCGGATAGGCTAGGTCCCAAAATGTCAGGGGGGTTGTAAATTTTATTGATCGAAGTGCTACTTCTGTAGCTGTAATATAATCTCCACAATAACAGATTAAAGTCCTAATACGAGTCCGTATGGAATATTTCTGTTAACAACTCAAGGCAAATGCAGGTATTGACAAAATACTTAATCTCATTAGCTAAGAGATTTTCCCCACTTCATCACGGGTTTTTTCTAGCGTGAAACGAATTTTTAGAGATTGCTACCACTAAACGCAATTCGGTGTTTTTGAAAGACGTCCAGTATGGAAAACTGCAGTAAAGCAGAGATTCATTTCTTAAAAAATGAAAATAACCATACAGGATGGAATAAAATTATGACCGAAAAGGAGCTGGTCAAGGACGAGACACACAGTGAAAGCAGAGAAAACCACTCACGTCCACCAGCATATGTGGATTCAGCAGTGTGTAGTGGGAGCAGATCCCATTGCGTGTCTCTGTTTCTGACTGAACGGCAGAACTTCAGAACTTCAGAAAGTTGATTAATAGAGCGAGAGGGCTGAAAATTCATTACATATTGAACAATAGAATTGATCAAAGACATAAAGAAGTTTTTTATAGCCAACTTTACAAGCTATAAAAGAATCAAGGGGTTTCCCTACTTGTGTTTGCCTTCAGCTTAGGCGTTATCAATCTATACAGCAGAAGACAGATTACCTTGTCAAAATTACGCCAGTCAAAACATTTTTTGCCCCAGTCCTGTTCAAATGTGTGTTAAAATGTCCTGGCTTAGACGCAGACAAAGTGTAAACAGCAGCAGATTTCCCAGGCTCTGCAAGAATGAAGGATGGGAGAAACTAGGAGCAGGGTGAGAGAAATGGCAAAACTGTACACAAATTATGCTTGTGAGCAAGTGCATGTTTAGTGGACGCATGACACTTGACAATAAAGGCTTTTCTGACACCAGAGAGATGTTTTCGTCACATAAACACATCGTGTTAAGTACTTTGTCTTCAATACATGGGGTACCATGTACAAGCAGTAAGTATAAAAGATTGTAGTTCTCATCTGATTTTTCATACTGTATAGGAAAGAGACCAGAAAAACCCAAACCCCTATATACTCAATTACAGGTGAGATCAACAAGTGAGTAGTGGGGTGGGAAATGACGATTTTTAAGCAAAGTAGAAAGACAATGTCTCTAGAGATAAGAGGGTTCTCGCCACAGTTTGCACTTCCGTCTGAATACCGCTTGTGTTGCTGTAACTGAGAGAGTTACATCAGGAGAGCCACAAACTCGAGGGGACAAGGTCTGAGGTGGAAGGAATTCTAGAATGGAGAGGTCCGGGTCAGGTCTCAGGTAGCCAAGAGAAACAGGAGACAAGTAATCCATCCCAGGAATCATGTTAAGTAAAGCAGTTGGGACAGTATCAGCACTGCGAAAGGGACCAAGAAGGTCTCTACAATTCACCCTAGATTCCGAGAGGCAAAAGACTAGTTAGGCAAGACCATGGCTTCTGGGAGCCTATCAGGGTGCCTGTCGCTCGGTGCCCTGGGAGAAGTGAGTGCGGCTCCTGTTCAGGACGGCACTGGGTCATTGTTCCCCGTTCAGCGGGATGCAAGACCGGTTCTTCCCGGGTCACTGTGTTCACGGNAGAAAGGGACACCTTTAAAAGTTGAGCAAGGAACAAAGTGGGAGAAGTTGCCAAAAAAAGGGCTCTGAGTTCAGGCTCGCTGGTAACTTCCCTCTCCCTCCCCTCCCCTCTGGTACACACCACGCACACACACTTGTATTTTGCGCTGTCGTAAAACCCACGTGTCTAACCCGGACTCTGCCAGAGACGAGCCAAGAGCCCGCCCGGGCGTGACTGCGATGCGCAGCCACGGCAGAGGGAGCTTAGCGGCTTGGAGCTAGCCGGCACCTGGGAGTGAGAGAAAGGATTCCCTGCTCCCCCGTGGACAAAGACCAGAAAAGTCTCCCCTCCCCGTCCTTCCCAGGCTCGGAGGCTCCGGAGCTGCAGCAGCTCCGCAAACCGACCCCGCAGCAGGCGCCCGGCTCTCTCGCTCAGGTAAGGTAGCCCCGGGCCCGGACGCGGGGGTGGCACCGGGAGGGGATCTCCCGGAGGGGCCTCAGCGGGGACCTTTATCCAGATGTAGAGTTCTATCTGACCGGATCTTACTCTTAGCAAAGATTCTGGTGTGGAAAGTAGGAGTGTCTTGAGAGAAAAGTACTCTTTCGTGTGGTCGTGGGGCTGAAGTTTCTTCCTCCTCGTCCCTGTGGTCAACTTTGAGAGCCGTTTCCTCCCGGGGTCACAGGGAAGGGAATGAGAAGGAAAGACACTGTTTGCTCCTGGGACCGGGGCAGCAGCCTCTGCTGCAGCGGGGTTGGGGTGCTGTCGCCGCTGGTTCGTCCTGCCCGCGCTGCAGGGAGACGGCGGGAGAAGTCGTGACGTCCTGGGCAGCCGCTTCCTGCGGGTCCGCTTCGGGTTCTTGAGGCCGAGGTTCTCCTCTGCGGGTAAGCGGGGCGGGGACGGTCTCACAGCCCATCCCGGACGGCCGGGAGACCACGCGTGGACCATTGCGTCCGGCCGTGGGAAGCTCCGCGGGTTCGGAGCTGCCCGGCAGGCCGGGGGTGTCACATCTTGCTCTCTGCTCCGCAGACAGCGCGATGCTGAAGCCCGGCGATCCTGGCGGATCTGCGTTCCTGAAGGTGGATCCCGCCTATCTGCAGCACTGGCAGCAGCTTTTCCCGCAGAGTGGCCAGCTCAAGGGCAGCGCGGCCCTCGCCCAGCTCCAGCCGCCTGAGAGAGTCGAGCCTCCGGCAGACAGTGTCCGACAGCGTCCGGCCTCCCTCTCCTCCGCTTCCTCCTCTTCTTCCTCGTCCACACCGTCCTCCTCCACCTCTTCCTGCGTCGCCGCGGCGGCCGCTTCGCTGGCTGGTCTGACCTCTCTGCCTGTGGCCCAGCTGCCTGTATTCGGGCCTCTTCAGANNNAGACCTCCGAGCCTTCGGCGGGGGGACCACCGTTTCCCCCGCAGGGCCAGGACCTGTGCGGGGTCGGCAGCAGCGCCAATAAATGCAGGGAGCGCGGTGCCACTCGGTTCCGATGCACGGCCGAGGAGCTGGACTACTACCTGTACGGGCAGCAGCGCATGGAGATCATCCCCTTGAACCAGCACACCAGTGACCCCAACAACCGTACGNCTCCCCGTCAGCCTGGGAACGCTCCAGGTTGGGGACCACTGTCGGTGCCTGCACCCCTCTCTCCAATGTGGAGCATGCTGCTCCGTGCCCTTCCCTATTGAATTGCTTTTGCTTTGTCGCCAGCGCTTTCGGAAGGAGAGTGCTCACTCCTCAGAAAGAGCATTTTTTCTCCCGAGAACCAGGTCCTTCCCTGGAAGATAACACTCTGCTGGCAGACTACTTTGGGGGTGTGTGTGTGTGGTGTGTAGGTTTCTCTCGGGTGGCTGCTCAGGCAAATGGATTCAGAAATGGGTCAGATCAACTTTCTATACAACTGGTCTTTTCTCGCGTTGCTTGTCTCATTTCTTTCCTGCGTGGAAAGACTGGGCTTCGCTGAACGTCCAGAAATCAATTAATCATCAGAACTGGGCAGTGGAAAAGTTGCAGTTTTCATCAGATGGACTAGGGCAAAGTTTTCCCTCCCTCTTATCTAGGAATATCATTTTCCTTTCAGAACTCATTAACACCTCTCTGGATTTAGTTTTCACCTCTACGGGAAAACATGACATGGTCATTTAATATGAAAAGTCGATTTTCTAGACGGTAAAGATCGGCAGTTTGAGTGTCAGCATTTGCTTAGAACTATGGCAGTTAGAAAACTGTTGCTAATTAGAGAGGATTTTTTTTTGTTTACCTTTTTTTTGGGTTGTTTTTTTTTTTTCCTTAGTGGGAATTAGGGGGGCACCACTATTATTAAACAGTCCGACTTTCTAGCCGATTTGTGATTTTAGAAATTCTTTATGCCAGTCTTTTGTTCCCGTGTCTGTTGATACTATACAACCGAGCAAATTCACAGAGTGAAAACGACTGTACGTTAATTGACTTATTACTAACATTCGAAGGATCCTGTTAAAACACTGAAGCATGACTTCAGCGTGGCATTTTTTTCTCATTACTTCAAACATCCTCTTTTGTCTTTAGGTTAAGTTTGAGGTTTTGTAATGTTCTTTATGTTTTGTTGTCTATCTCCACCCCAAAAAAAACTATTTAAGGGAGGTTGTTGAACAGACAATGGATCCATAATCATACACCTCCCAAAAATACGGATTCGTTTAATTTTATTCCAGCTAGCAGAGTTTGTTTTGAAAGTTTCTGTGAAACTCCTTTGTGTGTTAATTATATAAGGTCAGTATTGTTACTCATTGTGAAGAGTAAGAGGGAAAGTTTACTCTGAGTTTGATGGGCAATTTTTCTCCCCCTCTTAATATGGTAAGTCTTTCTATATTGAACACACACTTCGTTTTGGTCGACTTCCTCATGCTTAGTTTTACTCCATAAGTGAAACATGTTAGAGTATTTTCTATCCCCAGGTGCAGAAAGCGTGATGTCATAAAGTACATGCACTTAATGAAATCTGAAATGCCCTTTTAATCATCAGCTGAAGCAGTCAGACAGTGCATGTGTTACCTCTTGAAGCAGCTCTGTAAATCTGCAAGATACAGATTTTTGAAAGAGAAAGGAAGATAAAAAAGGAGATTTGGGGGCAGCATTTTTAAGGAGTGAACGGAATAATAGCATGTTGCAGAGTGAAGGGCGAAGGCTGTGTAATTTTTTAGCAGCAGTTAAAGGTGGTTTCAATGGAGCAAAAGGGTCGGTTGCAGGGTGCTCCTTGCGAATCGTGCCAGGCTGGAACGGGGCAGCTCTCACCTCGTCTGAAGGACAAGGCAGGGCTCTGCCACCACAGTCTCTCCCTTTTTATTTTCTCACAGAGAGATCTAAAAGGTGTTATCAAGGCACCTTTAGCTCCAGCGGTTATTGGCTGTCTCTGAGCAAAACTTTATATTCGGTAGTTTTCTTCTGGGACCAGGTGCCTTTGCTTTGGACAACTCTTTCTTTATTTTTTTTTTTTTTTTAAAGGGCCAAGTCTAAGAGAGGTATAATCTCTGAAATGGCCGTCTGCGCCTCTCGCTTAGCTCCCTCGCACATTCCGACGGAAGCAAAGCTGTGGGCACAGTCTGGGCCACCTCTGCGAGGCTCCCGAGCACTCACCCTGGAGTGCGCAGACAGGGGTCATTTTTAGCGTACCCCCATCTTCCGGTATGCTCCAGAGGTGTCTGTGTGAGTGGGAGGAGGTTGGGGTTCGGGTGAGCTGAGGGAGCTATCCACTCCAGTGCGGGTCTTTCTGGCTTGCTGCACTTCCACATCCGGACAGCCCCACCAGAACCCCGATGTGTCAAATGGGTTCTTGCGGGCAGGGCTCCCCCGGCCTGGCACTGATCAAGCAAGAGCTTGATCACTCGGCCGCAACCGCGGGTTTGGGGTTGCCGGCAGCCCCAACATCTCCTCGGGCTTTAACTTCAGACGTTCCTTCTTCGCGAGCCAACGAGAGCCCCGTTCCGCTCTCTCCGAAATAACTTTTTCTCGGCGCCTCCCCACCGAGCTCAGTCCCTTAGCAGAGGCGCGTATCAACGGGGCGATGCTCAGCCGCTCCCCCGTGCCCTCCCAGAGCGGCGAGAACTAAGAAGGCGGCAGGAGAGCCTGGTGACGGTGGCAACCCCGGCTGTCCGCACCCGCCGAGACCCTCTCAGCTGTGCTTGGAACGGCGCCGGGCGGCCACCGCGGGAAAAGTAACTGGCAGGGATTTCCACATGAACACACGCCTTGGCCGTTAAACATCTATGGATATGGGACATTGTCGGGGTGAAGGAGGGGGGCGATGGCCGCCAAGGAAGTGCGGGTTACGTGTTTGTATTTAATTGCTTTAAATCGAAAAGACTTTAGCTGAGGGGGAGAGAGGGGGAAACAACGAACCTAGAAACAAAACCCTAATTAAGGCCCCGCAGTCTTCATTCCCGGGAAAGTAAAGGGGATTATGTTAAAACCCTGATAATGTGGCAGGCAGCTGGGGACCATTCTCTCCTCTGCTCAGAGTCTGGACGGATGAGGATGATCCTGGGCGCTGGGGGAGGGGCGATTGCTGGGCGAGTGAGAGATCTCCTGGGCTGCGCTCGGGGTGCAGGACCGTCTTATCCCGTGTCAGCTCGCCTCTCGCTGCTGGTGGAAGACTCTCCCTGAGAGGTCTGCGACTCCTTTGTTCTCACGAGAAAGCGTCTATCTGCCTCTGTAACAAACACACTGTGTAAACTAAAGTGTCACAGAAGCCAGCCGTTTGCACGCCTCTTTCCATTTGGTTTGCAGGGATATCGTGTATATATGACATGCTGTGAGGTGGATCGGTGTGGGGAATATTTGGATTTTTTTTTTCCCGTATGATTTAGCTATTTTACATCATTTATTACCCAGCACCCTTAAACACAGCAGATAGCCATACATTAGATTGAGGTTAGAGAAGGTGGTGACTGTTTATTTAGGGTGATAAAATGGTCCATCAGCAGTAATCTCCATCGATATGTGCCACCAGGAGATGAAGGATGAGGGGACAAGCCACAATTAATTGCCCTATAGTTTTGTACGAGAGAGTGGAGACGGTGCGGACTGAACTTCGATCTCTTCTCCCAGAGCCTATTCATCATCTCTACGTTGTATATGAGGGTCTCTCAGGGGCAGGGGTTGGCAAGGTTTATCTACACACAATATTCTCCTTCCCTTCTCATACCTGACACGGAAATTTAATTCATTCATGCCTTCGTTCGAAGTCAGAGAGAATCAAACCAACCTTCCGCGCCTCGCAAAAAATAACCCAAAAGCCGTCGGCCAGCGGCACGTTGCCCCTGACCTCCTCGTCCCAACGGCCCAACCTCGCACACCGACTTCCTCGGATGGGCTGGCGGGGGCTGCTGCTGACCCCCGACCGAGGTCTAGGACCCCCGACAGGGACCTTCGGGCTAGCGCTGAGCGGAATCATGGTCCGGGCAGCCGGAGTTCCGCTGGCTCTCCCGTCCCGCGGAGGCAGCTAGGTCCAGCCGGAGGATAGCGGCGAGGAGACACGAGCCGGGTAAAAGCCGGGGCTATCGGTTTCCGGGAAGAGTCGAGCAGAGCCCGGTTGGTAAGTCAGGACCTGGTGCTCTGACATCGGATCCGCGATCCAGTCCCGGGGGCAGCAGCCTGGAGTCGTTAGCGTTTTCCGCTAAGGATATTTAGGATAAATAAATAAATAAATAAATATCAGGAACTGGAGGATAGAGGATAGGGGGAGGGGAGAAGTGCATATGCGTTTCGTTCCTCCGAAATCAGGCAGCGTGACAGAAACTGCGAGTAATTCCGCGAAAGGAGATTGATGCCACCTCATCGATAAGGAAACTGCGGCACGAGGAACCCCCGATCGGCTGGAAGGCTGTAGCCCTTAGGAAACGAAAAGTCCCACGCAGGCTGAGTACTCGAGCTTTGTCAGGGACTCGGGGTCAGCCTCAGTGATTTATAGTTGCTTGTGTGTAATGCTGTGTGAAATGATGGCCACTTACACTGGATACCTGCATGCTCGTGGTGAATTATGAAGTAGGGGGTTAGAGGTCACCTTCTTTAATACCAGCAAACTGCAGGTATCCAGTATAACTGCACCTTTGAAGCATATTATTGCCAATACAAAAAGGTTATTTCTTTATTGTTACAGCTGGCTTGCTGGTTTAAATGCTGTATTACTTTTCACTGGCAAAAGATTTCTTTTCTCAGATTTCCTTTAAAATATACAGTAGTAGTGTTATTTAAGTTGGAGAGTGTTTAGAAATAGGTTTTGGTGGCAATGATGCATCCTTTCCTTTTTGCTTAGGTTTAGTTTTATTAAGTATGCTTATGTAAAGTCATTAGTGCTGGCATTACACTATATTCATTTTTATGGGGGCAAATAGATGACAGATTATTGCATTCCTCCCCAAAACGCCATACCAAACAGCTGCACTAAGAAACACTTTTTTGGTTATTTTTCCCCCTTTGATCATTCCTTGCTTTAGTCCTCTCATCTATAGAACATGAAGGTATAAACTGAGAAACTGGTTTATTTCCCAAGAGTCTGTCTGCACAGGGGCCTGTAGGGGAACATTCCCACTGACCTTACCTTCTACAACTTCCAATTTTATCAGGGGACACTATGCTCTGGATGCAGATCTCCTTGTATATTTCTATTTTCAGAAAGTCCCTCAATTTTATATCATTTATTGCTTCTTGTCTTGCTTTGGCACTTGATTGATCCTTCTTGGAGTCTTTAGTGATGTCAGTGGAACACAACCCTTCAAAAAAATAAAGCCTTGTTTTCCATGCATCATTAACTATGTTGGTGCCCTGAATCATAACTTGATTTCATGCATCTGTGAAAGTGATGCTGTTGATTCCTTTTGTGAAGCAGGGTAGTATGCAAGTTTTGAACTGCTCCCTTTCTTCCTTGCTTGATATTACAGGCTTCCTTCATTTATCCTTTGAGGCAGAGGAACTTACTGTTTATTATCACTGTTTTACATATGTTGTATAACACTACTGAAAGTGTGTTCAGGTCAAAGTTTAAGCTTATTTTGTGTACCACTGCACAATGTTAGTCACAGAAGAAAAGTTGCATGGTGACTTTTTAATCATGGCTTGGTAAAATATGCCCAATACAGCTTCCACTCCTCCATTTATGAGCACTTAGTAAAAAATTAGTTGTACAACTGCACAAAAATTAAAGATAGAAGTATAAATCATGAAACAAAGAAGAATTTCACTACTGCTTGGTATTAAAGATAGACTTCTTCCCTCTCATCAATAAGACATATAACAAAACTGTTTCAGAAGGTGTCCCATTTTCCAAATTTTCATTTTGGCAGGACAAAGGAAAAGGAGTACAGCTGGAGATCAGATACTGCTGCCACCAAGCACTGAGACATTACACGTGTTTTTGGATAGTGGAAAGCAAATTCAGAATCATGGAATTGTCTAGGTTGGAAAAGATCATTAAGTGCAATCATGAGACTAACTCTACCAAGCCCAATACTAAACCACATCCTTAAGCTCCATATCTACATGACTTTTAAACATATTCAGGGATGACTATTCCAGCACATTCCTGGACAGCCAGTTTCAATCTCTGACAACCCTTTCAACAAATATCTGTTTCTTAATGACAAATCTAAACTTCTCCTGGTTCATTGAGGCCATTTCTTCTTGCCCTTTCATTTGTTACTTGTCAGAAGGAACAAACATCTACTTCTCTACAACCTCCTTTCAGGTAGTTGAAAGACTGCCGTAAGGTGTTCCCTCATCCTTCTTCACACTAAACATTATCATGTATAACTTTCTTTAAGGGTAAATGACTGTGACACAAGGTTCCTTCTTACGTCTCATAAATTTCTTAATTTCCTTGGAAAGGCAGGAAAAAATGCCTTGTCCATACTTATGTGTACATACTGTCAGGATACAGTGAAGAAATCTGTATTTTAGGCATGTATTAAAAGGTGTGTGCATGGGATGTTACATGTATCTGGTGCTAGGATACAGGAAATAAATACCGAAACATACTGAGTAGAGCCATGAAGTTGCTAAAGAGACAGTGTCTCCCAGAAATCCATTGATAACCAAGTTCTTGGAAGAAGAGTTGTTCATCTAGTAAATGGTCAAACCGTGCAAAAAAGTCAGGCTTACTTTTGGGGTTTTTTTTCCTATTTGAGATTCTTTCCTGTGTGGTTTCCAATGCTGACTCCAATGCAGCCCTTGAGATCTCTGGATACCAAAACCAAAGTCTTTCTTGATGTCTGGTTTTGAAGAGGAAAGAAAAAGATGTTGTGGTAATGCCTCCATTTCCAAAGTATCTGTGGAAATAACAATAATCCCCCACCCCAGCATGAGCTTGGTGCCTTTTAGTCAAAATGCCTGGGAATGGCTGTAGGAGTATCTGCTGCATAATAATCTTCTCTCAATACTAGACAGAAAGGTTTTCCCTGGGGTGCAAGAAAAACCCCTTTGCAGTTGCAGCTTAATACAGCAAAAGAGTAATTTTGTGACAGGGATGGTATTGTTAAAGAGTGCCTGCAACTCTCTGGACAAAAGGCCTTTTTTTTTTTTTTATTTGCCAATTCAAGAGCAGTCCCCACCAGAGGTCTTTGTCCTGCTGCTTGGGCTTACTGTAGTGCTGAAAGGGCTCTACTTCCTCTACCTTCCTGTTCTTATGCCGGCAATGCTTTAACGGTGCACCCATGAGAATAATGGACAACTCAAGGCTTGCTTTTTCTCTGCTGAGATGTAATCTGTGTTAGAAATTGGACACATGAGCAGCAAGTAGGCACATATACAGTCCCTACAACAATTGAGGATGTAACAATTTTGAGGGAAATTAGCTTCCATATGGACCTTGAAATGTTGTCTTATTGCTGAACACCAAATTTTTGTATTGTGCAATTTAAAAGAGGCTAACAAGAAAGAGAATCTGTGTCTAAAACTGGAGAATTCAAAACAGAGACCATACTTTGAAAAATCAGTTCTTAATATCCTTCAGTAGCTCTATCGGTAGAGACTAAGATTTTCCTTTGAGGACTCTGTAAGAAAGAGGCCTAAGTATTACATAGTATATCCACCTCAAAAAGAAGAACAGCTGAGTCAGTCCCCCTGAGAACTGAAACTAGTTACAGGCAATCTAGCAACTCTAAATCTGTGGCTTAGATCAAGAAACCCCAGATTCTATAGGAAATATTGTGCTTTATTTTTGTAAGAATGTCTTTAGATTGCACAAAATTATTAGGTGAAAGATCTAGTACTTGCTACACAAGTGCTAGGCATAGTTGTTTGTTCTTTGTATTTCTGGAATAAATTTATATGAAAGCCTTTACCATGCTACAGAAGTGAAATGTTTAGAAGACAATAACTTTATTCAATAGATTTATTGTCATGTTGCCCCAGCATAAGTCCATTCAGAGAAATGGATTTTCTGAGCATGAAACATTTTCCTGGAAATTGCTAATTCGCGGCATGTGCTATTGCACATGTGTGCAATAGTGTGCAGTGGAAACATTTAACCAAAATTTTCTTTGCTCAAAAAAACCCAAAATCACAGTAGGATCTTCCTAGAATAGATAAATGTAATCTGTTATTGAGAACTGTTAATAAATCATTTTTAGGAACTGGTCTTTTTCATGTGAACTGCTAACAAAACTAGGCATTTCCTATCCTCAACAACATGTATTCCTATTCACATGCATTCCTATTCAGTATACATTTTCAAATGTGTGTTAAGAAACAGTGATATTTGTTGCATATTTTCAATTTAAATATTAGATCCACATGTAAGGAAGTAAATGTCCATGTATGCTCCAATTTGTCATTCATAATGTTGTTTATTTTGTTTTCTAAAAAGACAAGAATACTCACGCATATGCATGTAAAAAGTAAAGTGAATATTTATTTAAAATAATGATGACAGTAACTCCTGCTCCAGTTAAACCTTTGGGTTGATCAGTCGTGAGGCAAATGAGGAAGACCTGTAAGGCATTAGGATTGTGTTTTAAAATGTTTTACCAAAATGCACTGGGATGGTTTAAATGAGCTGTTCAAAAATCTTAAAAAACACTGTTAAAATAAATTAGTTTAGGCAGGTCCATGAGCAAATCAGGCTTGCAAAATGTCTGCAAGGTTTCTGCTCTGCCTTTGTGATTTGTTGTTAAAGGCATTAGTAAGATTAGGAAAACTGTCCTAACATGCATTAGGAGAACCTAACATACAAAAAGGCATGGTGTGTATGAGTGCTGATCTGCCATTAAATGACGGAAAAAGAAGAGAGATCTGCAGGATTTAACTTGTGGCAGTGGTCACCACGTGTAGTGGTGGCCAGCAGCACCATGTTGACAGTGTTTTCTCTTTGCTTTGCAGGATGTGACATGTGTGCTGATAACCGCAATGGTGAATGCCCCATGCATGGCCCTCTCCACTCCTTGCGCCGTCTGGTGGGTACCAGCAGTGCTGCCGCAGCAGCCCCACCACCTGAGATCCCAGAGTGGCTCCGGGACCTGCCTCGGGAAGTATGTCTGTGCACCAGCACAGTGCCAGGCCTGGCCTATGGCATTTGTGCAGCACAGCGGATCCAGCAAGGCACCTGGATTGGGCCCTTCCAGGGAGTGCTGCTCTTGCCAGAGAAGGTTCAAGTGGGAGCCATCAGGAACACTCAGCACCTCTGGGAAGTAAGTCTGTGATTCTGTCATTTTTCCATCCTTGTCAAATTTGATTGTGTTGAAATAGACACCAAATGTAACTCTTCATAGTACTAGCATCATTTGCTAGCTGTGGAAAAAACCCAAACCAACAGAATTTAAGTCAATTGACCTGTCAGATATGCAGTGCAAGCAAAAACCTTGCTGCACTAGAGGTAGCCAGAAAACCACTGAACACCTCAGGGTGACAACGGTTTGCATAAGAAGAGCAGTTTGTTGTAGGTGCTGTAATGCGTAATATAGAGACTGAATGTCTGAAGGCTGAAGTTACAAAAACTTAGTGCCCTTTATATTTTGACCTGAGTAACAAGAGCTGTTGGAGCTCTCAGATCACAGTATCAGGTGTATAGTCTTACTCCAAGTATCACATGTGGGTTAAGATGGCTACCTGAACCATTGCTATGGCCTATGGGCAGTACAGGAAAGCTGCTAAAAGAAGTACCAGAGCATGTCCTACAGTCCTGCTGTTTGCACCGTGTTGATATTAGTGCTTGTTCCCCATTTAGTTCAACTCTGGTCCTGTTCTGACTGCGCATTCCCCTACTGATGCTTTCAGTGCTTTTGTGCAAAAGCCACTTTCACCTCCTTGAAGATACTCTTTTTTCTTTTTTTTTATTATTTATCACAGTCATAGAGAGGGCAACAGCAATAACTGATACAAAAACATTCAGGCAGTGGTAGTTTGGTTTACTTTGTAATGAGCACTGACAAAGCTTTGGCAGTTTTAGGGATTTGTACACCTTTGGATATACAGGGACATCAAGGGCTGTTATTATTTATAACCCTGTACGATTTCTCCAGTAAAAGCACTGGAGCTTTGTGCTTAGGTATAGTTAGTATGCAAGTACTAACAATAGCATCTTGTGGCAATTTAGAAAGAAGATACAGTATTTGCTCCTTTTATACACAGGAATAAAAATTAATAGGGAACAATATAATCCCTGTGTATATCAGTACTTCCTATTTAAAGCAATAATCTGTCAGTCTTTTGCCATTCATTTCTTCTTTGCTTTGTGCTGAAAGGTGTAATTTCTTAGTTCTGTTTAAGCTGCTGTAGCTGCAGCTTCTGCTCCCCTCAAGGCTAACTGCCAGATTCAGTCAGATAAACATGCCTGCATATCTGCAGGTGATACTCATATAGACAAAAACTGAATCTTCAGAATACAAGGGGACATACTTGCTGGTTAGAAACCCAATGAAGAGTCCATCAAGATGGAAAGTTTTCGGTGTTTGGTGTGGGTGTGCAGTAAAACTGAATGGATTTTAAAAATACATTTGGTATTCTGGAGCCAGGATACAGTGTATCTGTACTGTTAATAAAAACATGTGCATATTGTAATTTTAAGTCCTTTGCAACTGATAATAACCTCTTTTAATAATTATATTTTATTTTTGCATGCTATCTAATACGCAAGACTTCTTTTAATAAGTATTTGCTCCTATGCTTTTCCTACACACAGAGAAGTAGTAAATAACACACCAGGGTCTTAAAGTATTTGAGAACCAAAAAAGTCATTGTGGCAAGAAATAGATTGTCCACAGTAAAGATATTTTATAGATCAGTACCAGAACACACCTAAGTTTACTCCATAAAATTGGATGACTTAGAGTAATTGAAAATTGTTATACTGACTTCAGTGGTGGTAGAGTTTTTTATTGCATACAAGTATTAATAAATTGCTATTAAACTTGTTTCTACAAAAGCTCACTGATTATAATGCATTTTGAAATATGTTATTAATAAAATATTTTTTGTGGAACACTATAATTATGTTCAAGTCTTCATTTTAATCATTAAGAGGGATTTTTTTTTGTTTAGAATTGCTGATTAACATAATACAAAATAATAAAAAAAATTTAAAAAGCTTGACAGATCATCAAGTTGCACAAAACATTGAAATTTAAGATAACTGGAGTTTGAGAATTTTACATTATCTTTACATAGTTACATAATGAAAGTGATTACAAAAAATTGTAACAGTTTTATGTAAATAGATAAACAATTTTTGTTTTGGGTAATCTCAGATGAACTTTAAAAGAGTTTTAAAACAATGAAGGAAGTAAGGTTATTGGGGGGAAAGCCAAAAGCAAAGGAGGAAAGGATGTGAAGTTAAAATAAGAAATAGTTCTGATCTATGTGCCAGATTCAGGCCACTGATGGGTGTCAGACGAATTTTTGTGGGGGTTTGCTCTTCTGTTCCTAACACACAGGCAGATTTCCTGCTGGCAAGCAAAACGAGTGTATTTTAATGGTATTATCTTACTAACTAAATTTAGGGTTTTTTTGGGGGGGAGATACTGTGGGCAGCTTACTGTTCCAGATTTTTTCTGTTAATGACAAAAAATCTTATCAATCATACTCTTAAGATCTAGCTAAAAGTTTTGTCCATTTCTCACTTGTATTGTCTTTCCATTTGGCATGCTTTAGAAGAGAACTGATGCTTAATAACAAAAAAGTGTAGCAAATGAATGAAAATGTGCATTGTTTTACAGAGCTGATCTATGAAAATAAATAAAAGCAACTGAGGCTGAGTGTCTCAATAGTCTGTATTCTTTTAGTTCATTTGGTAAAGGAAGTCACTGTAAACAGGAAAATAGCATCTCGTCATAGTACCTTCACAAAGTTGTGGCTTTAGTAAATTTTTTTCTCTAGATCTTTTAAAGATAACTGGATACATAAACATGCCCACAGATGAGTTATTAAGCATTAAGCCTTGGTGCACTTAATAAAGAGAACCCTTAAATTATCTTTTTAGTACTCTAAATAGCACTGCAAGTTTTTTTTTTTCCCCAGCATGGCAAAGTAAAGTGCATAGATACTTTATTTATAATTCTTAGGTTTTGTGTGCAGTTCTTTGTTTTTAGTGTACACCAGATAAATAGAAAGGCTATTGCAAAGACTTTTAAGCATATTACTGCTTTGGCAAGTTTTTAAATTCTCTTTGTTGTGGGGAACATCAGAAACACTGCATTTGATGTATGCTATGGAAATGTACTTCAGTCTGTCTGCACACGTGTTCTCTGCACACACTCAGTGTTTGGTTTGTACATAATCCATATAGCATAATGTGCACTGATCCAGAGTGAATTACATACTGTGCCATTATATCACAGCAGTTTTTGACACCTATGGGTGTTCATGGGAAACCATATAGTTGTATTGCAATCAGCCAAGATAATTCTTCTATAGTTTACAGGAAGAGCAGCATTTCAGAAAACAAAAAATATTAGTAACTTTTAGTTGTAGGGGTTTTTTTCTGTTTTACTCCACTGCTATCAAATCCAGAGTTTGCTTATATTTTACAGAAATACAGTAAATTTGATTTGTTTGAAACGAAAACAACCCTGTGTACATTTAGTACCCATTCAATTTGAAATGTAGGAAACTATTCCAGCACTGCTTGATGATGTTTCTGATCTTTTTTTCTTTTAATATTTTTTTCAGAAAATGAGAACAATATTTTTGCATTGTAAAGAAAACAGGTACTTTCTCAGCAATTACGGTCTTACTGATGACAAAAATGCGTCTTCTAATAAAGAAGTAAAAACACATACTTTGATTCCAACATATATGAAAACATTATTTCAATTGTTAGCGTGTCCTTTCTTCCTGGAGATAAATTAATGTAGTTGCACATGGTTTTCCTTCGCTGTTTAATACAAAAATTTAATAAGAATAGACTTAAGGAATGTACATGATATACACTTCAATACTAATTGAATAAAATGCAGATGTTTAAGGGACTTGTGCAGTATAGCAATCAAAGTTTTTCAGGTTCATTTGAAATGTGAATTCTGTAAACATCTAAATGGTAAATGGTCTTTTCCTTTGCAAATGCAGGTTAGATAAAAAAACTTCTACTGACCTAGCAAAGAATAGAATCAAAGTCTCTGTTTCTTCATTCACAGGATCGCTTACTGTCTTTCTTGCTTATTTTTTTCTGTCAGTGGTCAAATAAATTTTTTTTTTTTTGTTGTGGAATAGCTTAAGAATTTCAAATACATTACTTCACTGTTTGCTCTTCTGGAAGAAATGCTTTATCCATTTGTTAGATTTTCTTTACAGGGATGAACAAAATATACATATAGCAGGATGTTTGTCAGCAATTATGAAATGCTAAACCTGTGTTACTGATTTTCACCCTAAAGGGAGAGGATTAACCGGCATGCCATTTTAATAAAGTATTTTTTTGGTACTTACTGGCTTTTATGTGCCCCAACAGAAGTCAAAGTAAACATTGCCTTTGATTTTATTTGAACCAAGAACAGACATTTTTCTGGGACATTTGATGTCCAGAGTCCGTGCAGAGATACCATACATTTCTGTACAAATTAACATGTGAAGAGAATCCTTACCTTTCAAACTGAGCACTCATGCCAATTATGGTGATCAATTAGTATTCAGATTCTTCAGGCTACTTTGGTTTAAATTCACTGTTATGGCAAAGAACTGGGGGATACAATTATGTGTATGCCTTAGTTCTATTACAGTGAAAATTATGTTTCTCAGCAATCCATCATATAGTCTTTTAGGTTGCTTGTCAACTACATTTCAAATATACTATGTTTATAAAATCTGAATAATTTTGTATTGAAAAAAACCTTATTATACCTTTAATTATGCAGAGTAACAGCTGGGACCATTCTGCTGTTTTATTTTGCATTTTCTCAGGGTTTTTTGTGGTGTGTTAAAAATGCACAATGATATTTTACTTTCACATTGATTTTGGGTTCACGTACTGCTCACTGGAAATATCCCTCCCTAATGTTGTATTCAGTAGCTTGCTATGCTGAAAGTTCAGTAAGGGCACATTCAGTGCCATAGCTTCTTTAATTAATATACTTTAGAACAAAATTGTGCTAACCTACTGTAATGCAGCTTGCTAACACTAGTATATCTGTATCATTTAGTGTCATATTTTTCCAGATAACTTTTGTAAACTACAGATTCCTTGGGGTCAATACAAAGTTAGTTTAATCCGAAATTTGTAAGATTTGTGCTTGATACTCCTTACTCTTTGAAAAGTTAAACTAAACTTCAATGTTTCTTTTTGAAACCTTGAAATTTTTATAGACTCTTTCACAATGACTTTTCATGTATCTCCTTGTCTTTGATATGTTTATTTCATGTACCCAAGGTGGCTGTTGCAGGCTGAGTAGATAAATAAGTCCAAGCACATGTGCAAGAAAATAAATCTTATTTGACCTAACGACTGATACTCTTCTACGTTAACAAAGTGAAGTTTGGAATACACTTCTGTGAGAAGTTGGAAATTGTCCCAGGATCTCAACAGTTTTACTGAAAAGAGTAATTCTGTGGACTGGACAGAACATGCTTGTGTGGGTACCCATACTATTCCCATAAAAAAATAATTCTAATTTGCCAGATCCTGCAAGAACTGTGTTTTCTCATGGCATATAATGTCACATTGGAAATTTTGTTATTTAATATCCAAAAATGCTGAAATGGAACACCAATAAATACATAATTTAATTTCTCTCCTGTTTTGATCACTATATTTCTGTATTGCTCAAAAGTGATCCAGTTGCCAATACTATGGAAACAATTGACTTATTTTTATTAGTTAGCAATAATAATTTCCACTCAGTGAAATCTAGTTGGTACGGCCTGAAATTACTCTTAATTTATTATGCCATTAACAGTGAGTTATTTCTATTGGCTTTTGATTCAAAGAGGTGAATAAAAGTAGTATTTTAATGAGATGCATGGGTATTCAAAACATGTTGTTTGCCTGAAGCCAATAACGTTATTGGTTATAGAGTTGATAAGCCTAAACTGCAGCATAAGCTTATCAAAATGGTGATGTTGTTTGAACTGACTCGATCACTGCTTTTTGTGTTTTGGTCCCCCAGGTTTCAAGGTATCAAAGACACATGGACTTTAAAACTCAGGTTTTTAAGAAACTGCTTAAAATAGAAGCTGGAAAATTCAGTCCAGGGTGTAGTTTCCTTCCATGCATTTGGCACCTTTTTCCAGATAAGTACAGGATTCCATTATCCAAATTGTTACACATGTGTGACAGAGCTTGACCTTTAGTCATGTCAATCCTTTTTGTGTAGGCCTCAGGCTCCAGACTAATGGTTCAAAGCCTGATTTACTCACTGTAATAAGGGCAGGAGGTTGAGCAATTGTCAGCTTGCCTGCTCATACTAGTCTCAGATCCTGGTTGAAAGCTGTTAACGCAAAGCTTTTCAAAGTGAATTTACAACCACCACCACTGACAGAGGCCAATCAGTACACCATAAATGTCAGGTTAGTGAGATTGAGCAGTAAGTAAAGTACTGTCAGCCCACTATTGGTATTGGCTAAAATCAATTGCTTAAGGTTTAACTGCGAGTAGCAATTCATGTATAACTATGTCTGCAGAACTGACTTAAGTGTGCAGTGTAAGTCAGAGAGTGAATTGGGTAGAATTACCCACCACCAACAGCCATGGCTCCAAGCCCTGCATTTCTTCTCCTTACATGCAAATGGTACTTGCCATGGTGTGATTCATGGTCAAGAAGTTCTTGAACTTGCCATGTACCTATGAAAAGAAGATTATTGGGTTTTTATGTATGGGAAAAAAAGGTAGAGAAGAAAGATGAAACAGGGTACTATCTTACCCGGACAAAAGTAATAACATACAATATTTTAGTGTACTTTTCAGTAATACTAAACTGCTTTTAATCCTTCTTTACAGAGATTTTCTCATATGGAAACTGAGGTTTTACTGTTGGCTTGTAACTGGAAACTATCACTAATGAGTGATTACATACCTAGTGCTTTGAATATCCATGAGATGTAGTTACCCACAAGACTGAATGTTTTTATCATTTTGTGCAGTGACAGCTTGGACAACAATTCATTTAGCTTTGAAAGCATCAGCATTAAAATGTAGGAATCCATTAAAATGCCGTATGCCAAGATTTATAAATTAGGCAATTTCCTTGATTATTGCAATCATTTACAAAATTGATTGTCCCAGTGTGGTATAGGCAGATTTCAGCAATGATCATTGACAACAAGCACATCATCTAATATGTGTCCTCATTGTTACCTAAAAGAAAAGCCACTCTACAACAAGATTATTCTTCATCTCAAGGTCAATTCTCTTTGTGATCCATTTTTTAAAGGTAAATAATTTTGGCAGATTGCATCTGTAAATATTTGTTTGATTGAAGATTTAAAAGTCAATAATATGTTTTATTTGTTTTATCTTAAAGTTCTAATTAACCAATAGATATAGTGTTTAGTAACTTGATTAAGGTCAATTATTTCTGCATGACATAATAAAGACATTATGTCACAAAACAAATATGCTATAGTAGTTTTCCTGTGCTGAAACAAATACATTGGAGCTGCAATATGCCAGCCAGTTACCACAGAACCTCAATGCTTTCTACCTGTGTGAAAATAAGCAATATGCATAGTCAAAACCTATAAATGCTGAACCTTAAAATGGGAGTGATTATGGGAGATTCTTTTTGCAAATTGTAGCTGGCAACAACTAATTTGTGTCAAGTCTCATACAGATCATGGACTAATGTCTTGCAGTTGTTAATCAGTCCTTGGTCAGACAAGATAGCCATTGATGTCACTAGAATCTTTGATTTAGTGATGTCTTCAGGCATGACTGAATAACACAGTATCAGTTTAATCACAATTATTAAATAATTTTTTTCCAGGATCAGCCAACCGTTCTTTCAGACTGCAGAACCACCTGCATATTTTCTGTCACAATTGTCTATACAACCATGATAACACACAATTAACATAAAAGTACCCTTGTATAAATGCTTTAATTTCACCTGGAGATAATATTTTACTGTGAGGAAAGGGAGTATTGCATTGCCAGTGACAGTGTAGTGGTGCATTATGTTTAGTTAGATAAACATAAGCATCAACCCCTCTTTTTTATAAAAATTCTGCAACCGATTGATTATTGTTTGTACTACGTTGCATATTATATAAGTGGATTTAGCACGATGTAGGTAAATAATTTCATATTTAAACAATAATTCAGCCTGGTACTTTATGCATAGAGAACTACTGGTGACTAAGCAAGTGATTTTAGTGATCTTCAGGGCATCTCTGAAGATGTTTAATTTCATCTGTGGGACTGAAAATAGAGAAAAGTGGTTTCATCATGAGTGCAAGAACCTCCTACTGAAATAGAGGGTATCGCTCCAATAAAAAGAGATCAGAGAGATGCACAATTATTTTTTTAAAAAAAGGACTCAGTTATATCTTTTTTTTATTTCTGAAATGGATTGCTAACAAAGCACATCTTAATTTCAAATTGTTGAGATGACGTTTTGCTGAGCTACAGATACTGTCCAGAGTTTGTGTTAGCTCATGTTGTTGGGAACAGCATGAATTTGGTGACAGCTGAGGTGGCAAAATGCCATTTGTCCATGTCTTAAAAAATGAGTGGTCTTTCAGGGCAAACATTCAGAGGATGATTTGACATTTGATGGAAAAAACACACAACTCAGAAAAATACTTTATTCTCATTCACGACATAGGGTTATTCTCCATTTCAGAGCAGGAACACTGCTGTAGAGGTTGGTTAGCTGCCTCTAGATAACATGTATTTGGATAGTTCAGGAAAAAAAAAAGTATTTTGTCAAAAGGCATGTGTTCCTTTCTAAGCAATTCAGAAATAGAATACTAAAGCAAAAAATGATAGGTTTTGATAAAAAATATTTTAAAGATTTTTTTTCATGCAGGAAAGTGAAGGTTGCAGGTTAGTCAATACCTCAGTTGTGTTTTCAACAGTGTTTACTTTTCCATAGTCACAAACCTGCAGACTGCTAAGTACCATATTCTGACTGGCATCTTGCTGATGAGGAGAGCTTCCTGATAAATTTGAAGTTTTGTTTCTGAATTGGGGCAAAAGCATATTACACTTTTTAATTTCTTATGTTGTTCATGGACCAAGCTATTTGAGTTTAATTTGCTGTACATCTTACAGCACATCTAAAAGTCAGGTAACGAGTTAGGAATTTCAATTTCTGATGCAGTTTTATGACAGAGATAATCAGAACAAAGATATAACTTTAGCATTTCCATAGACAACAAGCTAATCACAAGATGTTTAGGAAAAAATGATACTCAGATTGATGTTCATATCTTTGCATTGGTGTCTCATTTGAATTTTGTTGTCTTTTATTTTCTGATGAAACCAGGATCACATTCATGCTACTTGGAATGAGAGGCTTTTCTTATTTTTTTTTTTTTTAGGAATATTAACTTATTTTCTCATTTGTCCAGACTGGTACTTGTTGCATCCCCAGTCTAGGGATTTGGTGAATTCAAAAGTGAGAGTTCTTCAGCAGACATTGCATGGCCTGGTTTCGGGGTTTTCTCTAACTCACCATATGGTGGAACATACATTAGAGTAGGCTAAGTATCTGAATCTGGGTGAGTTTAGGCAGTAACCTCTGGATGAGTAGTTATTTGACCTTGGGGTCTGCCAGTCCCCACAAAAGATTGCTGAGGGTCAGGCTAAGGTCTGGCAGGCTCTTTTCTCCAAAGACTGTCTCTTTTTTTAACCTTTCTGTTTTTTGTTTATTAATAAAATGTTAATTTTTATGCTCTTACTATACAAAAATGGTGTGTCTCAGAAACAATAGTGTTGCTGAATTTTTATTTTTTGAAATAAATTTTACTTTGGAGATATTAGTTTGTGTACAGTTCAATTGTTTGTTGTCAACCTGAATCAGATGGTTTCTTTTTGAAAAGTATAACAGCTGTCTTGTTGGATCACTTTAAGGACTTTTTAGACTATTAATCGGCTTAATCCATAATTCTGTATTTATATTTCTTTCACATAATTACTTGTGTCTTCTGAAATCTCACAAGTCCACATGCTATACACTATTTGTTTCCATTGTGTGGTCTGTGTGTCATAATGGTATTCATGATCAGAAAAGGTTTACTCATGCCTCTGAGTATGCTACCAGTCATAACTTGAGGTAACGACTCTAACCACTCAAGAAGCATATGCTTTTCTCCTTTTCTCCTCTTAGAACCTGAGTAACACTATGTTCCTGTACTACACACAGCCACTGGTTGGTGCCTAGATCAGGAAAAACACACCTTTCTCTGTCACACTGGGTTTTCATGTAATCTGTTTTAAAGGATGGAAAAAATAAAGAATTTAAACTTGCTGCTGCATCCACAGAGAAAGCAGCCAGCTACAGTGATAGTTAAGCCGAGGCAGTTCCAAGTGTTGGCAATAATTTATGATTAGAGCTAATGTTGTGAAGGTATGTACCACCATGATGTCTGTTTTCCTATATTTCACCTTTTTTACTTTTGTTTTGGTTTTTTTTTTTTACTTTAAAAATTTAATTCTTATTTCTTTCATCATTTATTACTGTATGTTAGAGAGGCTTTTTATGATTTCTGAAAAGTTTTGCATTTGGCTCAGTGCTCTCTACAAACAGGGCAAACAGTCTGAAATTTCTACGTGCCAGGTGATTTAATTTATTTGGAGAATTAGCAGTAAGAATAATGTTGAAAGAATACATTTTTACTTCTGGCTATTACCACATAGGAACAGTGAAGAGAAATCTTTTCTTTGTCATAGGCAAAGCTGGACTGGACGGATGTACATTAATATTTTGGTGATTCTTTTGTTTCATCTAAATAATGCTACAGTCAGGCATTGCAAGTTAATTTTAAATTATATGGCAAATATTTAAAAAAAAATACTGAGAAATTTCACTGTAAGACTGACTGAAAATTCACCTGAACTTCTTCACTTCTTCTCATTTATAGTCTTTGAAGGTCTCACCATAAAAATTGGAGAGCAGGATCTTCTCTTCTGCTTTTCCATGTCAAATTCATATATCTACGGAGGACGATGAAAAAAGTGTACTTTTAGATCACAGGGAAAATGGGAGCAGCAGAGTGATGTTAAAACAGTGTGTTTGAAGAAGGTGGAGAATAAGACAGCAAGATAATGTAGTGCCAGTGGGGCTGGAGAAAGAGCTAAGTCTCTCTCAGACTATGATTCTTGTAGAAGAATACTGCTATTCTTTCCCTTTGTTCTCAAAGATTGCAGGTAATTTTACCACTCTTTCTCAAATCAGGCTAGCCTTGTGTCATGAGCATTATAGTGCCAATAAATCTGTTATTTAGTTTTGACCTGGCATTGTCTGATGGTTTGTTGTGGATATCCCACAGAAACTCACAGGCAAAATGGTAAGAAACTATATCATTCAGTATTAATAATTTTTTATCTTGTGGTCTCATTATTTTCTTCTCTGGATTTTTGCCATTCTCTAGTTGAAAAAAACTTGCAAGTATTACAAAAGCTAGCTTTGTGGATTTTGAGTCTTTTTGAGAGACTTTTTGATATGCCTTTAATGTTGCACTAGGAACTATGATACCACATCAAGAGTGGATCATAGGCAATTGCAACTGGCTACAAGCTGTGGACTGGAAGCCATATGGGAGTGAGCCTGTGAGCACAGTGTCAGGCCCAAAGGGACAAGTCCCCACAAAGTTTGTTGTCCTATGGACTGAAACTGGATTGTGCCCAGGCAGTGTTTACTACCATTAGAGTGGGCTGGAACCTACCTTCTGATCTATCTTTTCCCTGTGCCTTCTGGGAAAATAGTTTGTGTCTATTTGACCAACATTTTATCAGATTCTCTGAAAACTTAAGAGACAGGGTAGGGTTCCTCTTTAAATGCAGGTGGTTTAACAGCAATACTGACAGTGTTTCTTAGTGCCTCCAGATTGTAAGTAAATGGTGCAATTGCAAATACCAGAGAAGGCCTCATTGTGTGTATTGTAATAGGACTGTTTTGATGTATACATGAGCCAAATGAATAATGACATTTGCAAAAACTGGTCTCTAATCATGTACTTGAAAGGTGAATAGTTTCATATTAATGACTTAGTAGTTCCTAGAAGATTTATCTACTTAAAAAAACATGAAAAAAATCAGTTGTTGTGTGTAACTATGATAAATAGTGTAAGAATATTTTTCTGTTATATGCATAACAATTATAAATAGTATAAATGGAAGTCTAGGTACTGTAATCTTGAACTACATTGTCCTTGCATGATTTTGAGCTTTTTGTTGGTAGTTGGTGCTGTTGAGAGTTTTACAGAAAGCATGGAGTGGCTTCCAAGGATTAAGAGTCCTGAGTTGTCCTAGTGTCTAACTGCAGGATTTTTTAGGTCATTTCATTCTGTGTTTTGTGGTGATTGTTAGTGAATGAAAGACTCCAGCATTACTCATTCTAGCAGAACAAAAATGGTTTGAGTTTTAAAGACACCAAATACTTTAGATTTGTACAGCAGTCTCGCAAACTTTTCATCCTGAAAAAGTCTGTCGGAAAGGCATCAGGGGATGAGGAGAGAGATCTTGGCTTTGCACATGAGTATGGGAATTTGTGTTTGAGTTACTCATGAGCATTTAAATATTCAGCAAAAAGGTTACAATAGCTATAAATGATAAAAAATGAACAGTGTCATGTGACTGAAATATCTTTGAAGAGTTACCTTGTGGCTAGAGACACGAGCCAGAAATCTCTGAGTAAAGAAGAGAGTACAAGGTGGCATTGGAGGTGATCAGCTTCTTAATGGAACCTAATATGTTGTCTTCATTATGGAAATGTTTAGAGTTGATTTGACTTCTTTGTGTGGACTGTTACATATGGAAAAAATCCTCACCACCTCACAGGTGGGCTTTTCCACTCAAAGTATAAAAAGGGATACACAACTTGTCACAAGTAGAAGCTGAAAAGAATAAGAAATGGTGCTTTACAGTGGATAAATGTAAGAATATCTTACTAAAAGAGGCAACTATCTTATTTTACTCTTTAAAATGTCAGTAGGTCATTGGATGTGTTGTGTTTTGCAGGTTTGGGTTGGATGATCTAGACCTTTGCCTTCACAGTCTGTGACTCTCCAAACTGCTTTACCTCCTAGTCTGTACAGGAGCAGTATGCTTTGCTTTTTTTTTTGTTTGTTTTGGTGTGGTCAAAGAATTGCCACAGTGGTTAGATGTTAGTCTTTGGTTTCATGACTTGCATCTTTGTGCTGTGGGCTGACTGACACCAACAGTGCAGGATTGTTCTGATCTTCATGTCTTCAAATGTAGCTATTTGGGCTTGCTTGTTCATTTTAGCAATCCCCTGCCATTATGGAAGCATCAGGTACTCATGCACACAGGTCCTTTCCCTTTTTTCCTGTACCTTTTCATGGGTGGAAGCTAATGGCCTGTGTCTGGAGCAGATGATCAAACAGTTCCTTCTGGCTTTAAAATCCATGAAGCTATGAGGCCAAACAAGTAAAGTTACAGTGTCTGTATAAGCCTTATCAAATCTGAGCTCTGCTCTTTCTCTCAAGTAAGAGTTTTGGTGCTTATAAATTCCTTTCAGCCTCTTTTTCTGACAGAGTGCAGTACATTAGAGGAATTGTCTGATAAAGATGGGGAGAGTGGAAAGGGATTATTATAAAAGCCAGCCATGTGGCTTCTGCCCAGAAGTCTGCATATTTCCCTTATACGTTAAGTGATGTATACTGATTGCAGCTCAATCCAGAACTCCTAAGAAATAATATGGAAGAAAAAGCAACAGTAGCACTGAATTTTCTCGCCATTATCCTAGTGTAACAAAACAAAATGGACTTGTAACCATACACCACATCCCCCACAGCTGTCACTTTGGCAAACCTTTTGATGAATTGGATCTTGATATTTACAGAATCTATTAAAATACAGCCCATCATGTGTTTGTTTATATGTTGACAAGATGATGTACACCCTGCAGGTCAAGGGTGATGTGAACTGTTCTGGTGTTCTTGTCAAAGCAGCTAAGAAAAAGCATTTAGATAATTTTTGTAGAATAATTGTCAAAGAATGTAAGAACAACACACAGAATTCTTACTTTAAAAAAAAACTCTAATGATCTGACACAAAAAAATCTGAGCTTGTTATCAATCAAAAAGACTTTCCTACTTCTCTAATATGTTAGAAAATTGGCAGCTCAGATAAAAAAACCAAATGGCAAAATTAAACAGAAAGGAATTGATTTAACTACTTGGGTGGTTTGTCTAGTACCATATAAAATTTTTAACTTGAGCTTGTCACTTATTAAATATATATTTTTTAATAAATGAGACTATATAGCACATACAAAATCTTGCACCATTTTGCTATGAATAGTCTGAGTCAGAATTGGCTTTTTGAGAGCATTGAGTAGATTTCTCTGACCATCATTCATATGTTTGATTTTTCTTTGCAGTCATGAATTAAAAATATTGACTGGGATTAAAGCCTGAGAGAGAAGAGAACTGTGTGAAGGTGAAAAAGAAAGAATGAGTGGGTAAAGAGGCGTAAAAGAAGAACTAGATCTAGGCAGTGTAAGAAAGTAGGGATCAATATTGTTGCAGGTATGGAGCACAAGGTGACTGCGGCACATGAGCTGTCCTGAGTTGTTGTGCTGAAGAAGTGTTAGTGTTGGCCCTGAAGTTTCCCTTGAGACAAGGAACATGGGAATAGCTTGTGATAACTTCAAGTTTCTTCCTAAAAGCAACAAACTCTGCTGTTTCAGCTCTGGCAAAAGCTATCTAGTCCTCGAAATGCTGCCTCTTGAAGAAGGTCTGGAAAAGAAAGCAGAACAACACAGTTTTTATTCATATTACAGAAAGGAAGTTCATGACTTTTCTTTTCTCAGAGCTGAAATATTGTTAGGGTTTTTAAAAAATGTATTTTTTATTTGTTATAGATTTCTAAAACTGTTCTGGCAAATTAAAATGCTTACAACTTGGTTTCAACATGAAATCAAAGAACCTACTTCACATATCTGGGAACTTGTCTCTTCTTTATTCCTTCAGCTTGCATTAACCTTGCTCTTACAGCATTAGTTTACATATTTTTCTCTCTCTCTTTTTTAAACTTTTTAGTTGGACTCCTAACACTGAACCAGTCAGAACTCCTTGTGAGATTGCAATCTACAGCCACTTGACCAGACAGAGCTGAGCCAATATCACCAAAATCAAAGTACTGATCATCAGATGCCAGTGCCCTTTTGGTCACAAAGGCTGTATCTAACCTCTGCAGTGAGCTGTTAGGCTGAGATATTTCTGAATGAGCTATTACACCTGAATAGTGCAATGTAGTTGAATTTTCAGCACTGTTAGCCTGGATGAATCATTATGATGTACCCAGGAGTGACATATTAGGCTGCATCACGTTAGCAAGGTTTAAGGTTCTGTTTCTGAAATCACCCAAGTCAGTGATCAAGGCTCCGAATTGAATGTTAGATAGAATACAAGATGTTAGTGTCATAGGAATAAAAAAAAATCCCAATTTGCCTGTTGTGTTGAACTGTTTATTACTATAGTCTCTGATTAGATGTCAACAAACCTTTAGGTACATGGTATGTGCAAAAATCAAAAGAAAATTAAAATAATAAATAACTTATTATTTTAACTTAGTGTTAAGTTTGCAACAGAATTAGAAAAACTCATTATCAAACCAGTGAGAATACTTGCACATAATTTTCTGGGAGCTTACATTGTTTTGACTTGTAACATTTGAAGAAGTGTAAACAGATTTGAGACAGAATAGATATGCAAAAAATCCACTTAATTTGTACTTTGTTTTGTTTTATTTTATTTTGTTCTATTTTTTTAATTTATAAACAACAAATAAATGTTGCAGTCTGTCTTATATTCTCGTGAAATACTATATTAATTGCAGACAAATGTTACACTTGTGTTACATTTTTCGTATTTTTCCATGTTCGTCAAATTGAATGCTCTTTCGGCAATGTTTCTGACAGTTTAATTAACTATAGTCTAAATATAACAAAATGCTCATGATTTTAACTCTATCCTTTGGCAAGTGTTACACTTTGTGGAGAAATTCATAAGCTCTAAAAGGGAAAGCACCCAAAATATTAGTTAAGCCTTTTCATTTTCATTAGATGTCTTTTTAATGTGCTTTATTATGTGGGAAACAGACTTTCAGGCAAGAAGACTGAAAACAAAAGCCAAAGAAATGTCTCAGTGTCATGCTAACAGCCTACCGAATCTTAGGAACAGGTTATCTCCCACTGCGGAATTACAGTATAAGATTTAGTCACTGGCTATAAACACCCTGGCTGTTAGGGTTAGATGTTAAACAAAACAGACAAGTTGCCTGCTTGTAACTGGGTGCTTCCACCTGAGGCTGCCGAGCTGTTGTCCATGGCTCCCTGGTGGTCTGCAGGACCTTGCATATCTCATGCAGATTAAATGGAGGGCTGAATTCAATGAAGTCTCACTAGGCAGTATAATTGTGAGAGGTATTTAAGCACCATCATGACAGATAATTTCCCTGACAAAAGACAGTTCCTGCAACATGCCTGGAGTTCACATTCCTCCAGGATTTCCACACATGCAGTTAAGGATGTTCATGTGCTTATCAGACACTTGTTTGCAAAGGCTGTATTTTTGTATGCAGGCAGTCAGTTTGTCTGTGAAATCTTGTCATAGCTGAATGTCAAGTGTCAATATAAATGGTACGTATAGCTCATTTCAACGGGGTAAAAACTGTCCTTCCTTGTAGCTGGTTGGTTGCATTGGTTTGGTTAGCAAGAGTCACTAGGTGACACTGTAAGATACTTTCACACTATCTTTTTTCTTGGTGTCTGTGTTCAGTCTTTGAGGATATGCCATACTATCTCCTGTGTTTCTCTTCCTGTTTATTTATACTGTTGTGAGCACCAGAACGATTTTCTCTCTGATGAAATCTTTCTGAGTAAATTTGGTGGAGGGCTGAATTGCTCCTTCATGCTGGACAAGGCTCAATATAACTTGCATCCCAAAGAGCCAGTCTTGAACAGCAATTATTTATTATCGCTTAAGAAAGAGATCTACAGTGATCTGTGCCTTTGGAGAAATCCTCATGTCCACATGTACATGTCACAAAGCTTTTGTGACACAGGTACTGTTGAGTGATATGGTGCAGGGCTTTTAGACAGAACAGATCAGCAAGGAGAACCACACCTGCTTTACTGGAAACTCACCTGCCCTCCCACCTGAAGCTGGTTCTGCAGTGGAGATAGTTATCTTTGATGTGGAATTTTTGCTTTCCCTTCGCACTTCTCCCAGTGGAAGGATAAGAGTCTATGGTTTTAGGGAAAGCCTTTTTCTCCTCCATTTGATAAGACTGAAATAGCTAGACTATGCAGGATCTATTATTTTATACTGTCATTCACAACATCAAAATTCTGCTGCAATGCAAGTATGGTATGCAATTATTGTCAGGCTCTGGAAATTCTCATTTTGTTGACACTTGCATATTATTTCAGGACTTCCAGGGAATGGCTTAAAGGACCACAGCCAGTCAATTCTTGAAATTAAAATTAAGTGGAAGTGGCATGCTTTTAGTTGGGTGTTTTGGTTTTGTTTAAGAATGTCTCAGAAAAGCTTTCCCAGTTTAGTGAGCACTATGGCAAAAAAACTGGGGTTTTTTTCTTTTGTTATTGAGTTGCTTTGCTGGAATTATACTGCGTAGGAAAGGTTGTTTTAGGGAAGCAAGTTTCAGCAGCATTAGAAGCACAGCTTTTGCAATAGCTGCTGTTGCTGCTGTTGACTACAAAAACAAGTGTATTTTGGAAAGATGAAGAATTATATTCCTTGCATTATATTTCCTGATAAGTTGACAGCATGCTTCACACTCTTGTTCTAGTAAAGGCTAAGAATTTTAAAGACTGATATGATTGTATATGTTTACTTATGAATATACCTATATGAAGAAGCTACTTTTTCTTAAGTAAAAATTGCATTACAGTAGTCACTCTTGAATGCTAGGATTATAAACACTGTTTATGGGAATATTTTTTTCCTCAAAAAACATGAGAAAACAATCAATATAAAAGAAATAAAAAAAGAAAGATTTACTTTTTTGGGAACTTGTCTCAGAGAAAATCATCCAGGGTGTGTCAAATTATTGCATGTTGTATTTGCACTATCAGCCACTAACAGTCGATATTAGTAAGTTAAATATGTGGTCTAAGTCACTTAACCTTGCTTATGATGTATTGCCCTCTGACAGTGCCTGTTTTTCTCCATTGTCTCTACAAGATAATAGGGTTAGGTTATATAGTTAACATTAGTTGGTTAATGTTATATGAAATTAATTCTCTCCTCAAGTCACTAACAAAATTAATTATACAGTGCATATGAACAAATATTCTTTTCAATATTTATTATCAGTTTAGGGGGAATTTACTGTTGTAAATTCACTGTTGTAAATTCCCCTATTGTAAATGCCCCTATGGTAAAGTAGCAAGGGCATGCTACTGTGCATTTAAAAGTAGCATCTCTGAGCAGACACCAGCCAATTAGTTTTATTTGAGGTAATTATTTCAGCCTTATAAATACTGTAACTCCAGCAATATGGAGTTCAACGCGGGATGCANAATATATATAAAAAGAACTGGACTGCTTTTCCTTTGCAATGCAATTGATACATCTACTAGAGCAAATTATGCTTAATTTAAGCATTCTCTGGTTTGTAAATTCAAAGCCACCAATATTTTTCTAGGGTAACATTTGTTCCCAATTGTAGTCATAAGAAGGTCAGAAGAAGTTCAAAATGATATGATGGAGTTTATCTATTTGTTTGGAAAAGCAAAGTTATAAAGTTATATAAGCAAGTTATACTAAATTGTTGTGGTTGTATGATATAGGACCTGTATATTAATGGCATATTTTAAATGTATTTATAAAACAGTTGTGCTTTTACTATTATAGTTCAGATCTGCACAGCTTTATAACTGAGATGTTTCCAAATTCACAGTTAGAATTTTTTTGGCAGGGATCTAACATAGATGCATTTTAAAAGGAAAACTTTGGATAATTGCATCATGATGGAGTTTTTCTAGTCCTGTTCATTTCTGTTCTCAAAGGTATTAAATCAATACAAATCTCAAGACTGACGTTATGCAGTATGTGAATGAGGCATATGGTGAGGTCTGGATTATTTTTCTCTTTTGTGTGTTCACTATATGAAGATGTACCATTAAAGGTAATGGAATGTTTGCGATGTTAATGGTACTGTTTATTTCAGGTGTAAAATGGGTATTTTCATACATAGCTTTTGTAATGTTACAAATTAGAAGTGCTACAATAACTTATTGTAAGTGAGGTAAGGTCTTCCTGCTCTTTCTCCTGTCACCACAATAATTTAAAAACCTGCCAACTATCTGCTTGCTGCTGTTTATTATTGTACTGACTTTTTAAAGGACTTTCAACATAGTTGAGAGATTGAAGCCCTCCTACATTGTAGAATATGATGCCTTTTCTCACTATTTGTAAACCTTACATGGAATTTAGTGTTCTAAGATTTGCTTGTGTCAGTATAATTTTGAGTATTACTCAGATCCTATTTAACAATGTTAAGAACTTTAGAGCAGCTAAGGAATTTTTTTAGTGCCCATTGATTTTGAATATTGTTAGAGAAATCACAATTTAGATTGAGAAAATATGTCACAAAAATTACATTTAATTTTTACAAACAAGAAAGGTATCTACAATTGAACTATGTTATTTATCTGTAGTGGCTTTCATAACTATTGTGCTAGTAAGACAGTAATCCTTTCTTAATTTTAACTGAATCTGATGAAATAGACATGTAAGTTAAATTTCCTGAAATGTGGAAAAAGTAGCCAAAAAGTAAATTGCAACAGGAAATGTAATTTTATTCTTTCAGGTTTGCTATTCTGTATAATACAAAATATTCTGTATACAGAGCGAAGTCACATATGAAAAGCGAACTGAGCACACCCTTTTCTGTACTGTCATGGTACTGCTTTTCCGAACATGCAGCAACTTAAATTTCCACAAGTCCAGGAAAATAACAGCTGCATCTGGGCATATTTTCTGTGCAATTGGTCCAATATTTGAGGCTTGTTGAACATACGCAAAATGTGCACTACAAGCTTTCTGTCTAGCACTGTTGTAGTTTTCACCTTCTTGGTACTTCACATTTCACTGAATCATAGAATCATTGAATATTAGGGGTTGGAAAGGACCTTGAAAGATCACCTAGTCCAACTCCCCTGCCAGAGCAGGATTACCTAGATCAAATCGTCCAGGTGGGTTTCACACACCTCTAGTAGAGGAGACTCCAGCAGATTCNTAGAGTAAAGCATCTTGGGTAGCTCTAAGTTCATACAATGCTGCTGTGATTGCTGTGCTGTGCTGATTCAGTAGTTAATTTATATGTAGAGAACAGATTTATCTGCATCAATCCCAGTTACTTTGATTGCAGTGTAGACATGCTCTAAATCTAAATCAGGATTTCTAATCTGATTATTATATATATATATAATATATATAAAAAGAACTGGACTNAGAAGAGCCTGACTCCTTACTCCTGACACCCAACCTTTACATACTTATAAACATTAATGAGGTCACCCTCAGTCTTCTTTTTTCCAAGCTAGAGACCCAAGTCCATCAGCCTTTCCTCATAAGGGAGATATTTCACTACGTGAAATGGCTCAGAGCTGGACTCAAGTTCTGTGTCCTTCTTGA
>VZRI01001766.1:33873-73944 GCA_013397515.1 Upupa epops | reverse complement strand
CTGCACTGCAGGTAGTTGTAGATTGCTGACAGCAGGAGGGTCTCCCTGCTTTCAGCCTCCTTTTCTCCAGATTAAGCAGTCGCAGCTGCCTCAGTTTCCCCTCACTTGCTGTGCAATATAATGAAGCCTTTAGCCCCAAAGCGTATTTTCTCAAGCAGTCAGCGTCTCCACCTGGATAGCAGTAGCAGCCTGCCTAGAAACATGTCCAGAACTCACCGAGAAGCTGACCCTAACCACAGCTGGCACTTGTATTGCTGCCCTCTTTGTTTCTCTGCTGATGAAATAGCAATGAACCCCAAGCCAGGCCAGATCACGGCTGTGCTGCTGCTGCCTAGCAGCCAAGCCCAGACCCAAACCAAGGCATCTGTGCCTAACAAAGCTTCTTCTTTACATCCTGCAATCACCTATATCCGCATAGTACTTGGATGCTCTGTTTCCGAGCGTGTGATTCCTCCATGGGCTATCTAGAACGAAGGAGTGCCATTTGCCTATTTCTTTTTGTGAAATCACTTATTTGTGTAAATTGCAGCAAAAAGGCAAAGCCCAAACGACAGCATTTACTGAAAAAATAAACCCCTATGCCAGATGATCCCGCCGTTACCAGTGCGTTTAGCTTTCCCCTAATACTTTAGAGTGCTGTCATTAAAACGGAAGCGACAGCAATATTTTAGCCATCTCTGTACCTAGAAGATTTCTCTATTACTTTGTCCGTGAACGTTTTCCTTGGATGATTGGTTGACAATATCTAAAGGATAATTTTAGGTCCCGAAGAATTAAACACAGGTCTGTTTTTATGAGGTGGGACAGATTGGAAACAGTTTTTTCCCCTTGTTCCGATGAAATTGGAAATGAAAAGAATGTGTGTCATACGAGGGACAAGTGTCACCGAGCCCATCTGAATTATCCTTCATACCCCACTTTATAGCCTAACGTTCAACTATATCCATTTTTTCTGGCAGTATTTCGCCCATCAAAACCAAGTTATTGACACTTACGCCTCGGTTATAAATCAGATCCGGCAGTAAAAGTAAAGAAGGTGGTTTCAGAGGGAGCTGATGATGGGATAGAATAATGTATTTGTTGTTGTGGGGTTTGATTTTCCTGCAGGATATCGCTTTAATATCATCCCAGAAACAACGGCAACCACGCACAAAAAGTCATTCCAATTAAATGGTCTTAAAAATAAGATATAAAGCAAATTCAGGTGATCTCATTCTGTCGTGTGTGTCAGAGTAGACAGCACAAAACTGAGGAGAAAGAGTTTAAATTTAGCTGTCTTCGCATATGTGTACAAGGACTGAGAGTGTGGAAATTGGATTTGCTTCGCTGGAGACAATTAAGAAGGCCTCTCAACAAGGTAGGGTTGAAGTGCATTGACAGGGCACTGGGAATACTTGTGGTATTGATTGGCACTGGCTTGGGCACAAATAAAGCAAAGCATTGAGTTTTCTGACATTCATTCTCTATAACAGAGAAATTACACTAATGGGTACAGTGATAATGAAAAAGGGAATGCAGAGAATAGGAGTTCTCCATGGAGATATATTCCCTTCAGATGTTAAGCTGGAGCTATGCCCTCATTAGAAAAGATTTTGCTGCCTAATATACAGCTCCTACTTCTTTTCTCCTGTAACACTGACCTGTGCTTATTGCTCTGTCGTCTTCACCTCTCAGAAGTTCCTTGCTTGTGAGGGCAGAGCTTAATGAGGTCAGCAGTTCTGTCACTCTATGGAAGAGCAGTGCCTCAAAGCCCTGCCTTCTCCTCATAGTCAATGTCTTTGATGCTACTTAACAGGGGGAAATGTTAATTCATGTCTGTTTTCCAGTTGGAGAGGATGAAACAGTTCTGTTTCATATTAGATCACCCTTTTCTCTCTGAAGTGTTTATGGAGGTAGGAAGGACTAAAAGCTACTTTCTCCCCCATCCTCAAGAGGGTTAGGTTTGGAAACCACACAAATGCCTTCTCTTTTTTTTCCGATCTCTTTGTCATTTATGAGAAGTTGTTTGATGATCCTCGCATCTCATCCCACATTTCAGTTTGACCAACACAATGCACCATTTCTTCCATTAGGATTGTCCAGAATGGTACCACCACTGAACCCAACTTCTCTTCTGCCTGAGTCCAGCCAAACGAAGCTGTATGAAATCTGTGCTGCAAAAGTGGCTCCTGCGAGGAGTAAGATGAGAATAATTCTCCTCAAAAGGGATTTCTCTCCTCATCTCATTAACTGTGGTGGGGTTTACACCCTATAGCATGTCCCTCACTTTATGTCCTTCCAAGACTCCTAAATAAATCTAAGTAAAGATGTTCTTCATTTCATGCCATGGCAGATTTATTTGTGCAAGTCCCTCTGATCTCAAGTCGCAGAGACCAACAGCGCACTTCATCTTTTTTTATATGGAGAGATTTGATTACCTGTGTTCCCTGTGCCCCTAAAAATAAACCCTCCTCACGCCCCAAATCCAGGGTTAATCTCTGAGTTACTGGAATGGCCTTTCCCTCTTGTTATAGCAGCTTTAAGGAGCGATCAGTTCCTTAGCTTCTTTACCCACTGTTCTTCAGGTACCCACAGAGACAGAGAAAAACGTTAGATACTTGCAATATTGAAGGAGAAGGGTGATTGATGATGCAATTAAAAGGGATGTTAAATTGTACAAGTCATTAAGTATTAATTGGGATTGGCTTAAGGAAATGGGTAATAATGGCTCGATATCTCTGAAACAATTAGAATAGAATCATAGAATCATTAAGGTTGAAAGAGCCCTACAAGATCATCTAGTCCAACCATCCACCTGATCCCACCCTGTCCTCCAGGGCCACAGCTACTCACCTCCAGTGATGACGACTCCATCACCTCCTTGGACAGCCTGCTTCAATACTTAAGCACTCCTTCAGTGAAGAAAGCTTTCCTAATGTCTCATCTAAATCTCCCCTTGCACAGCTTCAGGCCATTTGTTTTCTTCCATTAACACACACCTGTGCTTGACTATCTATAATCCAGGAGTAATGACTTGCAGGAGGCCAAGCCCAGCCTGTCTATTCATGGAATTAACAGTAGTTTGGATATTCTCTAAGTCTGAAGATTAGAACTGACTATTTGAGTTCAGTTTCTGAATTAATGGTTCCAGTTAGTCAGAAAAGAAGTCAGCACTGAGATCTTTGAGGAGTTAGTCAACACCAAGGTTAAATGCATAAAGCAAATGACTTAGGAACCCAGTGATGCTGTTGGCAAAGTTTCAGCTCCAACATGAGGAGCATATCCAAAAGTTACAAGGTGTTGGAAAGACTTTGGCTGACTTAAGTGATCCTGAGATCGTGTACCAGCCAAAGACTCTCCCTCTTACTTCTCCAGGTGTTTCCTCTGCACACTGTACAGCTTTTTTGCCCTGTTAGCTTCTCCTACAAACATTCTTATCAGCCTTCCTGGTGAGTTGCAGAGCTTCTTTGCAGAGGTTTTAATACTGCTCTCCCTGCTGGTCTTGACCTGCAGCCAGGTGAAGTCAATGCTCCAGTGATGCCAGTGAGTTTTAGATCAAACCCTGCAACACAAAAGTAAGCAAATGGAGAGTGAGCAAACACAATGAAGGTGATAAGATTGGGAGTAAAGAATGACTTCCCTTTGCTGTTCTCTTCATTGTGGGAATAGAGATTTGCTTGATGGATACAGAGAAAATGAAAAAGAAAACCATGAGGATGAAGCAAGAACAGAGATAAAAAGAAAGGGGGGAACAGAAAGCAGATATGAGAAGGAAGGTGATGGCGTGAGGGTAGAACCTGGAAAGTGAAAGAGCACAGAAAGATCAGGGAAAGCCAAACTGAAAAGATGATTCTCACAGCATTAAAAACGTGTTTGTATGAGGCGGTGATGTCTTCTTCTGACCACTGTCACAGATAGCATGAGCACCTATATTTGAGGTACCCATCCAGGATTCTTTTACAGAAGAAGAGGCCAAAAAACCTCTGGTTTTTGGTTGTGATTTATTTCGTACTAGATTATTAGGTTGTGATTTATTTCCTACTAGACTACAGCTCTTGCACAGGTCAATGATAGGACAAGGGGCACTGGGTGTTCACTGGAAAGGAGGAGGTTCCATAGAGATATGAGAAGAAACTTCTTCCCAGTGAGGATGACAGGGCCCTAGAAGTTGCTGCCTAGGGGGGTTGTGGAGTCTCCTTCTCTGGAGACATTTCAAACCCTCCTGGACTTTTCCTGTGTGACTGGACCTAGAGCATCCTGCTGGGGCAGGGGGATTGAACTGGATGATCTTTTAAGGTCTCTTCCAATACTCAAGATTCTGTAATTGTGTGAATATTATCTGCAATCAGTTGGTCCTCTCCAATTTTCTCGCTTTTTTCAGATCCCAGAGAAAACAAAAAAGCCATCAGGCAAAAAACCCCCCACATTAAATAAATAAATAAACCCCTCCCTACCCAGTGGGGACATCCCCTCCACTCTTCTGATGGTTGCTTGCTAATTTGCACTTTCCACACACCCAGAAGCAAACGCCTGTCTGACACAAAAGAAAACAAGATGTTTCAAGTGTTGTTTGGCTCTTTAGGAAGACAATAATTTTGGAAGAGAAATCCTAACTCCCCAAACAATCCACCGATACCCGCTGACACTCTCCACAGTCTGTCTGACGGAGGCAAAACGTACAACAGCTCACAACAAAGACATCGATTTCTGCCTAGCAGAAATTCTTACAACTATTCCTTCTTCTTTTTCTTCAATTTTCTCTTTTTCTTTTTTTTTCTTTTTCTCTTTTTCTGTTTATTTTCCTTTTTCTTTTTTTCTTTTTCTTTTTCTTTTTCTTTTTCTTTTTCTTTTTCTTTTTCTTTTTCTTTTTCTTTTTCTTTTTTTCTCCCTCTTTCCTTTAACCTGTCCCTTTTTCCTTTCCCTTTCCCTTTCCCTTTCCCTTTCCCTTTCCCTTTTTCCTTTCCCTTTCCCTTTCCCTCTCCCTCTCCCTTTCCCTTCCATAATTTCTCTGAGAAATGATCACTGCTCTAAATTCAAAAAGAAATAAACCCAAACCCACACAAATACCGAGAACTATTAATTGTAATTGTGAGGGGAGGAGGGACTGGAAAGAAAATCACTTTTCCCCTTGTATTCCTTGAGATAAATGGAAGTATCTTTCCCCCTTCATCCTTTCTTCTCACTTTCAGAGCCGTTCTTCTCAGTTACAGAATGGTTCTTCCTTTGACAGATAGTAGCCAGGAGATAATGTGAGGGGCTGGTTTTGGGGTGGGTTTATTTTTTAATAGCGCTTTAGGAATCTTTGTTTTCAGACAAGAGGCCCACTAGGCGCAATTTGGGACTTGTTATTAAAGACAACCTAACATCCCCCAAAGATTTCTCAAGCACTCGGTGCCAGAATGTGATATTTTAAAGCATTTCCCATTTCACATAATTGGATGCACGTGGCTTAGCAAGAGAAAGACGGTTTCAGCAAATACGAGAATGAATGCAATTTATTCGAGGTGGTCTCACAGGAGGGAGAGAGATTTTATGCATAACATTCTGAGGAAGATAAGAACTGCTGAAATCAGCTAGGACTTCTACATATTGCTTCAAGACCACTGACCTGAGCTAAGGTGGTTCTTACAGACATGGATGGAATGTAGAAAAAGTTGTCAAATTAGTATTCATCTTGGATCCCAAAATGAGCACAATGATCATCACTGGGAATAGGAGCCCCATTCCGTAGACCTTCTTGGGATGCTTGGTCAAATAATTAGGAAAACTATTCATAATGTTTGCAGAATAATGAAAAGATATTCAGATTCCAGGGGAAGAAAAATACCCAACTCACAGCTGAGCTGTCAGAAACCAGTCCTTCCAAACGAAGTACCAACTGCATCCATTTCACCCTGGTTATTGTGATGTTTGTTAAACCCTGTTCCTCTTTAAAATCTGCCTGTCATGGATTCTGGAGCCTGAGGTTAAAGCACTATTTGACACAGTCGTTGGTGCCTTTGGAGCAAGAAAAGGAAGTTGGTTCCCAGGTTCACAGGTTTGCAGGTTGGAAGGGACCTCAGGGATCATCTAGTCCAAGTTCTTAAAGCAGGATCCAGTTCAAAGGAATTGGCCCAGAACCCTAACAAGCTGAGTCTTATCGTTGTCCCTAGCAAGCCTAATCTTATCCCATTACCCATCCCTGGTGCAGCTTCCTGCCCTACCCTCTTGTCCTGTCAGTAGGTGCCTGGCAGAAGAGCTCTGCCCTCACCTGACTACAACCTCCCTTCGGGTAGATATAAAGAGTGATGAGGTCCCAATTACATCTCTTCTCCAAGCTAAACACCCCCAGCTCCCTCAGCATCTCCTCCTCCCCCTTTCCCTCCAGTCCCTTCCCCAGCCTCATTGCTCCTCTAGATCTGCTCCAGCCCCTCCATCTCTTTCTTGCAGTGAGGGACCCAGCACTGCCCCCAGTACTTGAGGGGAGGCCTCCCCAGTGCCGAGCACAGGATGAGAATTATTTGAGTCATTTGTACGACTCTCTCTTCAAAACACGTGCAGTGACCTTACATTTTCAAAAAGGATGTGATGCTGCCATCGATGAATTTACAAAGTACTGGACAGGGGTGCAAGTAGGAGAGAGGTTTGGATAGACAGGTACATGGAGACTGTGCTCCTATAAACCTCATTTCTTTATGTAAAGCATAAACCCCCAAGATATTACAAGGATCATAGCAATTGGAAAGTTGGGATACTGCTTGATGAAATTGCTTTATGATAATACGAAGAAGAGGTGTTTGGATGTTTCAACCCTACACAGCCCATTTAGATCCAGATGAGTGTCTTAAATTCCCCCGCTAGTAGAGCTTTCATGACTGAATGGGCAAATTTCACCTGATGCAAACATTTACGAGGAAAAATGTGTAGATTGAATATAAAATCAAAGAAAACAATAAAATATATAGTAGCTGGCATTTTCATAGGGCTTTTTGATGCTGGTAAGGATTCTTTTGTATGTATGTCTTACAGAGATGTAAGAAACACACACTTCGTTAGTGCTTGCTTTTCTCCAACGCAGGTAACAATCGATGTCTACATAATCCACCTATTTTTCACCTCAAAAAATCACATGTAAACACATGTTTATTGTGTCAAAATCTGCACGGATGTGAATCCTCAGTCATTTCAGAGCATTCCTGACACTTGACTCCTTACTTGGATTATGAGGCTCTTCAGAAGACAGAAGTAAATAACCGGTCTCTTTTAAGAACAAAGGCTGGAGTGAATATATTTAAAAGCTGCTCTGTGTTTTGATGTTATCATAGCAATCAAAGTCAGAAAATCACAGTAATCAAGTAATAAAGAAAGACTTCAAAGCCTAAGCTCTCTGACGGTGATACGACTGCAGCAGTTCCTCTGTATTTATACCATTTCTATCATGCAGACACATACATCTATTTTATATGCACACATGTATTTTTATTATTCAGAGATTCCTAGAATGCTTCAGGTTGGAAGGCACATTCAAGATCATCTAGTTCCAAACCCCCCCTGCCATGAGCAGGGACACCCTCCACTAGACCAGGGTGCTCAAGGCTCCAGCCAATCTGGCCTTGAACACTGCCAGGGAGCTGGGAGGCAGCCACAACCTCCCTGGGCAACCTGGTCCAGGGTCTCAGCTCCCTCATTGTGAAGAACTTCCTCCTGACTTCCAGTCTCAACCTCCCCTCTTCCAGCTGGAAACCATTCCCCCTGCTCCTACCACTCCCAGCCCTTGGAAAATTCCTCCCCAGCTCTTCTGTAGCCCCCTTCAGGGACTGGAAGGCTGCTCTAAGATCTCAGTGGTTGCCAGTTTCCTCTTCTTTATAACTGAGGGGATAAACTTGCTCAGCACAGAAATTCTTCAGGATGAGGGTATCAGGTCCGTATGATTGTTTATCTACAGCTGTAAAGTCTGATGGTGGTGGTGGCTTCATCCAACAGTAATGGCTTATCACAGTACTCCCTTTGGATAATCAATAGGGGGGTTTGCTTTTACTGTGAAAGACTGACAACATCTATGAGTGACACAGAAAGGGAAATTCCCAAACCTGGAAAGCAAAGTCACTGTCACTGAAATTGTTCCCTACTGATCAGCATCATCACATTTCTGAATGGGGTGATTTCCTGCAGCCAATTTCTCCGCTGGGTACTGAGCCTGGAATTAGTTGGAAGATCTGCAGGTTCCAGTGACCCCAAAGGCAGTAGCTGGGTGATACGTTGGCTACAGCAGCACAGCCAGATGGTGGATCTCCTGTTCTCCCAGTGCACACCTGCAAGGCGCAGTAATCACTCACTCAGTTGTTCTTCTCCAGCTGCTTGGGAGACCGCTCAGTGAACTCACCAGTATCCATCTGATAGACGTGAGACATCATTTTGAGCTAATTTAAAGGTTAGGGCAGACAAAGTGGAGGAATTAATTGCTGGATTTGAGTGTTTGAGAGCTGAGATAACGTTTCTCAATACCTTTGTGTCCTTCAGGCTGAGGTTAGGGCCATAGGACAAACCGCCTTTCTGTCAGGTATTGCACACAGAAAAGTCAAAATAAGAAACGCGGGAGAGCTGGGGGTAGCAGAGTTGTGCTTTCTCCCCAGATGACAAGTGACAGGGCAAGGCTTGGGCACGGGGAAAGGCAGACTCAAGATTGCCCGTGTTTTGATCGCTGATGTGTCACTCTGGATTTACTACTAATTTATTTTCCTATTAATTGGGGGCAAAGGACTGACAGCTTTTCACTGTTAGTTCAATCGTAGTTTTATTAAATTAAGAGTAATCAAGCACTTCCCAGGTTCCCAGTGACTGTTAGACCCAGCTACCTGTGACAGGTCATTAGTTGCAGAGAAGAATGGTCAGGCACTAATATTAAGCAATGAGATTGCTTATTCATAGACTGCAGAGGTTAGAATTAATAATCATGAGAAATTGAATCTCCTGAATAATGCATAGAGAGGAATCCAAGACAATTGGCTACCAGCAGAGAGGTATTCTTAAGAAACGAGGGCTAAACCACCCTTTGCTTGGTGTAATAACCAGGAATAGAGCTGTTTGCTGGCAGGCAGAGGCAGAAGTTATCTCCACCTAAGGAGAGATGTATTCAAATGTACATCCTGATAAAAGTGAGTGCTGAGAGAAATTTGGGATCAGATTAAGCAGCATCGTTCTTACTTACATGCTTGCCACGTGCTATGGGAGAAAACAAATAAATAGCAGAGACCAGTGTGATTCTGGGAGACGTGAAATGAAAGACCCAGAGGAGATTAGTATGCTGCTTTTAGCTGCTCATGAGAACACACCTGAGATACCAGCTTGAGGCCTTTATTGGAAAGTAAAAATAGAAATGCCAAGAAAAAGGGGAGTAGAAGAGGTGATTAGGGCACAGGAGGAAAAGCAGTTCGTTGGGAATGAGGTAATTATATAGTAATTCAGAAACTAGGGACATTTTTTAACAGCAAGGGGTGTTTTCCTTGAATAAAATGATTTCTTACTGGGTGTGGTTATGGTTGCGGGGAGTCAAAGCTTCCTGAGTCTATCGGTGCTGTCTACAATGGTTTGCACATACACATTGCTGAGCTGCTTCCATGAGATGAGCCCTTGGAGAGAAGGAGAAGAGTAGCAGCAAGGCATAATTTATATGTCTCTGTAAAGAGCCTGTGAGTCTATTGCAAAATCTTAGTGACAACTTCCTGAGCTTCTTTCTATTCTATTTTTTAACTCTGTGTAAAATGAGCAGCAGCATAGCTGCCTTGCTACAGCATCCCGGGAGATGGAAACCGAATACGTCCACTGGACCTGTGCACATCAACATCGGAAGATAGGATTTAACTGAGTCTCTGGCAGCTGAACATTTCTGGGATCACGGTGGCACAAAGGCTGCAAACCCAGATGCAAGGAGCTGATCAAACAAGACCTATTAGAAGCCTTGTTTGGCCACAGGATGCTCAGCTCAGCTCTATCCGCTATGGGGTTCTTGGGAAATCATCTGATTGTGAGCTCTCTCCTCCCATCTAGGCTGGAAATCAGGAGGAAATTCTTCACAATGAGGGTGCTGAGACCCTGGACCAGGTTGCCCAGGGAGGTTGTGGCTGCCCCCCAGCTCCCTGGAAGTGTTCAAGGCTAGATTGGATGGAGCCTTGAGCAACCTGATGTAGTGGGGGGTGTCCCTGCTCATGGCAGGGGCGTTGGAACTGGATGATCTTGAAGGTCCCTTCCAACCTGAACCATTCTAGGAATCTATGAATCTAATTGCCACCTCCTGACTCAGAGCTGTTCAAAAGCCTTGATGGAAAGCTTTTAAGTGCCAAACTCTGCGTGGTTGGGTTAGGTGGAATCAAGGATGAAATAGCTATATAGAATATTTGAGAGCCATCAGAAGAAAAAGTACTGGTGAGAGAGAGATAAAAACATTGAGTAGGAAGCATAATTCAACATAAACTACAGAAGAGGGGGAGGTATTTGTGCTTGTCCTGATACAAGAATATATGTATTTTAAATTTGGGGGGAAAACCCTTTTTTAAACCAATTCTCAGGGATTTCTAGTAATTTCAGAGATTAAAAGAACTCAGATCTCACTCTGATTACCACAAGAACTCAGAAGTCAAGCAGTTGGACTCTTGCACTTACATCTAGGTGAAGCATCTGATTTATCATCTTGAAATGACTCCAACAGGGAGGGGTTCAAAAAACCCTTAGATGTGGCACTAGGGAACATGGTTTTCTGGGCAGGGTTGATGGCCTGATGGTCAGATTTGGTGATCTTGTAGGTCTTTTCCAACCTTAATGATTCTATAACTATGATTTAGCTGACCTGAGATCTCTCTTGCCTCTCATGGACAAGCAAACCCACACTCATTGTTGAGTGTTTTAAAGACGGGCAATACCAGTCTACCCTCCTTTTTCTCCAGTAAACCCAATTGCAACGCCTCCCTGTTCAGAAACAAGCTGGCACAACACCTGGGTGGGTTGCAAAACCATTTTCTAAGCCCCGTTGCCATGCATTCACTATTCATTTGTGTATTATACCCCTTATTTTGAGAGCTGGCAAGAGGTTTCTCCGAGTTCACGTAGTGTAATTGTTACCTAAGGCTGGGAGATTCTGCTCTGCTTTCTAGGTTATTTAGCTGCAGATAATTTATGAGATTGCTGAGGAGGTTGAAAAATGGGTTCACCTCTCCGTTGTTCATGCTTGTGCTGGTTTTACAACAGATGGGAGAGAATTTTGCAGTCGTGAATGTTTGATTCATGCCATCACTCAATAAAGACAAAAGCCAGAAGGCTGGAGAGGAGCTTCAGTGTTTTTATAGAGTGTTGGAGATGGTTTGACAGGTAAATACAGTATCATAGAATCATTAGGGATCAGAAGGGACCTTGTGCTTCTTTGCTTCAGTGCATTGTCTGCTTTTCTTGCTTGTATGAAGCAGCAGTAATGAATCTGCATGGGGTGTCACAGATCTATCGAGACCTCCAGACAGGGGACTAAGCAGGAGTCATGGTTTTGGAGTTAACTGTGTAAGACAAACCAAGATTTACCTGTGATTTCTTGTCTCATTTGGGATATTGTTATTAGTACCTACTGTTTTAATGGGCTAGAAATGCCAAGCAGGTGGCCTGTGAATAAGACAGCACAGAAGTCTGACACCTACTGTTGTTAGAGAGATTTTTTGGGACAAGGACATCCCAGTCAGCTACATCAGAATATGTTCTGATACTGGTCAACTCATTTAGGACCAGACATGCTGTGATCTACACTTCTGTGTCTTTGTCTCAGGCACATCCTCGCTGTCCTTATGCCTCTGATTTAACCAAAGAGTTTCATGTAAATTGTGTGGATCTGGAGCTCAGGGACAGGGTTTAGTGGTGGGATTGCTCCAGCTGGCTTAATTGTTGGGCTCGATGATCTTAAAGGTCTTTTCTAGCCTCAGTGATTCAATGATTCTTTGTTATAGCTGAACCTATCTAACCCTGCTAGAGAGGAAGATCTGTCCTTTGCCACCAGTGGGAAGTCACAAGGAGAGGTGAAGCTGCTAAGTAAAAGGCTTTACTGTCTGTCTCCAGGATTGTTAGTGAATGCAGCTGCATTAGGAGTAGACAGTGCCACCTCGTCAGACTCGTATCTGTATCCTAAGTGATTATGAACTAAACTGCTGATAAGTTGAAAACTCCACATCATCGTTCAGACAGAAATGAAAAGCTTAATTGCCTCTAAGGGGCCTTTCAGGTAAACTAGGCAGCGGAACACATTGGGAAGGCACTGGGTTTAGATATAATTAGGGTTTCTAATCGCTTGGTGGCATCAGACCGTAGAGAATGTTGTGCCAACATGTATGTAAAACACTTCAGGCACAGCTAGAGCAGGGACAAAACTAAACTGGGCTCACCCCAATGACATCAGAATTTTTATTTCCAGGGATTATAGAGGCATTCGGGTGCTCCAATCCACTTTTGGAATGAACTTTTAGCCTTCCTGCGCTGAGATCACAACCTGTAAAACAGAACTAAGCAGCATCTTGCCACGTTAAAGGAGAGCTGAGTACCACAATGACTCTGAAATCCATCTCCTTCTGTAATAAAGAGTGGGAGAAGAAGAAATGAAAAACTTTTTAATCTATCTATTTATCTGCCTAATAGCTGCATTTCAAGAGGTGGTAATAATTTGCAGCTACCTTTATTATATCTGAGAATCCCCTGTCTGCTGGAATCTTGCAAAAAATCTGCTTCCTTAATGTCTCTGCAGCCCATTTCCCCGTTTCTAAAACAGAGATTGTAAAACTTATTTCGTGTGGCTGAACTGATCGGACGGAAAGCACTTCAGGGCAGGGACCCATCTTTTATCATAGAAACAGATTCGTGTAGAAAAGGTAATATACAAGTACCCCTCCAAATTGTTTTTAATAGAAAATGGTGTTTTCGGCAGTGGATATGGGCATCCCAATCAATTACTGCCTCGTGGAGAAAAGATAATGATAAGCTTGCCCGACATCCCCTCGAGGCTCCGCGTGATGTGAGAGAGGTTAAGTTATGTATTGTCATTTCCGCTACTCAGTTCCTCCACTGCATTTAATGAGGATGCAAAACCAAACCCCTCCTCTCGGTGCTGTTGTGAGGCTGCTCTCACGTTCACGAAACACCTTGAGCTCCTCTAAGAGTGGCTAAAGCATCTTGATACTCCCTGCCATGAGAACAATAAAAAGTTGGGGAGTGGGAATCTCCACCTCTCTCCCTTTAAACACGTTTTGACTTACAAGCTCTATAACTTTCAAGCAAGATTAGCATTATCAATCTATCACTGGGCTCACAGATGAGGAACACGACAGCATGCCTTGTTGCCGAGGCATATAGAATGACAAGAGGTACCTTAGCAACAGTTAGAACTGTGCTGCAACAGATTGTGCCCTAAAGCACAAAATATCCTGCACACAGGAGGTTATTCAGGTAGAGGGGGAAAAAATACTGAAAAGTTTTGCTATCATTGAGAATGTTTTCAGGGTAGAGAGATAAAGAGAGTAGGAGCAGAAAGGGTGTGGGCTAGGGGAAAGGGAAAAGGAGTGGGGAGAACCTGCAAAGCTCTCAAGTGTTGGGACAGCTCAACCAGCTCTCGGGTAGCCAGGCAGAATAAAACAGAGAACGTCTGGGGAGAGAAGCATCTCTGTAACCACTCTGGGTCGGTGGGTTCAGTGCTCTTGCTCACTGCAGAGTCCTCGTCGCACATCTCTTGTCCTGAGAGTCCTACACTCAGTTTTCTGACAGCTCATTCTCCTTTCCTCACGCATCCTCCTGTTGTATCCCAGGGCACACCTGCTTTTCTGACTTGCTCCATTCAAAACCAATGAGAACCTCATTGTCTGTGTGCCAGGAAGTCTCTGAACAGTTTGTTTGCCACCAGTTCTCCTGGTGCAGCTCCAGGGAGAGATGTGGGAGGAAAAGGAGAGAAAAAGAGAAGAAAATGAAAAACCCTAGAAACACTCGATTAGTTATTCACCTGCAGCACTGCCAGCTCACAAACAGCCTACTGTAAGGTTTCAGAAGGAAGACAGGCACTCGAGAAACATTTAATCAAGAGTCATTGATGTTTCTCCATAAAAGGTGATGGAATTTAGGTTCAGATTAGGAGCTGGAACCAGTGAACGGCCAGGTCTGGAATCTGTGGCCAGGGCTACAAAAGGTCTGAAGGTTGAAGGGTGGGGAACTGTGGGATTTCATAAAATCATAGAATCACAGAGTCATAGAATCATTAGGGATCAGAAGGGACCTCGAAGGATCATCCAGTCCAGTCCCCCTGCCACAGCAGGATCCCCCAGACCCAGTCACACAGGAACACAGCCAGGCGGGGCTGGAACATCTGCAGAGAAGGAGACTCCACAACCCCCCTGGGCAGCCTGGTCCAGTGCTCCAGGACCCTCCCTGGGAAGAAGGTCTTGCTGAGATTGAGAGGGAACCTCCTCTGTTCCAGCTGGCACCCAGTGCCCCTTGGCCTGTCACCAGATGCCCTTGAGAAGAGTCTGGCTCCATCCTCCTGACACCCACGCCTCACAGATTTAGAGACAGGAATGAGGTCCCCCTCAGCCTCCTCTTCTCCAAGCTCAAGAGACCCAGCTCCCTCAGCCTTGCCTCGTTGAAAGCCTCTCTTACTAACAAGGATCAAATTTTCCTGCTTTAAGTGAATGCAATGTTTCTGGAGAGCAATAACCTGCAAATTGAGCTATTTAAACTGTTTTAAACCCAAAAAAGCACTTTTTTTTGGTGAATAACTATATTATTTGGTCAATATTAACAGCCAGAGCTGCACCATTTCATTGAGGAGCTTTACAGTGGTGATGGCTGAGGTCTAAAACCCTTCTGGAAGCATCCCCACTGAAAAGACTTAGGGACTTAGAATGAAAGTTGCCTTTGGATTTGGCTGAGTTATCATCTTTAAAATAAGCAGAGGTTGTTTTTTTCCTAGCAAACTTCTAACTTAATCAAATCAAAACACATTTTCATTTGGTCCTTTGAAAAGGTTTCTTCAATGTATTTTCAATGCCAAATTCAGCCTCTAGCCACTTCTCTCTAGAACTGTTTAATTAAGCAGTCTGGGGTTGGAGGTTTGGGGTGGGTTTTTTAATTACATGTATTTTTTTTCCCTGATGTTAGTACACACCATGGTGGGTGAATAAAGCTATGGGAAACTCTCCAGAAATCGGGCACAGAGCAAGTGAAGCCAACTTCAGTTTACATCAAGAGAGACTTCATTTTCTCTCCATGAGGGAAATGATGCTTAATCTCAGAACTAGATATTCAGTATCAGGAACTGTGTCACCAGCAGGAGTAGGGAGGTGATGGTGCCCCTGGACTCTGCACTCATGAGACTGCACCTTGAGTACTGGGTCCAGTTTTGGGTGCCACAGTATCAGGACATTGAGGGGCTGGAGTGGTGCCAGAGAAGGGCAGTGAGGATGCTGAGAGATCTGGAAAATGGCCTGTGAGGAATGGCTGAGGGAACTGGGATTGTTTAGTCTAGAGAAGAGGAGACTGAGAGGAGACCTTACTGCTCTCTACAGCTACCTAAAGGGAGGATGTAGCTAGGCTGCTGCTGGTCTCTTCTCCCAAATTACTAACGATAGGATGAGGGGAAATAGCCTCAGGCTGCATCAGAGGAGGTTTAGACTCGATCTTAGGAAGGAGTTGTTTCCTGAAGAGAGTGGCTGGGCTGCTCAGGGAGGTGGTGGAGTCACCATGCCCAGAGATGCTTAAAAAATCAAGTAGCTGGAGCACTTGAGGCCAAGGTCTAGGCGTTAGGGAGATGCTGGAGCGCATGCTGGACTTGAAGATCCTGAAGGACCTTTCCAGCCGTGAGGATTCTATGATTCTATGTGATTGTGCAAATGAAAGTGCTGAGCAGCCATCCGGGTTATCCATTTGCATAATCTGGCAGCAGGATGAAGCAGAGCCAATTCCTTGTAATTAGAGAATGAGACAGCAAGGCATTGCATCGAGAATTGGCACGCAGCTCTTGGTAAGGTGCAGCAAAACAAACACATCCCACCGAGTAGATATTTACCATTTGATATTTTCACCAGCTCCTAGTGCTCTGAATTTCAAACTAGACCTGAAAAGAGTAACTCGGGTGCTTGTTTGTTATGTATTCATTTTCCCTTCCCGAAATTTAGGCTTAAATATTAATGAAGGAAAGATTAAAATAAAAGAAAGAAATAAATAAAAGCAAATCCCACAAACCCCCTCCAGCCATGCTGTGGGAATCCATCATTTTCTAGCTAGTGGCAATACAAATCATGTAATGTCTTTTTCCTCCTCATTTTAAAGGAGAGTTTGAGATACCTGAACTACCTGCAAGATAAGTAAATAAAAACAACAGAATATTCAGCTGCTTGTGTATTCCTGGCACACGGATGGAGCACACTGCTTCCTGATTAGAACAGCGAGAGTTGTCTGTCGGCTCTGCCAAGCTCCAGCTCCAGTGCTCAGCATGGAAAACATTCCCTTTTGATGCTGCTTTGGCCATAACTCAATCTTTCTAGGAGCAACAAGAGTTTTATAAAGGAATGTTTTTCAGTTTGCTGCTGAAATAACAAGCCTGAGGAGAAAAAGCATTAGGCTGTGCTGAAGTGAGAGATTTTAGGGTGAATTTCAAATGATCCCTGTCGATTTTGATTAACTGGTTATGGTTTAATTTTGTTGAGGGGTGGGTGTCAGGAGGATGGAGCCAGGCTCTTCTCGAGGTCATCTGGTGAGAGGACCAGGGGCACTGGGTGCCAGCTGGAACAGAGGAGGTTCCCTCTCAATCTCAGCAGGACCTTCTTCCCAGGGAGTGTCCCGGAGCACTGGACCAGGCTGCCCAGGGGGCTGTGGAGTCTCCTTCTCTGGAGACGTTCCAGACCCACCTGGCTGTGTTCCTGTGCCACTGGGTCTGGGGGATCCTGCTGTGGCAGGNAGTGAGAGATTTTAGGGTGAATTTCAAATGATGATTTAATCCCTGTCGATTTTGATTAACTGGTTATGGTTTGATTTTGTTGAGGGGTGGGTGTTAGGAGGATGGAGCCAGGCTCTTCTCAGTGTCATCTGGTGAGAGGACAAGGGGCACTGGGTGCCAGCTGGAACAGAGGAGGTTCCCTCTCAATCTCAGCAGGACCTTCTTCCCAGGGAGTGTCCCGGAGCACTGGACCAGGCTGCCCAGGGGGCTGTGGAGTCTCCTTCTCTGGAGACGTTCCAGACCCACCTGGCTGTGTTCCTGTGCCACTGGGTCTGGGGGATCCTGCTGTGGCAGGGGGATTGGACTGGATGATCTTTCCAGGTCCCTTCCGATCCCTAAGGATTCTATGATTATTTCTTAGACTTCATTTTCTTCTGATGTTTTCCATTAAATATTGTTCTCAATTTGATTTTGAAAATACTGAAGCATCTTTCCTGCTATTCAAATTTAAAGGATCAGTGAATGCCCTTCTTATATTTAGTCAATGTTCTTCACTTTATTTAAGTATTTTATATTTATTTTATATTTACTCTATATGTAGTTTGGTGGGACTGAAGGTCATAGCATCATAGAATGGCTGGAAAGGATCTCCACCATCATCAAGCCCAGCCCTCATCCCAGCAGTTCCCCCACCCCTAGACCATGGCCTCAACTGCTCTAGCTACTCGTTTTTAACCCCTCCAGGGATGGTGACTCCACCACCTCCCTGGGCAGCCTGTGCCAGTGCCCAGCCACTCTTTCAGGAAAGAGCTTCTTCCTAAGACCCTGACACAGCTTGAGGCCATTTCCTCTTGTCCTGTCATTGGAAGAGACCAGCACCTGCCTCACTACACCCTCCTTTGAGGTAGCCGTAGAGAGCGATTCATGTGGTGGCCCTTATCGATCTCTATGTTTGATTTTTCTCCAAAAATTCACCCTCAAATGAAACTGATTTTGAAAACCTGATTTCATCTCCAGGAACCAAGTCTGGAGTTTTATTGAAAACATTCATTCACAACCATAGCAGCTGAACGTAGGGCTCAGGGCTGCAAGTCAGCAGGTTTAGAAGCACTGTCAGAGGATCTGGTTTCACCCGTGATAAATTAATATCAGGAGCATGAGGATTTAGATGAGCTAATAACAGAGGCTGCTGAACGAACCCCACCATATGGTTGGTGGGAGACAGAGGGAGAAGCAGTTCCAAGGAAGAATGGTCCCACCTTAAATAGCTGTCTGAGTGCTGCTTTGATTGTCTTCAAATGTGACCAATTTTCACTGCTGTTTTTCTCACTTGGTTGGTTTGTGCTCAGGGCAAGTGAAGAGATGGAGAGAACCTACAGGAGGCTGAAAAATAAAGAAGGGTGACTATCTGAAGCTCAGTTGTTCCATGAAGCTAATGCAGGTTATGGACAGACTGACCTGTGCTGAGGCATGAAGCAAAAACAGGTCCTAAAGCCCTCTGTTAGCCCATGGGCTTCTTTCCATCAGCGGTTTAGCCCAGTTAATAGTCAGTTGGGATCATGATGCAGCAGGGCTCCGCAGCTGACACCTCATTTATGGTCTCTAACCTTGTTAGTTCTTATCTGAATTGGTATCTCTCTCCCTACTTTTAGAGCCCTCTAAAGCTGCAACACTGAACTGGGATTCTATTCTGCAGACACCAGCAGGCGGTCACCTCCTGGTGATTCCTTTTGTTGTAAAGGATGTGTTAAGTGCTGGAATGAATGACTCTGGAAACGCTTGTCTGTCTTCACTGACCATGGAGATTGCTTAAGAGAGTTGGTGCAGACTCGCTTTTGGGTTTGCAGCATTGAGCTGGATAGGGCTCTGAGCTATCTGTTGCAGTCAGAGATGGCCCTGCTCACTGTAGAGCTGGGCTAGATGATCTTTGAAGGTCCATTCCTACCCAAACCTTTCCAGCCTTTCCATGACTCTGGTCCTGTAACTGTCATCGTGCTGCTTCCCTCATGCAAATTGAAATTTAAAGCTCCATGGTACTTTAATCGCAGAATCACACAATTATTGAGGCTGGAAGAAACCTCTGAGCTCATCTAGCCAAGAACCCTGCCCTTGACCCTGTTCTACCTCCTCCCATTGCCCTCTGCCCAGTGACCCAGCCTGTCTAGAGGTCTCTGCAGCATCCTCCTCCCCTCCAGCAGATCGACACTGCCCCCCAACTTGGTGCTATCTGTGAATTTACTAAGGAGAGATTCAATCCCCTCATCCAAGTCAAGACTACTAATCAGATGAACACGAGTCAGAAATAATCTGCCTGAGGACTCAGGCAGGGAAGAAACCCAGCGATTTGTTTCCAACACCATTTTGTTTTAAACGCAGAGAGGTTTCTCATTACTTTTAAAGAGCAAACTTTCTGGTGTTCTTGAAGGTTTGGATGATATTTCCCATTTCTTCCCACTGAAAAATAAACCCGACTTAGGAAAAGCATCCTGACAGCGCTGTGCTCTAACGTAAACACCATCTCTACAAAGAGAAAAGAGCTGGAGAACGTGAAAAGGTTTTGCTGGATTACAGAAAATGTCTGTAATGCTGCCAATTTTTCAAGAAAAGTTTAATTTTGAAGAGGAGTTGATTTCTGATGCGAAAAACCCCCCATCCATCAGCCAAGTCTGTTCATAAATAAAGGTAATGAATAATTGATTTCTGAGCTGAGTGTTCGTAGCGGAAAGAAAACGAAAGAGATCGCGTCGGGAAAAACCTCTGTTGACAAAGTTTTAGGGGCTTCTGATGGAACTTTCAATTGTAAATAACCTTCTGTTATTAATCTCTAGCAAAGTACCTGTAAGTGAGAATAAAGTGGTTCAGACTGCACTTTTTTGAGGGTTTTTCCATGTTTGGAAATTGTTGAGATTCAAGCAGTGAGCAGGGGTGTCCCCCGGGGATCAGCGCTGGACCCAGTTCTGTTCAACATCTTTATTGATGACCTGGGTGAATCTCCTTCAACAAAATTCAGGGATGACACCAAGATAGGGGGGAGGGTTGATCTGCTGGAGGGGAGGAGGGTGCTGCAGAGACATCTGGACAGGCTGGGGCAATGGGCAGAGGACAACAGGATGAGGTTGAACAGGGCCAAGGGTCCTACACTGTGGCCACAAGAACCCCCTGCAGCTGCATCCTGGGGGATGAGTGGCTGGAGAGCAGCCTGTCACTCAGCTGGAATGTGGACTTCAGCTGTATGAGGTAAACCAGTGGATGCAAGAAGTTGCTGTGATAATTTATTTCCTCCTAAGATACCTCTGTGAGACAGAGAAACCTGGAGCTGTCTCTTCATTTCCAGTAATATGATGGGGAACCACAGAATTATTGATGCTGGAAAAGACCTCTAAGATCGTCCAGCTGAGATCATGACCTGACATCACCCTATCAGCCAGACCAGGGCTGCAGCCAGGCTGTCCTTCAACACCTCCAGGGATTGGGACTCCACCACTGCCCTGGGCAGTCCAGTCCAGGCTCTGAGCACTCTTTTTTCTGAGGAAAAGGCTTCCTAATATCCAACCTAACCCTCTCCTGATGCAGTATCAGGCCCTAACAGCACCACTGTCTTAGAATGATGCTTTGTTTGGATTTTCCTCTAATGAGCACTCATTCATCAGGACTTTTTGCATCAAATCATTTAGGTTGGAAAAGACCTTCAAGATCATGGAGTCCAACCAAGCACTGCCAAGATCACCACTAACCCATGTCCCTCATCACCACATCTGCACATCTTTTAGATCCCTCCAGGAACGAACACTCAACCACCTCCCTGGGCAGCCTGTTCCAGGTCTGGAACACCTCCTCACAGAAGAACTATTTCCTAATATCCTACCCTGGAGCAACTCAAGGGGATTTCCTCTAGTCCTAAGTAATGCTTCACCCCTTTATTTATTTATGTTGGCGTTTTCTTTCTCATTCCATAACAGTTTTACTGATTTCATCCTCACAAATGCAATACTAGATCTTGATGAGGTCACTGAGTTCTACTGCAGGTTCATTTAAAACTCAAATAGTGAGAGAAAAGGAGAGATTAGTGCAGCGGAGAAGATCTGTGTGAGGTAGAAATTTAGCTTCAGTGCTGAGTATGAGCAGCACAAGTGGCCAGCTCTTCACATGAGGCAAGATCAGGGAAGTGGTTACGAAGAGAGTACAGAAATGGGTTGAGGAAGAGCTCCCAGGTCACTGTGACTTTCTTCCTCCCATCCTGTGGCTGAAGGGATTCAGGAAAGGATCACCAGCATAATTACATGCCACCCATTACTCAGGACTCAGCCTAAGGGCACAATATAGCCCACAAACATCAGCAGTGGAAAAGACCTATTAGGTCCATTTAATCAATTCCCCAGACGTTGCAGGGGTCTTCCCTTCCTGTTACGTCCAGCCTTGGTAGCCTTGGGCATGAAGCTGTCATCTAGATGGTGTGTTTGCCACTTCACAGGTTCCCATGTTGCTGGGACTTTTGACACTGGGCTTCAGCATTTATTCAGATGTATAATAGATGATGTTTCTGTGGCTGCTAAGTCCCCGTCACCCTCGATGGATAGAAACAGAGCTTTTACTGCAGGGTTTGGTTAACGCTGCAGCACCTGTGTAGCAGGTGACAACCAAAATAGCATCTGTGAAAATCAGAGCTCACCTGGTACCACCAGCTCCATGCAGAGATGTGGGAGAGCAGCAGTTCTACTGGGCAAAGTGGGAAAAATGCTCACAGGCTTCGTTAGGTGTCAGCTGCAAATAGCTGCAGGAGGCATTTAGCCTTTGCAATGATACTCTGAGGGTGCCTGCCCCATGCAGTAACACACGGGGCAGAGAAGCTAGTTTGTGCTTAATCAGGCCTTCAAAGTGCTTGTTCTTCTGGAGCTCCAATAGCATCTATCAGTTCACAGTCCATAATACTCCCCTTGGTTTTTCCTATTTACTATTCTACTCCTCTGACTAGAAATTAAGGGAAATAGGGAGTTTCTATCCATCTCCCATTCCTCTTGTTCCCTTGCCTCTGGTTCCTTTGCTAGAGGCACAGCATAAGCAAACAAATCACTTCACTTCTCTTACCTGACTGCATTCAAAGTGCAAGTAGCCCCTTCAGGAACATCAGAACATCTTATTCCCTGGCACTGCAGTTGAATTCACACTCTATTGCTTGTAAAACAAAAGTTGAAAGAAATAAAGGCAAAGAATCAGTGTGTGTGTGTGTGTTAAAGGAAAACAAACTGCCTGCCATGGTGGGAAATACAAACACAAATTGTGGGAGAGAGTGACAGAGAGAGGGAAAAGCAAGCGTTCCTGTGCTTTCTTAGGGATCTATTGAATGGAATCAGGGTATCTCCAAGAGCTGAGAAAAGTGACTCCTCTTTAGGATTTATGATTCTAGATTTTTGCTGGAAGGAATTGAAGTCACTGCTCAGCTGGTTCCAGTATCCAGGTAGTCAGTGATGAAGTATTGAGATTTATATCTAATTTAATAGGATTAACCAGGCGTTCACAGAATCACAGGATAAACCTGGTTGGAAAGGACCTCCTAGATCCCTGAGTCCAACCATCCCCACCCCAACACAAACCCTCTATCCCTGAGAGACCAACAAACACACCCTGACCCCCTCCCTGCTGCCACTCAAGCAGGGTGTGAAGCACCATGGCTACAGGGTTCTTCAACTCCTCCAGGCAGGGGGACTCCACCACCTCCCTGGGAAGGCCCTGCCAGTGCCCAACCACTCTGGCTGCAAAGAATCTTTGGAACGTGGTCTCCTAATGTCCTGACTTTTATTCAGGGCTGGAGCATCTTTGCTATGGGGATAGGTTGAGGGAGCTTAGGGAAAGGAAGACTCCCGAGGGACTTTATAGCTGCCTTCCAACACCTGAAGACAACCTACTGGAAGGATGGAGAAGGACTTTTCCCAAGGGGATCCAGTGATAGGACTAGGGAAAATGGTTTTAAACTGAAGGAGAGGAGGTTCAGACTAGATCTTAGGAAGAAGCTCTTTCAGTGCAAGGGTGGAGGTACTCTGGAATCAATTGCCCAGAGAGGCTGTGGCTGTACCCTCCCTGGAGGTGCTCAAGGCCAGGTTGGATGAGGCCTTGAGCAACTGAGTGGCTCCTTGTGGCAGGGTTGGAGCAGATGATCTCTAGGATCCTTTCCAACCTGAGTCATTCTAATACTCTGCATTAAAAAGCAGTAGAGAGAGAGATTCCCTACTGTCAGAACTCATCTTTCTCTACCACGATGCTATTAGGAAAGCCCCCCTGCTTGTAGGTCCACAACAGTAGGGCTTCTCCTCAGTATTCCCCAGTGATGTTTGGGAAGGTGCATGGGGACCATTCCTGAAGGTTAACTTGGATAGAGGTATTTTACTTTAAGGGAGACAAAGTTGAGTGTTGTAGATTCAAACCATTCCATGCTGCTTAACCTCAACACATAACTGATGAGCACAGACAGTGTCTCTCCTTCAGAACTAACCCAGGTTGGTTGGCTTTTCCCCCTTGTACTGGAACAGAGGAGGTTCCATATCAGTATCAGCAGGAACTTCTTCCCAGGGAGGGTACCAGAGCACTGGACCAGGCTGCCCAGGGGGTTTGTGGAGTCTCCTTCTCTGGAGACATTCCAGACCCACCTGGATCTGTTCCTGTGTGACTTGGTCTGGGTGATCCTGCTGTGGTAGGGAGATTGGACTGGATGATCTGTTGAGGTCCCTTCAGATCCCTAATGATTCTATGATTCCATGTGGTCTATATGACCCTCTCCAAGAACAAGTGTCATCTCCCTTCCTTTTTATAGTGGTAAAATCAAATTACCTCAGAGGCTATAGACACTCCAGAGAGGTTTATCATGAGGCAGCAGCACAAGAAGAGGTTTTACCATGCTCTCCTTGCAACACTAAGTAAAACAGTGCTTGTGGTAGCTCTCTGTCTCCCTTGCTGTGCCTCATTGCTTCATCACATTACTCCCTGCTTTCCTTTGCTCTAATTCTCCTACAGTCAGGAGCCCTGTTTCGTTGAGGTCTTTTTTTTTATCAGCTCTGAGTGGAGCGTTCGCAATCTGCCTTTTTCTTTGCTACATCTCCTGCAAAAAGGAGCATGTTTTGAACTTCTGAAAACTCATTCAAGGAGACAGCATCATTTTTGTACATGGTGTTCTGTGCGAGTGCTGCGCATCCTGCACGCTTGGTTGGTAGCAGCTTAATGCTGTCACGGTCCTCCCGGGGCTTGTCCCATGTGGTTAGAATTAACTTTTAATGTCTGCCTTCAGGGCAAAACACTTAAGGGGTTAACCAGTGTTCTCCAAAAGAATGAATAGTTAAATGCTAACATACGTTTATCAATATATTCCACCATGCAGTGGATTTTGTTTTGTCTTCTGCTTCTATTTGTCTAAGTCGGAGTCACTTGCTGACTTAAGAGCGAGGATGATCCTTTCAAGTCTTAGAAGTCTGCTTGCTCCATGCCTAACGTAGTCTTGCCTAGTAGCTGAGTCAGTGTGAAGCTTTGTTGAGCCAGATCTCATTGGTGTTTAACCGTTGCATGCACTTGCAGACTTTCTTTCTCTCCTAAGTACATTGTTCATCATGCTGGGACCCAGGAGAGAGTCTCAGTGCAAGGACATGTACAGCTTTGTGACTAAACCAGACAGGCTTGACTTAGAATGTTGCTGGAGAGATGGAGAAAGTTATTATATAAGAGTAAAATTGCTTCATCAGCTGGCTCTGCCTTGTTATAGAGTTATTTGATTCTGAGATACAGTAGTACAGAGTCACCTGAGACACCATAGGGTATGCAGGGACCACTTTGGTGCTCAAAATCACACTGGACATCTATATTTGGGGGACTCCAGCCCACCTTAGATGTCAATATCCACAAAGAGCAGGATTAATCCCCTTGAAATACAGATACCTGGTTCCAGTTTTAAGCACTATGGGTCTCCCTTGCCAAGCTATAAATCTCAGAGCTCCTGTAAATCCTTTGATACCCAAGTGCAACTCGAACGACACCGGATCATTCCATTCAGGAAATGTAATCCTTCTGACTGAATTGAAACCACCCCATCTGGCATCTTCCTGTGGACACCAGACTGAGCTCCAAACGAGCGGTGGCGCCTGTAGGTTGAAGCAGAGCAAAAAAGCTCTGAAGCAAGTAGCTTAGCGGGAGAGTTGCCTGGTTTCTTATTCTGCAGTCAGCAAGCCTGCAGCGAGTTCTCAGCACCGCATGGTGTGGACATGCCTGAAGGTCTGTTCTGAGGTTGGAGTCAGCCAGTGGAAGAAAGGCCGGTGCTCTCAGAGCACGCGGAGTGAGAGCGCAAAGGTAGAGTGCACTTGTTGAGAAGCTGAAATATTGAGCAAAAAGCCCCCTGCTTTGCCTCTGTGTGCTGGGCTGTGATGGTTTATTTTTACTTTTCCTTGATGTGCAGTCCAGAAAACTTGAGAGAGCCCTAACACAGCGTAAAGTGACGTGAGATCGTTTCTTCTTAGATGTAACAGAAGATCCTGAAGATCTATAAATCTATACATTAATCCATACACAATTATTGAGGCTGGAAAAAAATCCCTGAGATCAGGAAGCCCAGCCCAGGACCTAACATCATCACATCAGCCAGACCACGGCACTAGGTGCCACATCCAGTCTGTCCTTAAACAGCTTCAGGCATGGTGACTCCACCACCTCCCTGGGAAGTTCATAGCAGAGTCTGAGCACCCTTTCCATGATGAAGGGCTTTTTAACTTTCAATCTAACCCTCCTCACCTGACTACAACATCCTTTTAGGTAGTTGTAGAGAGGGAGAAGGTGCCCCTTGAGTCTCCTCCAGGCTAAACACCCCCAGCTCCCTCAGCCTCTCTTCATCAAACTTTCCCTCCAGTCCCTTCCTCAGTCTCATTGCTCCTTTGGGCCTGCTTCAGCATCTCAACGTCTTTCTTGTAGTGAGGGGCCCACAACTGCCCCCAGTACTCAAGGGGTGGCCTCAATTCATTGTGATCTTAAGGAAGTGACAGTATATTCAATTGCTTTAACAACAGGGGTACTGCTTAGATAAGGCAGTTACGTTCTGTGGGAATTCATTCTCTGGGATGCACTCAGATCAGAATAGAGTGATTTGGGGATGGTCTGTCCTCAGCCAACCCCTGATGCATCACTGGCTGTGGACAGTCCCATCTTTCAAGACTCAAACTCATCACTTCTGGTGAGGCCAACAAGCTCCTGCTCCATCACCATGCTCTTTGCCAGAATCTGAATCAGAAGAGGCAAAAGCCCAGCGCTTGAGCTCAGCTGTGGCTGAACCTAACTCCAGTCTCTGTGACCTGGAGGTTGGACACAGTTTGCTTTATCTGCTAGAGAAGCAATGAAACAAAGAGGGATTCCAGGTTGACAGCAACTCAAGCAGCACAGCTAAACCCCCCATGAACTGAATGAAATTTGTAAATAGATTTATATTAATTAATTGATTCAGCCACTTCCCTTCCATTTGTCTTATATAGCAAACTCTGACATGATGCTTCTTTTAGAGATGGATGGGGGTAAGGCAGAAAGAAACAAAGCTTCCCCCTTACATTGCTTGGCAGATTGATGAGAGGTGTAAGGTTAAAGACAGGTTCTCATGAGAGACAGTCTTTCAGCTGACCGCACTTCCACGTCTGCCCAATGCTGTGAAGCAACAGTTGCTGGCTCCAGGCTGTTATTTCTCTGCATTGTCAGCCCATTCGATTGAGACAGGAGTGAGAGACATTAACTTTTAGACACACTCTAAATTCCCTCTTGTTGACTTGATCTGATCTCTGTGGAGAGTTGCTGTCAGTATTCCTCAAAGAGAATAGGTTACGTTAAACTGGTGCTCAAGAAAAAGCTTGCAGCCTTCAGTCAAAAGCTTGCAAAGGGTAAAAGTGAAGAGAAAAAGAGCCCTCAGGATTTCAGGAAACTTATTAGTTAGATCATAACATGATTAAATTATTAAGGATTTCAGGAAATGCTTAATACTCTTGTCTGAGCATTGTCTGTGACTCCAGATGATGCCTTTGACTTGCAGCTTACAGAATCTTGATGTATTACCTGATTCTTCTGCATGTGAAAGAGTGCAGGACATCTAGACCATCCAACAGTTCTGTGGCTTGATGATCTTAGCAGTCTCTTCTATGTGTGTGAAACCAAAAGAAAGCGATTGACATCTTTACTGTGGTCCTCTCCACTCAGTATTACAGGAAACTAAACCAGTCTCAGTATCGGGTTTTCCAAATCAACTTCCTTCTCCCATGGTGTTGGCGAATGTGGGCACTGTAAGAATGAGGTCCCACACAGCACATCTGACCGTTTCACAGTCAAGAGAATCACAGAATCACAGAGCTAGGGATTGGAAGGGACCTCGAAAGATCATCCAGTCCAATCCCCCTGCCACAGCAGGATCCCCTAGATCCAGTCACACAGGAACAGGCCAGGTGGGTTTGAAATGTCTCCAGAGAAGGAGACTCCACAGCCCCCCTGGGCAGCCTGTGCCAGTGCTCCATTACCCTCCCTGGGAAGAAGTTCCTTCTGAAGTAGGTCTGTAGATTCATCCCTCCCTTCAAATCTCCTCAGAAATCATCGTTCATTATCATTCTTCTCCAGCAATCAATAGAACCCTGGGTTTCAACTGACTGAAGGTCTAGCNCTGTTCCAGCTGACACTCATTACCTCTTGTCCTAGCATTAGATGTCCCTGAGCAGAGCCTGGCTTCTTCCTCCTGAAGTGTATTTACACATCAGATGACTGGATTGGAATACCCAGTAATTTATAAAGAGATAATAATAAAGATAATTGGAATATCCAGTAATTCATAAAGAAATGTTGATAAAGAGCTGATGAAAGCTTCACTGCAACACAAACATGAAAAATTCCCTCTATTTTCTGTGAATAAATCATGCTCACCGCCTCCCTTTAACTTAAAGAGAGAAAACGGGGTGATGTAAGGTGAAGCAAATCTTTTCTTGTACATTTTCATGGACTTTGAATGCCTCCATAAAAAAAAGGCTCCAAAATGTATTTGAAATCATAGAATCCTTAGGGGTTGGAAGAGACCTGGAAAGATCATCCAGTCCAATCCCCCTGCCACAGCAGGATCACCCAGACCAAGTCACACAGGAACACATCCAGGTGGGGCTGGATGTCTCCAGAGAAGGAGACTCCACAACCCCCCTGGGCAGCCTGTGCCAGTGCTCCGGGACCCTCCCTGGGAAGATGTTCCTTCTGAAATAGGTCTGTAGATTCATCCCTCCCTTCAAACCTCCTCAGAAATCATCGTTCATTATCATTCTTCTCCAGCAATCAATAGAACCCTGGGTTTCAACTGACTGAAGGTCTAGCTTTTGCTTTTGCTTTTTTTTTTTTTTTCTATTTTAGGGAACTTGGGAGTTTTGCCTCTTTCTAATTTTAATCTGATGATTTTGTTTGTTTTCAGTTCAATCTTTTCACCAGCGCGAACATCAAAGCTCGATGAAATATACACAGGAGAAACAGCCTCATCAGCGAACGCTATCCTGTTGAACGAAAAGGCTATGAAGAAATAGTCTAGTTTTACTTTCAGAATTGTTTATCTTCTTCCCCCCCGTTCCCCCCTGCTTTGGAAACACAGTCTGAACCGAGTTATTGTGAACACTCTTCAGTCTTTTCTTTGGGGGAATACCCAGAGGAGAAAGACAAAAATATATATAGAAGACCCCCCCAAAAAAATAAAGAGAGCTTAGAGTTGAAAAAGATGTTTCAACTTTTAGTAATTAAGCTCTGGTGAGCGCTGCAAGAATATTTAATGCTCTGCTGCTCTATCTGAAGAGGATCTGGAGACTTACAAGGAATTACAAGAACGTGATTTACAAAACATAAAGCTCACGTTGTCAAAGCAGCCTCTGAAATGCTTTCAGATGAGAAAGTTTCTCGTTGGAAAGAGGCAGCGGAGAGAGTCTCCCGGCATGAAGGCGGTTTTGTGTTGCTTTTTGTTGGGAGGAACTTGTTGGCTCTTTTCCACCTCTCGCAGATGAGCATTAGAGAGAATTCGGAAATGGAAAGGCCTTTCTGTCTGCAGCTCACGGGGTCAATCCAGTGTGGCAGCTGCGAGCGGGTGACATAGACTTATATTGACACAACCCACTTTTTGCTGCGGAATCACAAAGCGAAAACACCCCGGGCTCTTCTGCCTTTTTCAATAAGATACGAATTTTAGTCTTCCTTGTATTAAGCAGAGATCTGTCATCTTGACTTGTACACTAAATGGTCCATTCTGACTGCCTTGTTTGTGTCCAATCCCAGCCAGGATCTAAAAACATGTGTTAACATTCGGCATGTTTGGGGGCGAGCGGGAAGGGCCTCAGGCTAGACTCCCTGATGTCTGCTGGAGGGTAGTCAATAATCATTAGCCCTTCAAGTGGTAGATGCCCAACATAAACTGTATTTATTTATTTAAAAAATCTTTACTTTAAGCCACAGGGAAAGGCATTTTCGAGAAGGCAGCTCCCCCCTGAAGTAACCAAGTGGTAATAAAGACGTAGTGCCATGTAAGGGAAATTCTGCCTTCTTGCAGGGGAGAGGGAATGGGTTTTTAGCACTGTGTCATCAGCCAGAGCAACGGGGAAACTATTAAACGTAATTAGCCCATTCATGTCTGTCACTTAAGCTTATCCCTGTGGTGCTAAAGAAGCGTGATGTGCCCCAAGACTTTTCTGATTGCCAACATCTCAGCGTTAGCCACAGAGCTAAACCTGCGGTGGGCGATGGGGGATGTTCTAGCCTTCATTATAGTCAACGTGAGGTAAAACGTAGCTGGGCTTTTTAGGTTTGGTTTTTCTGAGGGAGTTCAAAGATAGCAAGTTGGTTGTAATTAAATATTCAGGGAAACTGTGAAGCTTCTCCTCTAACTGTGACTGTTTGTGTGTGGATAGGTGTCAGTGGCAGGCCAAACATTGCTGTCGTTTATATTTCCACCCATCTTGGTGTGGAGTGGTGTTGATGGAGAAGCTTGTTTAGCATATTTAGTCCTATTCCTATAGTTTTTCTCCAGCACACACATATACACACATCACAAAATTGAAAGAGCTAGAAAGTGATTTCCAACAGAAGAGTGAACGTGTAAGATAGCTCTCCTTCCACCTAACATTTGAAGCCCAAAAGTGGCCAATTAGGCTTGCCCCTTGCAGATGATGTAGAGAACCAGGTACCTCTAGAGGGCAATTCAATACATCCTGAAGCAAAAGGAATGGGTTGCCCCCCTGAGGTATCTACTGATGTCCTTTGGCTATGGAGAGATCTTTGATCTCTAGCTGAGATCAGATACCCCACTTTCATATAGCTGAAATCACGTGATAAGAATCCCAGTGGAAAAATGGAAGGGCTCCCATACTGATGAAGTCCAAATTAGCCTAGTTTATTACTCTTAGACAAATCAGTCGATCACTGCTATCAGTTGTTTCAGACTAAAGTTGCTTCAGCAACGGGAATGATTCTTCTGACCGTATTTTCATGTCGTGATATTTTCTATCAATATTTACAGCTTCAAACTCCGAGGTGCCCAAGCCAGTAATCTTTTCTAAGTTGTTATAATTATTTGCATGACATCTGTGAGGTGAATTCAGAATTCTTAAGGCCCTGTTTCAGCAATTCATTTAGTTCAGCAAACCTGCCCGTGTGCCTCAGCGAAGCCACACGCCAGGTTATTTGCTGAATTGGGGCATTAATCTTTAATATTCTGGCTTTGACTGTCCAGCTGGATGAGCTGCCTGCAATTAGTTACCCTAAAATAACTGTGTATGCACTGATGGATTCAATATTCTCTCTAATAAACTGGAAAGATAGGTCCCAGGTTGAGAGCTACCAACAAGCTGCTGACAAAATGACCTAGGAAAGGAAGACGGGGTTATTTGACAGTAGGTTTCATGATATTCTCATGTTAATGCCATTGCTCTTCTGAATCAGTCTCATGTTTAACAAGATTTGGTGTGTAGTGTAGTGGGTTGTTCACATGCAGCAGATGGGCATTGGAATGTTGGAAGAAATCCTTCATTTCCTATAGTATTTTCCATCTAAATAGTCAATTTTTGGAACTGTGGGACAAGGTATGAATGGCTCAAAAATATGACTCTTAGTGGGACACTTCCAGGGAGGGAGCAGCCACAGCCTCCCTGGGCAACCTGTTCCAGTGTCTCAGCACCCTCATCAGGAAGAACTTTCTCCTGACTTCCAGTCTAATCCTCCCCTCTTCCAGCTGGAAACCATTCCCCCTGCTCCTACCACTCCCAGCCCTTGGAAACAGCCTCTCCCCAGCTCTCCTGGAGCCCCCTTCAGGGACTGGAAGGCTGCTCTAAGATTTCCCCAGAGTCTTCTCCAGGCTGAACAGCCCCAACTCTCTCATCCTGTCCCCCTAGGAGAGGTGCTCCAGCCCTCCACTCATCCTTTTCTGCAGTTCCAGCCTGGCAGATGCTAATTTCCTCAGCACAGTGCAGCTCAGGGGTCTCAGTCAGAAGGAAACAAGAGCTCTGCAAAATCATCAGATGTTGTTAAGGTTTGAATAAACTTATTTGCTGCATCCTCTCAGTTTTCTACCCAGAGAATCTCTCCTTCTTTTTCTAGCTATCTCCTTCTCTGAACCCCTGGAGCAGGAAGATTCTGCCTTAAAGCTATCGGGATTAATTATAACCAACTAATAGCAACTTTCTGTTTACCCACAGTGTTTCACAAAGGTTTAGAGCACACGTGAAACAATCCCCACATGTGAGCCCATCTATTATTTAGGAACTCTTCCTCAGATTATAATTTTTGCTCTCCTACTCTCTGAAAAACATCTGCAAAAAGCAAGGGGTGGGAGTGCAAGGAGATGGGCGAATCATCCCACAAGAAGTCCCGCTGGCTCTAGGGCAGACTCAAAAAATTCCTACAAGTGCTTGTTTAAAAAATTTTTGAGGGCAAAACTTGTTTTTCTGGATTATTTTTGAAAGTAAAATACCCTAAACTCCTGAAATGTTTAGTTCAGCATGTGGAGTTACAGTTTTTTTTCAGAGCAATGGTTTGGGAGGAAAAAGTCAGCTCTTTTTGATGGAAGACCTTTTGTCTTTGACAAGAGTCCATCTCTCTCTTTGTGCTGCCTTCTGCTTCTCCTTTCCTATTCAATTAATTTCCCAACAGGCATCCAACAGGATCTGGGCTGTCAAGTGACATTCTAAGAGTCATCTGGTGCCTCCTATCCCTTTAGAGGGATGATAGAGAGAAGCACATCCAAGATGCTCAGAGTTGAAGTCTAAGATAGATCAGATGTACTGTGCAATTAAAGTCAGCTTCTCTACTGATGATGAAGAGGTGAGAGTAGCTAACTCACATCTTGAGGTCCATTTAGGTGACTAAATGTTGATTCCGCTTTGTTCCCAGCTTCTCTCTGCTAAAGGGTGATGTGGAATTATGTCAGACCTGATGCTCAGCTGCTCCTTCTTGAATATTAGGTGAGCAGAGGTTGCGTATCACCAGTGCAGCATCTATCAAGGACATCCTGGAGATGTCCTGTAGTTCCACAGAGAAGGCAGTACATTCCTGTCTTCAGGGTGATCATACTGGCACAATATGGTTTTTTGATCTACCAGAACAGCTGCAGGACTGAGAGGTCAAGAAACCCATCTGGTGCCATCCCATAGTACAAAGTAGGGAATAACTTACCCACAGGTACATTTTCTTACCAGTTCTTTGAAGCATTACCTTTTGGGATGGGAGGCTTTGCCATTTTTACTCAACACCAGCAAAAAGCTGCTATAGAAGAGGTGATCACACACCCTGTATAAGGAATTTAAGACTATATTTATGTGTTTTTCCCTATGACTGTCCCTTGAAAATTGGGATGATTTTATCTGGCCCCTGGATTTCTTCAGATTCATTCAAAAAGAACCAGAGAACAATGTACTTCTTGCTTTTACAATCCAATTGCTTCATAACCTAGGACAGATAAACAACATTCCAAGCATCAGATGCCTTAATCCACCTCCATTCACATCCTGAGTTGCTCTCCTAGAGCTATAGTTGCATGTGAATTAGTTTTCCAGCCAAACTGGAGTTGCATCCACGATATCACAAGTCTTTTATACTCACATGCCCCCAGCTTTTCCCTCTTCTTCCTAAATCCCTTGCCCTTGTCTTTAACTTACTAAGTCCATGTTTTCAGCTGGTTCTGTGCTGAATAAAAGCCAGACATTTAAGCTGTTGGAGCTGCTTTCTCCTGTAAATGCATCCTTCCTCTTTATCTGTGTTATCTGTTCATTAAATATGTATATTTCTACTGGAGTTTTTAATCACCACAGGGATCTATTCTATTTCCATGTGAATGATTTGTTCTGTATTTTTTTGTGTGCAAAGAGGAAAACACACTTTTAATGTCGAGGGTACATTACACGTTGGGCGACTGATTGCATCTTCCCCCTTCCTCGCTCATCTCTGTACATAAATGTACTCACGTCACACACTCCAGCTGCTGAAAGGACAGCGATTTCAAGATGACTAGAAGAAGACAGGCTTAACAGATGCTTTTCTAGTATCTCAACCCTTGTTTCCCTCTCTACCGTGAATTAAAATATTCATCACAGCAAGCTCTTTGAATCCGAGCGCCTGCATTTAAAAAGAAGTGAATTTAGCATATGAGAAAATAAGGCACACGCTGTTGTAGCACAAGTTAAGCTTGTGTTATCCACAGCCTGGGATAGAGAGTCTTAGAATCATAGAGCAGTTTCAGCTGGAGGAGACCTTCAAGATTATCAGGTTCAACCTTTACCTTGCCCTGTCAGCACTGTTAAACCCTGATCCCCAACACAACATCTACCCTTCTCCAACACCTCCAGGAATGAGGACTCAATCCCATCCCTGTTCAGGTTGTTCCAGTGCCTGGCAACCCTTTCAGGAAAGAAATTCCTCCCAGCATCCAACCTGACCCTCCCCTGGTGCAGCTTTAGGCCATTTCCCTTCATGCTTGGCCACTAGAGGGAAGAGACCAACCCCCATCTCTCTAGAGCCTCCTTTCAAGTAGTTGTGGAGAGAAAAGCCAGTTTGAGCCAGTTTGTCCTGTGCTTAGGGACACCACCACTTTCTCAAGTGGTTGAAGAGCAAACTGGACTGTTTTGGGACACTGAGGTAAAAATTGGGGCAAGCTGTGCTTGAGCTTAACCAATACAGATGTTATCTAGGCTATATGGCTGCTATGGGCTCAAAGGGTAGAAACTGGGGTGGGCTGAGGTTCTCCAAAGGGTAATAGTCTTTCTCCTAAGATGAGTGAATGATCTTCTGGAAGCTTTTCATCTCTCAGCTGACTAAGACCTCAAGCAGATAATTGTCTGAATGTTAATTTCTGTGTAGTTCTGACTAAACAGGCTGAGTCTGACCTTTGTTTTACTTTACCCTAAGGCTCAGTGACCCTTAGTAAGAGCAGTAAGCCCCAGCAGCTAAGAGACCAGTGTCTATACTGGAGTAAATTCATGCTGGCCTGAAGCTCTAATCGCCTCTGAATTCTTGGTTATCTATTCTCATGATATCAAATTGAAAAACCACTGCGTTTTTCAGGATTTACAAACAAATCACAGTCAAGTAAACAAAAACAAAATAGAACTCTGCCTTAGAGACTTGGAGAAGTTGGAATTAGTTCTTGATCTGGCTTGTTTGTGGGTCACGGCTCTCCTACGAGCCTGATCCAACCACTAATTATGCTGGGTGGCTCTAAGGCTTTCCTAAACAAATAAACTCTTGGTGGGAAAGGAGGGGCTGTATGAAGATAAACACGACCAGATCTCTCTGGCATTTAGGCACTGGATAAAGCTAATACTCCTGGGAAGAAATGTGAGGAGAAGGATGTTTTTCCTTCAGGTATTTTAAGTCTTTTAAAAAAATCTTTGCCTGGAAGAAAAGACAAAGGGCAGCGTCCTGGTGCTGCCTCAGCTCTCACCTCTTGCTTGCACCTGCACTGTGACATTGACCTTAGTAGATTTTAGCCTTCTGGGCAGTACGTGGCTGACCTAAGCTTGGCATCATTTCTGTTTGTACAGAGGAGTTTCCAAATTGCCAAGCACCTCACCTCCAAGATTGCTCTTAGTTCCACAGTTTACAGAGTCACAGGGAAACCTGGAATATTTGGGGTTTGAAATAAATTCAGCTCCTAAAACAAATACAGTTTCTAAGCTGAATCTGTGGACAAATGAATCAGAGAATCACAGAGAGTTAGGGATTGGAAGGGACCTTGAAAGATCATCCAGGCCAATCCCCCTGCCAAAGCAGGATCCCCTAGATCCAGTCACACAGGAATAGTCCAGGTGGGTTTTGAATGTCTCCAGAGAAGGAGACTCCACAACCCCCCTCGGCAGCCCCTGCACCCTCACTGTGGAGAAGTTTCTTCTCCTCTTGATGTGGAACCTCCTCTGTTCCAGCTGACACCCGGTGCCCCTAGCATTGGGTGCCACTGAGCAGAGCCTGGCTCCTTCCTCCTGACGCCCATATTGATCAACATTCATGAGGGGGTGTTACTTATGTATTTTTAAAATTAAATCAGATTTTAAAAAATAAATTATATTTTATTTAAATGAGATTTAAACCCAACCAGATTAAGGATTAATTCAGTTTCCAAGAAAAGTTTCAATGCTTAGATCAACTGAAGATGGGATGTTCTTAGTCACCCCTTTTGAACAATCCATGATGGTGCTTATGACACTAAAGCTTCCATCTTAATTCTCTCCCTTTAAGAGCTGTAGAGAACACAGGAAACTCAGTGCTGTCTCCACACACTTTTCCAGTTCAATCGGGACAGGCGTTTGCCACACACGGTTTGTGTTTGCTCACTGAAACAATTTGCATTTACAGTGGTAAAGGGTTTGAACAGTCAAGTTAACTTGGTTTGATTTGGAAGCATTCATCGAAAGAATCTCTTCTAGCGTTAATTCTGTAAAAGTCATGATCTGTTGCCTTTAATCACTAATTGTGATGATATCCTGCTACTACCCCAGATGCTTCTGAGCACGGATGCTTCAGCACAGACGGATGAGTTGATGGGTTAAAAGAACAGAGAATGTGAAGTTACCCGAAGTTACATCAGAAAGAAACCCAAAAGAACCTAATGATTGCCTGATTTTGATTTTATTTAACATTTAATCGAGGGCTTCATTTAACCTTTCCCTATCAGGCATTATTTAACCTTTCACTTCTATGAACAATTACAGGCGAATGAAAAGAAACCCTTCCAAATATAGAAGAAGCTCCTGAGGCTGAAGGGAACGTCATCATTTGGTAACAGAGGGACAAAATATTTACCTTAAGGCTACTTAAACACTCAATTTACCAAATTACCCCTCTTTAGCGTAATGGAATAAATGGTGTGCATAGAGCATTGCTGTTGGCAGGGTGTCATTAGAGCTAAAAAGGTAATGGGCCCTGAATAATGCCCCGAGGAGACTGGATACTGCAGGATAGATTCATAGAATGGTTCAGGTTGGAAGGGACCTTCAAGATCATCCAGTTCCAGCCCCCCTGCCATGAGCAGGGACACCCCCCAACAGACCAGGGTGCTCAAGGCCACATCCAAGCTGGCCTTGAACACTTCCAGGGAAGGGACAGCTGTAAATTCCCTGGGCAACCTGGTCCAGTGTCTCAGCACCCTCAGCGTGAAGAACTTTCTCCTGACTTCCAGTCTAAACCTCCCCTCTTCCAGCTGGAAACCATTCTCCATGCTCCTACCACTCCCAGCCCTTAGCGTCTCCCCAGATTTCCTGTAGCCTCCCTCAGGTAGTGGAAGGCTGCTCTAAGATCTCCTCGAAGTCTCCTTTTCTCCTGGCTAAACAGCCCCAACTCTTTCAGCCTATTCCCATAGGAGAGGTGCTTCAGCTCTCCACTCATCCTTGTGGCCCTCCTCTGGACACGTTTCAACAGCTCAAAATCCATCCTGTGTTGGCTGCTCTGGACGCAGTACTGCAGATGGGGTCTCACAGGAGCAGAATAGAGGGGGAGGATCACCCCTCCCTCACCCTACTGGTCCCACTTCTCTTGATGCAGCCCGCGATGAAGTTGAGTCACCATCTATCAGAAGTGAAAGAAGAGGACAGACATGCAGTAAGAGAAATCCAAAAGCTGACCTTCAAATTTTATGTCTTTGCAATGGAGAGCTTTTCCATGACTTAAAGATTACCATGATGTTTTGCTGCCTGTTGAAGCCAGCAGCAAACTCTGAGTAGCTTTAGTCGAATGTGCAGAAAAGCATTAAAGAATGGAATCCTTTACTTGAGCTGTAAATGCTTATGTGTGAGCTAGGAGCTCTAGACTGACTTGCAGTCAGTGGGAAGAAACAAGCACTTCCACAGTGCCATACAGACACCTAAAATAAGTCAGATCATCACCCACCACCACCACCAAGTGCCTATTTTTTGTTACAGACCTTAAACTTAGGTGAATGAATCCTAGTCAGAGGAATTACAGAGTGGGAGGGGTTTATCTCCAGGCAGAGAGTCTGAAAAAAGGTTTTGGACATTGCAGTCCAATGGCATGAACCCTTCCATCTGATGCAAAAAATGATATTTGGAAGGGAGAGCATCAGAGAAGTCTCTCTACAGCTACCTCAGGGGAGGTTGCAGCGAGATTGGTGATGATCTACCAAATCACTAATGATAGGATGAGAGGAAATGGCCTCAAGCTGCATCAGGGGAGATTTAGATTGGACATTAGGATGAAATTCTTTCCTGAGAGAGTGGTTGGGCACTGAAACGGGCTGTCCAGGGAGGTGGTGGAGTCCCCATCCCTGGAGATGTTCAAAAACTGAGTAGCTAGAGCACTTGAGGCCATGGTCTAGGGGCTGGGGATGTGGTGGGATGAGGGTTGGACTTGAAGATCCTGGAGATCCTTTCCAGCATAATGATTCTGTGAATCTATAAGTTTGATTCACAGCATCGCCATAGAGAGAGGTCACCTTTCTCAGTGAACAAAGAGGAAGGTAGAACTGTTCAGACAACCGTTGAAACATGAAGGTAGAATGAAACTTCGTGGAAAGTTAAGCTCAGTTTCCCTCTTTCAAACACACTGGCTTGAACCCTCATCTTTCCCATGGCAAGAGAGTGCCTTCATCACCCGTGTGGAACATACCCTGGGGAGGAATGCTTTCAGTCCTTCCTGTTGCTGCTATTTCTCTTTGCATAAATAATGAAAGAGGCACTGGAGCGTAGAGTGAACTGCAGCTGCCCCCCCTCCCAAGTGATCGTCCAAACACCAGGGCAGCAAGGCCTGAATACTTAAATATTTTAAACAATGTGCAATCACTCCAACAAGAGTGGTTACCCCAGGATAGTACTGAACACTGTGATGGGTGCAGGTTCGGAGCCACACAGCTATCATCAGCAAATGAACCGGGTCCTGACTGGTGTTGTATTATGTACAAGACTTCATGAAGCCCTGATGCTGTTTTAGATCACAGAATCACAGAAGATTAGGGATTGGAAGGGACCTCCAGAGGTGGTTGAGTAGAATCAAAAGATTGGCAGACCACTCAGAAATGCATCCAGACAGGGCTGGAAAGCTCCACAGAAGGAGACTTCACAATCTCTCTGGGAAGCCTGTTCCAGGGCTCTGTAGCCCTCACAGTAACGTTCTTCCTCCTGGAGAGGTGGAACACCTTGTGCTCAAGATCTGGTATTCTTTCTAACCACAACTGTTCTCAACAGTTTTGGAATAGGAAGAATTCTTCTACTTTTGTTTAAATATTTGAATATTTAACTACATAGTGCTATGTATAATAAATTCAATATTAAGTTAAATATGAAGCCAACATAATAGTATTGGGGGTACATTTCTCATCCCAGACAGCATCAGTCCTCTATTAATCATTAGATTCTCCCTGTACTCTAAGATTCAAAGATCTACTGTTGTGATTTCTTTTTTCCCCTCTCTTTTTCTGGTCAGAAATTTAACTCACCTCTATATTTAGGGTGAAGAAAGAATCTTCTTTTGTTAACCATCCTCTGTGCTCTGCAAAATTCCCCTCACTTTGAGAACTCTATTGTCAGAGAGGTTTTGGTCAAAACCTTGGGAATCTATTTTCCAGAAGCCTGTTGCTCTGGGTGTTTTACTGCTCCTCTCAAGTCTGCTATAAGGTGTAAGAGCATCTTTTGTGATGAGTTTCACCCTAAGGAAAGGAGGTCCTGTGGAGTTTGGAAGATGGATCTGTTGGTCTTTTTTGAGTCTGTGTTCTTATAGTTCCATAAGGGACAGAGTTTGCAGCTGTTTAAAGGCCACCCTGCCAACTGCTCAGTAAAAGGTGAGAACACAGAGCACACATTATGACAAAGACCCCAGCTCGAACACTGTGTCCATCCTCATCTGACAGAAGAGGAACAGGGCTGGAAGTGTTGAAGGGAGGAGAGAGTCAAGGCCAGAAATGGGGCACAGTCAGTGCTCATTAACATCACAGTGACTCAGAGATGCAATAGTTATTTAGACAAGCCCTGGGGCTATCCTAATTGACAGCATTGAGCTCCAAGCCACCTTTACTCCCTGTTCAGTGGTGTTCAGAATCGTCATAAAATTATTTCTCTTGATACACCCCTGTGAGGAAGAGGCTGGCTACCCCATTTTAAAATCAACAAACCATTTGACTTATGACACACAGGACATTTACAGCCAGGCGAGCAACAGAATCCATAGAACCTATTTTTGGTTTAGACTGGCATCTTTCCACCCATTTTCCATGTATTAGATATGTTTTAGGAATATAAAGGGATTTCACTTTACATGGGTTAGCGACAGATGAACAGAATGATAAAAATATCAAAAAGAAATCATGGAGACATAGATTCCTAGATTCATAGAATCATAAAGAATCAAAAGAGACCTTGAAAGATCATCCAATCTCCCTGCCACAGCAGGATAACCTAGACCAAGTTGCACAGGAACACAGCCAGGCGGGTCTTGAACGTCCCTCACTGGGAAGAAGTCCCTGCTGGTATTGATATGGAACCTCCTCTGTTCCAGCTGGCACCCAGTGCCCCTTGTCCTATCACCAGATGACCCTGAAGAGCCTGGCTCCATCCTCCTGACACCCACTCCTCACATATTTCTACACATGCATGAGGTCCCCCCTCAGACTCCTCTTCTCCAAGTTCAAGAGACCCAGCTCCCTCAGCCTTTCCTCATCAGGGAGCTGCTCTACA
>VZRI01001766.1:0-29116 GCA_013397515.1 Upupa epops | reverse complement strand
GCCTCACTGCTCCTCTGGACCCACTCCAGTACCTCAATCTCTTTCTTGAACAAGAGGCTCAGAACTGCCCTCAGTACTCGAGGGGAGGCCACCCTAGTGCCCAGGACAGGGAGAGACCTTGCTGTCTTGCTGCAGACACTTCTCATTTGTAAGTATTCAACATCTTCAACCCCAGCCCCTCTGCAAAAGCCATCAATTAGGATCCAAGAGGAGCTGCTGTTTCATTTGAAATGTTTCACGCTGCTTTTCAGCTTCCAAATTAGCATGAAACAGCACCAGAGGAAACAGAGGGATTCTCCTGCATCACACAAAGAGCTAGGTGCACTTTAGAAATGCTGGGGATCTCATTACCGACAACATTTAGACCTCCGAGTATTCATGTGCTGACCTGCAGGCTGCCGGTGGAAGTAGCGATGCAGATGTCCCGTTCCGTGTGGGTTTATCAAGCCAGACCTCTCTATTTAATTTTTTTTTACAAATGCAAAGCAACAGTATGTGACTTCCCAAAGTGAGGAGAAATGATTAAAACCGATAGATATGAAAGCAGGAAGAATAAGCTATCAGCTAGGAAAAAAGCAGGCAGAATGCAAGTCCTTTCTGGGTGCTTTCGGTAAGCTTTTATGTTTTGTTGCTAAGCCTGGTGAATCCCATCCAGAGATCTGGGATTAAAAGCTCTACAGAAGCTTAAAGGACCAAACAGAGAGCAGGGGAAGAGCAAGAGCTACTCGTCTTCTGAAGCTACCTCTTGTTACTCCTGTGACCCAGTTTTATTGGGAATGGATAGATAGATAGATAGATAGATAGATAGACAGATAGATAGATAGATAGATAGATAGATAGATAGATAGATAGATAGATAGATAGATAGACAGACAGACAGATAGATAGATAGATAGATAGATGGATGGATGGATAGATAGATAGATAGATAGATAGATAGATAGATAGACAGACAGACAGACAGATAAAAACCCTCGGTCGCTAAAGCAAGGAAACAAAATCTGAGATGAAGTGGTAGAGCAAACACTAAGGAAATGTTTTCTGTTTACTTGGACAAGAAGCCAAATGTGACAGCACAGCTCCAACCAACAGAGACATTGCTGATGTCAAGAAGAGACTGAGGTTCCCCACAAGGTGAAACCTTGTGAATGTTTAGTCTCTCTTTTAAAAGAGATTTTAAGTCAAAGCTTGGGGAATAGTGAATTGTGTGTCTTATTGTTTAAGGGATGGCATGTTGTACCAGCTACAGATCTGCCCCCTTGGTCACATCTTTCACCCCATTTCTCTCCATTCAGTTGAAATGGCATGGAACAAGTTCAGTAGTTCTGCAGGGATTGGATGAGTTCAGAAAGTCTGGGATGAAGAGAGAAGCAAAATTGGATGAGTTTAAAAAGTCTGGGTTGAAGAGAGCAGCAAAGAGCTGTATGTATTGCAGAAGGAGGGTGGAGACGCTGTCAGCACAGCAACAGGGCAGTCTGGACTTGTAATTCAATCTCTGCACTGTGTATAAGGCTTGTGAGTTCAACGCTTCTCACTGATCCCCTTGTTCCTTTGTGGGGTTGTTGTATTCCATTGCAACAAAATAATGCTGCAAGCTATTTCTTCTCTCGGTGTCATTTTCATTCCAGTTTGCTCATACTGGAAATTAGCTGGATGGTGTTGTTTAAACTGTTTTTAAAATAGACAGTGTAAAAACCTCACCTCCAGACTCTGCAAGACTTCTCTAACCGACTGTGACTGAATGGGAAATTCTGCCGCTCTGATTAAACTTCTATGGAGAGGCAAATAAAATATAAAAGAGGTCTTGGGCATCATCTTTTATTTAGTGTCTTGTCCGATAAGTATGATCATACTTTTAAGGATCACAGTATATTTTTAGACACCTTGTAAAGCACTCAAGCTTTTGCTTAGAGTACTAAGAGTGTATGGTTTAATAAGCCAGTTGACAGAACATTAGTGACATCAAAGCAAGGGAAAAAACTCTGTTTGCTTGCTCTCCCTTTCATCTGACTTTAAAACACAGCACAGTCAACAGGATTAGGAGGGGAAAACACACGCACGCACATGCAAACCAAGTGTACGATGGATACTGTGTGATGAACTGCTTGGAAGGAGTGATTCCTGAATTCCTTCTAAGTGCTCATCAGATTGTCTTTCGATCTGCTGGTTCTTAACAGGTTTTCTGGGAGATACCAGGTTGAGGCCAGGGGAGAGTAAGTAAAGGTACAAAGTAAAAGTACACCATGCTTCTCAACATAAGTCCCCAGCATAAGATGTCTAGAAGATGTCTAGAGGAGAGCAAATGATCAGAGAGCTGGAGCACCTCCCCTGTGAGGACACGCTGAGCTAGTTGGGGTTGTTCAATCAGGAGAAGAGAAGGCTCCCAGCCTTTTATCAGCTTCCCAATCTCTGAAGGGGGCTACAAGAAAGCTAAGGGAGGGCTTTTGACACTGGTGGTAGTGAGAGGACAAGGGGAAAGGGTTCTAGCCTTGCAGAGGGGAGGCTGAAGTTGAGCATGAGGAAACGTTTCTTTCCTGTGAGGGTGCTGGATGCTGGAACAGGATGCCCAGGGAAGACGTGGCTGCCCCATCCCTGGCAGTGTTGAAGGCCAGGCTGGCTGGGGCCCTGAGTAACCTGCTCTAGTGAAGGTGTCTCTGCCTGTGCAGGGGGGTTGGAACTGGATGATCTTTAAGGCCGCTTCCAACCTGAACCATTCTATGATCTATGATCTATGAGTAGCTATGAGTTCAGTGAATTGCAACGACACCTCTGATTATTTGATTTAATAACTGCCCCTCCTCTGTATCATGACAGCCAGGGTACTTAATCAGCAAACACCCAGTAAGATCTGTCAAAGAGTTTGAAATACTGTAAGGATTTAAGAATATAAATGGAGATGGCAGTCACTACCCAGTAGAAGTTTCATAGGTGTTTATATCTTTTTCTGGATTTCTTTGTCTGTCTACTAAACAGGTCCCTTCCAACTGTCCATTCTATGATTCTTCTCCTTTCTGCTCTTAACACACTGTTGTCAGAGTTGCTCCTGAAAAGAGATAACCAGTTTTCTGTGTCTCATGGCAGGGATGGCAGGTGGTTATATCCATCAGGTCAAGTCTGACATAGGCACCACACACGGGACACATCTCATCCCGCTTAAAATACCCACAGAGCTGGTCTCCAACAGGACCCAGCAAAGGCAACACAGAGGAACGAGCGCTTCCAGCAGGTAACTCATCTCAACTGTGTGGGAATGAGCTGCACCGATTGCTCAAAGTATGTTTCTCTTTCTCCTTTCTTTCTGGTGGCTACAGGTACCTGCATCATACACGATGGAAATGAGATTACACAAATGTGGGTGCATTTCTACACATGCTGCTTCTGAAGTCTCGGGATGACACCAGGATACTCTCTTGGCTGGATTTGTCACTTACAGGGAATCCTAGAATTATTAGGGATTGGAAGGGATCTAGTCCAATCCCCCTGATACAGAGAGCTCTAAGTTAACTGCAAGTAAATCACAACCAGCAAGCCCCAGACTGCAGCTGGGTGGAGAGACATTGCGGTGCCATCCGCTTTGCATATTTCCACCTCCTACTGGCTGCCTTAAAATGATTCATTCAAAGGGGAAGATTTCCCCTCAGAATATCAGTAGCAATATGAATTTAGAAAACAGATTTTACTTCATTTTGTCAGCACGTTATAGGTCATTGTGTTAGTCACCTCCAGTGATGCAAAGTGTTTCGATGGCTGTGAACTTGTACCTTTGCCCTTCAGTTCTGCAAAGGATGGGGAGAACAGTTTTCTCTCTTACATCATAAAAATTCATGCATTATTCTCTAAGTTATAGCACTAGAATAATACATGAATATCCCATAAGTTCCAGATATCTGTAGTTTCCTATCTACTGTTTAGTTGCACTGCTGTTATTTTATTTGACTTTAGCAGGGATTGGTAAAAAAATGTACTTAATTTGTTATAATTTGTTTATAAACCACTATCTGGACAGAAACGTGATCATTGGGGCTTCATCCACAGGTAAGACTCCTATTCATGGAAGAACAATATCTGTGGGAGAACTATATCGATGCGACAACCTCTCCCAGCATTTTAGTGTGGAGTGAGGGCTGAGAGGGGATCTATTTAATGTCTAAAGATCCATGAGGGTTGGGTGACAAGAAGGCAGGGACAACCTCATCTCACTTGTTCCCTGAGATAGGATAAAGCACAGTGGATTCTATCGCAGGACACTTCACCTCAGCATGAAGAAGAACTTTACTGCAAGAATGACAGAGCACTGGCACAGGCTCCTCAGAGAGGTTGTGGAGTCTCCTTCTCTGGAGATATTCCAGCCTAGTCTGGATGCATTTCTGAGTGATCTGCTCTAGTTTTGGTTCTGTTCTGGCAGAGGGGTTGGACTCAACGATCTTCAGAGGCCCCTTCCAACCCCCAATGTTCTGTGGTCCTGTGCTGCTGTGATTTTGTATACACCTTGTGCATCACCTCTGCTTTTCCAAGACTTAGCACAAAGTGGCAAGACAGCAGGATTTCCTAATCCACTGCTAAGCCAAGAGCTCGTATCTGTTACTTTCCATATAAAACACTTAGAATACACTCAGCTGCGAATGTAAAGCCAAAGCCGAACAGTGAATTCTCCTTAAGGCCTGATTTTCCAGGCAGTTTTTTGCCTATGGAGATGTTTCAGCATTAATTTTGATCATATTCTCTTTCACACCCTCTATCTAAGGTACTAAAAAGGGAATTCACAGGAATTTGTAAGGTGCCATAAGCAATGTTCTCAGAAGTGTAAAAGAAATGAATACGATAATAGCTTTCAAACTAAGTTCTCCTCAATGTGTTTAGTTCACTGGGTGTTAAAGAACATTTAGTAACAGTTTAAACGAGTCAAATGAGGATGCAATCGGAATTCATCAGGTAAGGCACTATCCAAACTGAATCTTATCCCCTCTTTGTGCCTTCTCTAAAGGGTTCTCTCCCCTCTTGACCTGCTCAGATGAAAGCTGTCTGCCTTCTTTAAAGCACCTTTTTCAGGGACATTTATCAGAGAGATGGAAAAGATGGGATTGATGCTTTTTCTTTCTTTTTTCTACCCTTTTATCCTTTCTTTTCTTTTTAAGCTTCCTGTTTAATATCTCAGCTCATTCTGCATAATGGGAGCTGTCAGGCTTCTGCTGGAAGTTTGTGTCTTAGCTAAGACAGCACGTTGGGCATGGCCACTGCTGGAAGAGCATTTCAAATCAGGTGAATCCTATTCTTTCTGGCATTACGAGGTTCATCCCATTCAGAGGTGGATGACAGCACATATTGCGCATCCTCCTGCTTCTAGGTGTGTAGGATCAGGGTCTGTAGGACATGCCACGGTCTGGCTGCAGATCATGGACTTCTTTCATCACTCGATAGATCAGCTCCACATGGAAAACTCCCGTTCATTAGGAAAAACAAACCAACTTTTCTCAGAAGCTTTTCAATGCCTCAAATTGAAGGATGAATTTTCATCCCTCCATAGGATCTAATATCTCCCACAGAAGTTTCTTGTTGAAGTTGTTCGCTGTGCTGACTCAAGTCTTTTCAGAGTGACTTCATGAGCGAACAGAATGCTGCTGCAGCAAAGAGGGCCAACAGGATGTTGGGCTGCATTAAAAAGGCATCACCAGCAGAGAGAAAGAACCTTGAACACTGTGTTCAGTTCTGGTCCTGCTAGACGAAAAAATGCAGATAGACTGGAGAGGGTCCGGAGAAGGGTGACGAGGATGGTCAGGGGACTGCAAGACCTCCCATATGAACAAAGGCTGAGAGAACTGGGTCTCTTCAGCCTTGAGAAGAGAAGGCTGAGGGGGGACCTTACTGTGATGGTCTAGTCCGTCAAGAATGGCTCCCAGCAGGATGGAGACCCCCTTTTCACAAGGAGTCCTGTAGAAAAGACCAAGGGGAATGGTTACAGGTTGCTCCAGGAGAGATTCCCACTGGATTCAAGAGGAAAGTTGTTCACACTGAGAGCTGTCAGACAGTCTTGCAAGGGCACAGTAGGGGATTGCTCAGCTGTAGACAATGTTAAAGCTCAGCTGGATAATGTTCTGGACCAGCTCATTTAAACTGGATCCTGCTTTAAGAGCTTGGACTGGATGATCCCTGAGGACCCTTCCAACTTGCAAACCTGTGAACCTATGAACCAGTTCCTAGATGGAACAATTCCAGATGTAGAAGGGTTTTTTTCATTCCTATTTAGCTCCTTAAGAGTGTTGCAGACAGAAGTAGCTGCTGTCGGGACCACCTTACAAAGACACAGGTATTTCAAGAACCTTCTAATTTAAGGTTAGAGTTATTGCTGTATTGTAGCATCTCTTAAAGCTCTGTTTGTGGTGTAAAGGAGAAGGATGGCAGAATATGGGATCAAGAACTGCATTTCTGAGCAGTCCTTTTGGGTTTTTTATAGCATCGCTTCCATCCTCCTGCTGGTTACACCGGGCAGTAGCAAGGGCCACTAACTCTGCATACACAGGTTTAAGAGAAATAATTTGCAATATTCATGTAAATAGATTAGCTCAGTCAGTTGTGAGGGAAATGCCTACTCTCTGCAGGATAAAAAATGATGCAAACTGCAAGGTGCAAAATGCCACGAAGCACAAGGAATGAGACAGAAAATATTCGGGGAAGAAATGTGATGCTGTCACTTCGAAAACCTTCTCAGAACTGACCATCCTAACCAGCAAACACAGTGCTTTGCTGTTTTGGGCAACCACACTACACCACAACGTGTGAGAGCAGAAGCCGATCAAATTTAATCTTAAAAATTCAGTGTCTACAGTGGAAAAGGTTTTTATGCAGTTGCATAATTTTTTTGATTGATTTTTTCAATCAAAGCCGGAGGAGGATTTGACAGAAAATTCTAGATTTGTTCTTTTCCTACTCCAGTATTCTTGTTTTGCATATGATGCTCTTTATCCACAACTACATAAAGACAATTGAATAGCTTTGGCTTCCTCCTCTGTGGGAGAATTAAAGTGTGTTTAATTATACGAGGGAAATAGGCTCTTCACATGGAATCATAGAAGGGTGCGGGTTGGAAGGGACCTCCAAAGGTCATCTAGTCCAACCCCCCAGCAGTGAGCAGGGTCACCCTCAACAAGATCAGGTTGCCCAGAGCCTGGTCCAGCCTCCCCTTCAATATGTCCGGGGATGAGGACTCAACTACCTCCCTGGGCAACCTGCTCCTGTGTTCAACCCCCCTTCTGCTAAAGAACTTCTTCCCAACACCCAATTTAAATCCACCCTGCCCCAGTCTCTCTTAACCTTTCCCCTCTGTCCTAGGACCTGCTGTTGCATGGGGCCATTTCATCATTGTCCTACCCTGCTCCGTGCCAGACACTCTGCCACAGCCCAGGATTTGGGGAGTAGCAGGGATAACAAACCTGTATGAAATCCCAGCACTTGATGGAGGCTGCTCTTGACCTTCTCACAGTGGAGAAGCTGAGGGAAGCAGCTCTGCACAGTATCCAGCAGGCAGCTGGTATCAGGTAGGAGAGTGATGGTCCTGAGGGCACTGAGATGAAGGAACCTCTCCTTAGTGTAGAGAGTAAGATTGACAGGTTCATTTACTGAGCTAAATATTTTGACGGTGAAGATTCCTAAGAATTATTGTGGATTTCAGTCCAAGATTTAGGAAAAAAAACCCCACCCTGAACTGTGATCATAAAATATGAGTAAAGCAGAGTTTTCCTCTTGTGTGTTTCATAGCCAAGTAAAACTCAACCGGTTGCACAACCACCAATGAACCTTTCCATCTTCACTCAGGAAGTGCAAATCAAAGAAGCCTTAAAGATTTTCCAGGAGATGAATTTGTGATGGACAGGGAGCGTATACGACCATCCACCAAATATCTATGTGTTTTCTGAGGTTAAAAATAACACAACCGTCTTTGAACACAGAGTAGTTAGTGCAGGGATACAGCTGGATAAATGCTAAGGCACATCTTGGTAAGCTGATAGGTCTTCAGGCTTTATGTGTTCCCTTTGCAACCTATTAGTGCTACGTCTACTAATATTAAATAAGCTCCTTCAAGGAAGGTTCCAGAGATTGGTTTGAATTAGAAACTCTGAGTTTTGAGAGAGATGCTGCAGTTAAAATAAATTAGTGTTTCTACTGACAACTCAGTTTGAGACAACCCGTACCTGTGTGACTAAAGGAAAACTAGGCTGGGCACTCTGGTGAACAAGATCATAGAACTATAGAATCATTAGGGATCGGAAGGGACCTCGAAAGATCATCCAGTCCAATCCCCCTGCCACAGAAGGATCACACAGACCAAGTCACACAGGAACACATCCAGGTGGGTCTGGAACGTCTGCAGAGAAGGAGACTCCACAACCCCCCTGGGCAGCCTGGTCCAGTGCTCCGGGACCCTCCCTGGGAAGAAGTTCCTGCTGATATTGATAGGGAACCTCCTCTGTTCCAGCTGGCACCCAGTGCCCCTTGTCCTAGCACTAGATGACCTCGAGGAGAACCTGGCTCCATCCTCCTGACACCCATCTCTGCTGTTTTTCACAGTCTACCTGTGGGAAGGTTTTAGTCACTGACAGCTCTTAATGGTTGCAGGAGTTTTGCTCTTGGAAGGAAAAATTCAGGACATTTATGATCTTATACTGTGAACATTGCTGGTCTTTGGATGATTCCACATGGAAGGATCCATGAGTCTCACATGTATGACAACTGTAATGCTTTAAAATACATCACTGCTTTAAATTGTTTATTTTCATCAGGATTTAAAAATTCAAGCAAAACTCCTTGGTTTCTGCTGCCATTTACAATCTGCTTCCCCAATGACTCTCATTTTCCAAATGAATTCTGAATGTATTGGTTAGACCTGACTACTAGAACATGGAATTTACACGTAGTCCTGTTCTCGGTTCTTTCAGGTAACCCAGGGGATGCAGAGTCATTGATTTAAATAAATATATAGCTGTACATCCTTACCTTCAGCCTTCTTATTACCTTGGAAAAGAGGGAATGAAGTCTGACTTAGTAGATAGTGACTGACATTTTACTCCCGATTTCTATCTGGTGTGTTTGCCTTTGTGAAAACACACATGAGCAGGATAGGATTGTTCTCCTTAGTTAAATATTCCCCTCTCTTCCTCCTGCTTCCAGCTGTTTTAAGTCAACACATGAGAACCGCTCTTGGAACGATGCCAGATGACTCTGATGAGCAAACCGCAGAATTCAAGTGAAAAAAACACTTCTGATGAGCTGAAAGAAGAAGTAATTAAACAGAATGCTTTGCAAGGAATAATATTTACCTCTGGCAAATTAACAAGCAGCTCTGCAGGTGTCATTGTCGGGTCTGAAATGTATTTACACCCTGACCAAACAAATGTTTATGCTCTTGTTCAGCTCTAATTAGTCTTGGTAGTTGAGATGTGAATTCTTATGCTCGTATCAGAGTCCTTATTCCCTCTATCAGAGTTCATATTCCCTCTATTAGAGTTTGTATTCCATCAGAGTTCTTATTCTCTCTATCAGAGTTCTTATTCCCTCTATTAGAGTTCGTATTCCACCAGAGTTCTTATTCCTTCTATCAGAATTCTTATTCCCTCTATCAGAGTTCATATTCCCTCTATCAGAGTCCTTATTCCCTCTATCAGAGTTCATATTCCCTCTATCAGAGTTCTTATGCCCTCTATCAGGGTTCTTATTCCCTCTATCAGTCATGTGAATGCATTAGGTCATCAATTGAGTTTTCCTTTACAATCTGAAACCTTTTTCCTTTAAAGTGCTTTGACAACTCCCCGTTCAGCTTCTCTGTGAGACGACTGACTTGCTAGCTCCAGTTGATGAGGTTCTAAGGGTGATTATTTAATTTACTGAAGTGGTGCCCTTGCCTAACGACAAATAGTTCATCCAGACTATTTTTTCTTTACCCCAACGTAATTTAAACAAGAGTTAAATCCATTTGTATAAATAAACCTTTGAAATCTAAATGATCCTTCTGGGTTTCTTTTTCAAAACGTTTACACACCGCATCGTGAACAGATGTTTGCTCCAAGTGTTCCTCATTTCTTCCATACAATGGGATCCTATAGCGAAGGCACCAGAACAACTGCTCTTGGGGTTTGCTTTATGGTTTGTTGCTTTTATTGTTTACTACTTTTAGGACTGCACTTGGCTCTGAGAGGCTGCGATATTCTAGTGAATATCTTCTTTTGTGACGCTGGAGCAGACACCCAGATGGGAGTGGGAGTACAGAGTGCTCTGGAGAAACTGAACCTCACTTCAGCGGCTCCTGGGACACAGGCAAAAACTGATGCCCTGTGGGATCCCTTATGGGCTATAGATGACTTTTGCTCTCTGCCCAGAACAAAGCTGCCCTTTTTGCACTGCACCTTCTCCTTTCTCTATGTCTTTTTCCATCCCTCCTTCTTTTTCCCTCTTAGAGACTCACTTTTCCAGCTGCCAGTATGATGGGTTTCAGTGACCGAGGGGTAATAAACAGAAAACAACAAAGTCCGTATCACACTCTGCTTGTGTTGGTGTTGCAGACAGGTATAAACCGATTTATTTCGACAGGGCTATTGATTTTCTTCTTCTCTCCATGAACCAGAAGGTGGCATCTGATTACTGGCTTGTAAATTTACATGTCTTCTCTCTCTCTCTCCCCTGCATTGGCCAATTTACTGATTTCTTTGCTTATAAGTAGGAGCACAATGGAAAAAATAAAGCTCAGCAGCCTAAATTCTTCAGTCAAGCACATAAACGTCTGTGTATTATTGTTAAACAGTTCATTTACGGGAGTAGTACTTAACCTTGCATCGAACTGGCTTGTTTGAACTCACTGGACATTTATTGATGGGCTCAGCAACACAATCCAAGAGCTTGACATTAGTTATTCCCATTTTCCACACTGGAAAATGAAAGCAGAAGAGATCCAAAGGCTCCCTTCAGAGGCAGAGCAAAATGAGATGACAAAGCATGGAATACAGAGACTTCCCTGCTCTCACTTTATCTGCAACATCAGTTATATGAGGTAGCCAGTTTATAAAATCATGCGAGTCCTAGACTCCTCTGGTTGTTTCCTCAAGTCTCTGACATCAGGTTTTACAGCATCCAGACCTCACTAAGCAATTAGCAATTGGGATTTGTTTGATTCCAATGAATCATAGAATCACAGAATCATTAGGGATTGGAAGAGACTTTGAAAGATCATCCAGTCCAATCCCCCTGCCACAGCAGGATCACCCAGACCAAGTTGCACAGGAACACAGCCAGGNGAGAAGAGCCTGGCTCCATCCTCCTGACACCCACCCCTCACAGATTTAGAGACATGAAAGAGGTCACCCCTCAGCCTCCTCTTCTCCAAGCTCAGGAGACCCAGCTCCTTCAGTCTTTCCTCATAAGGGAGGTGTTTTGCTTCCTTCATCATCTTCACTGCTCTACGCTGGACACCCTCCAGCAGCTCTGTGTCCTTCTGGAACTGAGGGACCCAGAACTGGACACAATACTCCAGATGTGGCCTCACTAGGGCAGAGTAGAGGGGGAGAAAAACCTCCCTTGATCTGCTAACCACCCCCCTTCTGATCCTCCCCCACCCCCTGGGATGCTGTTGGCCCTCTTGGCCACAAGAGCACATTGCTGGCTCAGAGTCACCCTGCTGGCCACTAGGACCCCCAGGTCCCTTTCTCCTCCACTGCTCTCCAACAGGTCAGTCCCCACCCTCTCCTGGTCCCTGGGGTTGTTCTTCTTGTACCCTGACCCTTGTTGTCCCTCACTGCATTTCTCTCTGCCCAGCTCTCTAGCCTGTCCAGGTCTCTCTGAATGGCAGCACAGCGTACTGAGCAACAGATAGTTCTCACCCAATCACACGTGATTATCATCATAACTGAGAGAGGGGAGTTTTATGAGAGAAAATCTAGAAAAGTTTGCGTTTCCTTAGGAGAAAAAGCTGGGCGGAGGTGTTTAAATGTCTCTCAGTGGGTTGAGAGTACAATGGCTGACAAGATCTATGTTGTAAAGTCTATTTAAGAATAGCATCGTGTTGATTGCTAATTGCCATGATTCAGATGCTTGGAACTTTCTAGCCTAAATTATCGGAGACTGTTGGCTGTCAGATGGTCTTTTCCTTGCCAGAAAGTGTTGCTGTAGTTTTTATAGACCACAGGCAAGATCTGCTTGTGCAATGCAAGAGGACAAGCTGTACTCGGGACAGCTGGAAACACTCATGGAACATGTGGACACTCTTTTTGCCCTTAATTCCACCAAGCAGAGAGCTTGAACCATGAGAAATCATTTAGAAAATGCATGGAAAGCTGGAAAATGAGTTGCACGGGTAGAGCCAAGAGCCCAACCTTCATCTCCAGGGAAGGAGCAGGAATTGCTGGTGCGGGTTGTGAATCTGAGTATCTCAAGGTGACAGGAACATGGGGAAACAGCAGTCAAGACTGGAAGATGGGAACTGACAGGGCTGAGCTGTTGGAAATCAGAAAGAATGTAGTTGAAGGTGATGGGATACTGATTTATTTAATACAACAGCAAAGAAACAAGAAGCAATACCTTGGGTGAAAGGGAAACTGTCGGGGTCAAAGTCACACAGGGGAAGAAAGATGAAAGAGGTTATCAGTGCAGTAATTCTTGAAACCTCTTAGAGATTGTCAAGAGGAGGTGTGTGAGCACTGTGAGAGATTTCTGTGATGGTTTCTATAGTGTTTTATATAAACACACATGTGCACAGACCTCCAGACAGAATTAGATGTATTTTACATTGCAGGATGGTTATAAATTGCACAATAGCTGTGCCCTCAGGACCATCACTCTCCTACCTGATACCTTCTGCCTGCTGGATACTGTGCAGAGCTGCTTCCCTCAGCTCCTCCACTGTGAGAAGGTCAAGAGCAGCCTCCATCAAGCACTGGGATTTCATACAGGGTTGTTACGGGGCTGCCATCCCTGCTGCTCCCCAAACCCTGGGCTGTGGCAGAGTGCCAGGGCAGGATAAAGATGAAATGGCCCCATGCAACAGCAGGTCCTAGGACAGAGGGGAAAGGTTAAGAGAGACTGGGGCAGGGTGGATTTAAACTGGGTGTTGGGAAGAAGTTCTTTAGCAGAAGGGGGGTTGAACACAGGAACAGGTTGCCCAGGGAGGTAGTTGAGCCCTCATCCCTGGAGATATTGAAGGGGAGGCTGGACAAGGCTCTGGGCAACCTGATCTTGTTGGGGGTGTCACTGCTCACTGCAGGGGGGTTGGACTAGATGATCCTTGTAGGTCCCTTCCAACGTATGACCTTATGATTTCACAGATCAAACTGCTATGATGAACTAAATAACTATGAACAGGTTCTCTATGTCCCAGATGAACAGAAATACTTAGCAATGATATTTAGTTCCTCCTTTTAGAGTTGTCAGTGCAGATTTGGGTGAGGTTTAGCCAGATAATGAAGACAATAAGGAAAGCAGTTTGATTACGAAGGGTAAAAACATCTGAGCAAGGAGGACTCAATGAACCTGGATGGTGGTTGAGGGAAACTCCTTTCACCGACTTGTCTTTGTGTTCACTCCTCCTCCCCAGTGTGCTCCACCTCTTCCTCACTTCCTATGAATCCTTTTCCACTGTTTGAAGTTCTGTTCTTGTTCTCCTTTGGTTTGATATTTGCAATTCAGGTTTTGATTCCTTTGAGGAAGCCTTTTGCATTGATCAGTATCTTTTACATCAATTTATATTTCACTCTGATTCTGAGGATTGCATCCAGGGATGGCAATCCAGTCCCCTCCCTAGCAGCCTGTTCAGGTGCGTGACTATTCTTTCTGTGAAAACATTTTCCTAATGTCCAGTCTAAACCCACCCTGTTGCAGTTTGAACCCATTCCCTCCTGTTCTATCACTATCCAGGAGGTCCTTTCCAACCATGATTATTCTGTGATTCTGTAATTGCTTGTGAGAAGAGATCAGCACCAACCTCTCCAGAACACCCTTTCAGATAGGTGTAGAGAGAGATGAGGTCTCCCCACAGCCTCCTCTCCTTCAAACTAAAGAGCCCAGCTCGTTCATCACTCCCTGTAAGACTTATTCTCCAGGCCCTTCACCAGCTTTAGCACCCTCCTCTGCACTCACTCCATCACCTCGATGTCTCTCCTGTACTGAAGTGCCCCAAACTGGACACAGTCCGGTGACCTCACCAGTGCTGAACACAGGGGGACCATCACCTCCCTGCTCCTGCTGGTCACACACACACACTACAAACCAGGATGCCCTTAGCTTTCTTGACCACAATATCCTTGGCCATGTATCTGTGAGCACAGGTACCTGTGTGCAGCTTCCAGAAATGAATCTAAAGGGGAATAAATCCGTATGAACATGTAACTGTGTTGTTACCTGCTTCCACCTTCTGCTCCTGCGTGGTTATGCAGAGATTTTATTTCTAAAAGATACTAATTTTGGTCTAACATACAGAACACCTGGCTCCCCACAATTTCATTACAGAGAAGAGATGGTTTTATTGTTTTATGATTGGTGCTATCAAAAAAGCCCAATAAGAACAGGAAATGTGTTACCTGGTGTCTTATTGTCTTTCTATGGCTGGTTCGACTGGGATATAACAGCAGAACCTTCTGGAAGCAATTAAAGGTATTAATAAAATAGATTTGCCGTGCTCATTTCCTGCTGATCATAGCACAGAGCCCACGAGAACACGCAGTACATGGAAATGACATTATTAAGCTGCATGAAGTGCTCTTAGGGATTTACCTGGACTTTGCTGTTTGGACCTGGGAAACAAATTAAAAAAAGAAGGGAAAAAGCCATTCAGTCACATAAATTGGATAAATAATTATTTAGATTAAATATTCTATTCTATTAATTATATTATATTATACTAAATAATATATCACTGAGCTTCTTCACAATGGATTGCAAACCCTGGGTGAAACTTGCCCCTGTTATAAGTTTACTAGGGTAAATCACAGCAAGGAATGAAAGGTCTATCTATGCTTTCAGCTTTGGTCCTACTAATATGTAGTGACAGGACAAGGGGCACTGGGTGCCAGCTGGAACAGAGGAGGTTACCTATCAATATCAGCAGGAACTTCTTCCCAGGGAGGGTACTGGAGCACTGGAACAGGCTGCCCAGGGGAGTTGTGGAGTCTCCTTCTGTTGAGACATTCCAGCCCCACCTGGCTGTGTTCCTGTGCAGCTTGGTCTGGGTGATCCTGCTGTGGCAGGGGGATTGGACTGGATGAGGTCCCTTCTGATCCCTAATGATTCTAAGATTCTATGATTAAACATTATACATAGTTCTGTGCACAGGGCTCATCCTCAGTAACAAGAAATGAGCATAAATGTTCATTTCTTTGATAATAATCCCAAACACATTCAATTTTTAGTGAAGATTATCAAGTTTCCTGAATTTTTGGAACCCCTGCAATGCACTCACTGCAATAGATGGACAAATTCCTGCAGCCCTAACCCAGTCAGGTACCACCCGGCAGTATCAACCTTTGACAGAGGATCTTCTGCCAAGAGATTTTCTCAGCGAGACAGAGTGGATGTGCACAAGTCAAAGGAAGAGGCAAAGATTTTCTATCCAGAATAAAAGAATAACCCAGCCTAATTGAGGAAGTTAAACCTACTCCTTTAAAAGATTTCCATACCGTGAGCCTTTTCCAGCTGCAAATAGATTAAAGAGGTGTTTAAAGGTATAGCATTCAATGAGTACAAATAACTGTTGTACGTCAGTTGCCTGGGGTACATCAGTAGCCTTCTAAATGATCAAAAGGTATAGCTGGAGGCAAGGTCCAAAACCACCTGCTTCTATGAAAGACATTTCTATGAGGTAGCTGATATCATACATTTACATTGATCTTCCTTTAAACACTGTAATGAAATCAGCATCAAAATTATGTTAAAATAATGTTATAGAATCATAGAATCATTAGGGATCGGAAGGGACCTCGAAAGATCATCCAGTCTAGGCACCTTAAAGAGATGGGAGCAGGAAAAATCCAGCTCCATCCTTGAATGTCTCCATGTGCTGCTGTACTGGGATCACACCTGTATCTGTCTGCGGGTCGGCAGGGCTAAGCTGTCTCAAGCTTGGACACTGATTCAGTAAAGCTCTGAGGAACTTTGTTGGCTTTAAGAGCAGGAGCTGTTCCACCCAGCCCTACGGAGGACTTCAGCCTGCTGAACTTGTTTAGATCTTGGTGTGAGTACAGGTGTTGCTGAACAAGACTGAGACCTGATGGCCTATTTTTGCAAAGTTAAGGGGATTTTCAAGCAGAATTAAGAGCAAAAAGTTCATTTAGAACCAACTGATCGTTATTCCTAATTGTGGTACCTCCAAAACATTTCACAGCATCAAGTATTTCACAGCTCTGTGTCTTAAACACTGATGAAAGCTTCACTTTTATAATGAAAGGAAACATCCTGGCTTCTATCAGCACTAGTGTGGCCAGCAGGACTAGGGATGTCATTCACCCCCTGCCCTGGGCACTGCTGGGGCCTCCCACTGAGTACTGGGGGCAGTGCTGGGCCCCTCGCTTCAAGAAAGAGATTGAGGGGCTGGAGTGGGTGCAGAGGAGCAACGAGGATGGGGAAGGGACTGGAGGGAAAAGCTGATGAGGAGAGGCTGAGGGAGCTGGGGTTGTTTAGCCTGGAGAAGAGGAGACTCAGGGAGGACCTTCTCCCTCTCTATAACTCCCTGATGGGAGGTTGCAGTCAGGTGGGGGTCAGGATCTTCTCCCAGGCAATCAGTATTAGTATGAGAGGACAGGGGCTGAAGCTTCACCAGGTTGGAAGTTAGATAGCCCTTCCTCATGGAAAAGCTGATCAGACCCTGAAATGGACTGCCCAGGGAGGTGATGGGGTCCCCATCCCTGGAGGTGTTTAAGGACACTTAGCGCCCTGGTCTGACCGACGTGGTGATGTCAGGTCATGAGCTGGATGATCTCAGAGGTCTTTTCCAGCCTTAAAAAAGGAAGAGTCTTCTTCCTTAAAACATTGCTCAGATTTTTCTTAGCTATTGCAAGTGCAAAATACACACACACACACACACACACCCCGAACTCAGACCTGCACCAGATTGATTTCCCTTGCTAAAATATGGCAATGTGAGTGATGTCTTATATCTTCCTCTCCAAATAGAATATTTAGTTCCTTTGTAACAGGGGAATAAAAAAGACACCAAAAAAAACAAAAAAGAGAGGAAAACTCCTGAAAAGAGACCTGAAAACCTGAAAGGGCATTGATCAGCTCCTTCTCCCCCATGAACACGTGCACTACAGAAAGCTTTTCAAGTGCCCTTATTGTCAGGATACTGACCTTGTTTAAGAAAGAAAATGACATCTTTGTGTTCTGCATTTATTCCCTAACTGGGAAACTTCCATCCAAAACCAAAAACAAACCCAGACCACCCCAACCCAACAAACCAGGGAGAAAGAAAACCAGAAGATAAAACAAGCTTCTCTTTTTGAGGATTGTAGTACTTGAGACCCTATCGCTCAGAAAAAGGCGGAAGATCCCACAATTATGTTACTTGGATAGAGAAAAATGTTTACAAAGTCTGGGGAAAAGGGGAAATCATAATAAAAAAAATAATAGTGAACTCCCCCCAGCCAACCTCAGGGTTGAAAAAGCCCTTTTCAAGATCTCGTTTTTCTCTCCGAGGTGCTGAGCTGGCGTTGATGAAAGACCTCTCTGTGAGAATGAAATGCAAACAGCCTAAACATTTTAGAGAGGAGCTTTTCAGAGGGTTTGCCACCATACCAATGAGCTCTCCCCCTCCCTAGGCAGTCGGTATAGGAATGCTTGCTTTTCAAAAGATAAAACCCAGTGGGTGCTCAGGGTAGTAACGCAGAAGCTGTAAAAGTCCTGGTAAAGTTAGGCTGAAAGACACCCGGATGAAGTTTGTGAGGCAGTGATGTGCAGGTGCTTGGAGAGGGACAAAGCAAAGACAAGGAGAGGTCGTTGTAGACAGCAATTCCAGCTGAACATAGAATCACAGAATTATTGAGACTGGAAAAGCCCTCTGAGCTCATCCAACTCAGGCCAGGACCTGACCACAGCCAGGCTTTCCTTCAACACCTCCAGACACAGGGACTCTCCTACTGCCCTGGGTAGTCCAGTTCAGGGTCTGAGCACCCTCTCTGATAGGAAGGGCTTCCTAACATCCAACCCATCCGTCCCCTGGCAGCCCTGCCCTCTTGTCCTGTTGCCTGGGACAAAAGCCTGACCCCCACCTGACTACAACCTCCCTTCAGGTAGTTATAGAGAGTGATAGGGGCCCCTATCACTCAAACATAGAATAAAAAGATCAGATAGAGATATCAGAGGTATCAGAGATAGAGATATCAGACATCACAGAGATGATTTCATGCTCTTAGTTAATGAATTGAATGTAATAAAGGTACACAAGTCCACAGCAATCCCCAAGGGCCCTTTCCTAGACACTAGCAAGCAGATTCTTCCGAAGCATCTTGTAGTTTTCAGGAAATGTCTGAGGGGGATGCATCTGTTTCTAATCCACCATCAGATTTCTATAAAGATGACTCAGATTAAAACAGAGTGTGACTCGTTAAAACCCCGGGGTAAATTAAAAGAGCCTGAATGAAAAGCTCCCCTATAACAAAACAAAAGGACTAAGGAGGACAGAGGTTCTTTGTAGAATCACTGTCGGTGGAGAGACCTTTCTGCATAGGGTGATGGATTTTAAAGTCTTCAGACTGCTGTTATTCCTTACTGAGAGGCATCTGAGCTGGAAGAATGACTGTTGGTGACGGTCACGTGAAGAATATTGAGCCAACAAAAATCATCTGTCGTCTTTCTGCCAATGAAGGGTGAACTCACCAGCTCCCTTTGTCATATAGGATGCAGGAGACCAAAGTAAATACCTGTTGTCAACACCTGGAACTAAAAAGGCCACCTGCTAGGACTATTGGCAGTCAGAAAGGCATGAGTTGCCTTTCACAAAAGAGGCCTCAGAAAGACTAGAGGACAGAGGCAGGCAGGCAGGGTTTAGAAGGAACTTAAATAGCACCACATGCTCCCCACAACAGCTTCCTCTGAATGCTGCTCAAAGCCACCTCCCCTTGTTTTTAATTCACAAGTTACTGATGTCTTCCAAAGTGGAAAAAGAAAGGGAAAGAAGAAAGGAACACTCCTGGCTCTTTGGCTTTGGTTATGGGTAACCGATAGCTGTAATTCCAGACTCATGGTTTTGTTCTGCTGTCTGGCCAAGGACAGGCAGATATCTCACACAAACACAGGGATGGGTTGCAGAGTAGTGCCTGGAAAAATATACTGTATGGAATGATCTGATAGTCTTGCAGAAGTGATGTCCTTCACCAAAGCTTTTCCCCAAACTGAAGATGTTCCTGCTGAAAGAAACTTGGTCTAGCGAGAAGTGTAACTGCTCATAGCCAGGGGTTGGATCTAGGTGATCTCTGAGGTCACTTCCAACCTAAACCAGTCTATGATTCAATGTACCAGCTGATTCTGCCTTTCAACAGAAGAGCATCTATCAGTTCCTGTGTCAGTGTTTTGCTGTCTGCAAGAGAGCAAAGCAGCTATAAAACTTGCAGCCTGGTATCACTCTCCTCTCACTGTCTCACAGTACCGTGCCTCCTAGTTCCTGACCCTCCTAGTTCCTAGACCTCTGCTCACAGCTTATCTTTGACACCCGTGCCAGAGCTTGCTGAACCTTGAAATATCATTCAATCCATGCATGGCTTTGAGTGCATCGAGTGCATCCTCTTCTCTTTCCTACCGGCTGCACTCTGGCATTGTGTGCTTTTCCAAAAGCTGCTGCCAGGTAATAACAGCAGCTACTTTTGTATTCCTAGCCCTGATGCAAACAGTGAGATAAAGAGATGGTGAGTCTGTGCTGAGACTGAAAAGATCAGGAGCTACTGAGGATTTGATAGACATCTCACAGTCAAGTTGTTGGATAATGTGGAAAGATGAATCTGTAGATGACTGTGATACTGTCTCCTGGCTGCTGAAAATCAAGATAAATTAAGTCTTTATCTAATTTTGTTGAAATAATCTGTGGGGCCCAGTAAACAACAACTCCAGGCACCACTATATGGTTTTCCACTCTGGATAACACCTTGGTCCACAGGTGGAAAACTAGGAATGATTTTGCTTCCCTGCAGCCTTTGCACCTCAAAGCCCTTGTGAGGACTCATCTAGAGTACTGGGGTCAGTAAACATTAAATATAGATCTACTGTATTGTAGTCCTCCTAGTTCGCTCGAAACAAACCCTGCTGTAGCTCAGAGAGCTTTTCATCCAAAAGACACAGCCACATCTCTTCTAGCCTTTCCCAGCTCACAAGGTGCTGATTGAACGCTGATCCAGCCAGACAGGACAGCTTAATAGGAGAAAATCTGTGGCTGTGCATATGAAAAGTGAGAGAAAGCAACGTCCCAACCTCAAACCAACCCCATTCCTGCAAATGTGGCCCTCAGGAAGTCGGGGAGAGTCAGAAGGAGTCACTTTGGTGGTTTAAGATGATGGAAAGCCAAACGGCTTGAAGTGTCTGGGTGGATTTTAAAAGCTCAGTGGTGAAGGCCATCAACACTAGAAATCACAGTACATGAAGGAAATGTGAAGAATAGAGTGGTCAGCAGGAGAAGGGAAGTTCTCCTGCCATTGTACTAGGCCTGTGTTAGGCCTCATCTTGTGTCCTGGGTTCAGTTCTAGGCCTCTCATGACAGGAAAGGCATGGAGGTGCTGGAATGGGTCCAGAGCAGAACTACCCAGCTCAGGAGGGGTTTAGAGAACCAGTGGTGTGAGGAGAGGCTGAGGGAGCTGGGCAGGGTTGGTTTGGAGNGCCATGGTGCTTCACACCCTGCTCGAGTGGCAGCAGGGAGGGGGTCAGGCTGTGTCTGTCAGTCTCTCAGGGACTGAGGGGTTGTGTTGGGGTGGGGATGGTTGGACTCGGGACCTAGGAGGTCCTTTCCAACCAGAATTACTCTGTGATTCTGTTTGCCTTACCAAGATTTTGGGGACAGATAGTGCCTTGTTAGGTGCTTTTAGAGACAAATAGCTGTAGTAAGGAAGTGGACAGTGATGCTCTGAGGGAAATGAGATCAATATAATCAGAAGAGGATACTGATATCTCTAGAAGTTATTATTTTAAGAGTATTTTTACATCTTTTTGTCCTCATCTCTTTATTTCAAACCAAATTCCAAGCAAATCCTTTCAGTGTTGCTGAGAAGGGGAATTTACTCCTTGTTCTCAAATCCTAAGATGCTATTGTCAAGCTTACAGCATCCAGCAATCATTTTCATTCTCATTCTTTTTTTTTATCCTCCCATCCAGAGCCGAGAAATTCACTGAACACCAACGGGTATGTTTTATAGAGCTCCACAACAAAAAACCCCACCAACCCCTAAACAATAAAACAAAGCTTGAGACAGAGCCCCAGTGAAAGCAAGGAAAACATTTTCCCTTCCAAGCTTTTATTTGATTGCTAGGAAAATATCGCTGAAGTGCAGTTTAATGCATTTGCTGCAAATTAACAGAGAGCCATGCGTTTGCAGCTAATTAACCTATTCTCAAAGAAAGCAATTGGGAAATGCTTGATTAATGTTTAAGGCAGAGGATGCACACACACACACCAGACACACACACACACACAAGAAACGTAGGCAAAACTTCATCAGGGCCCCCAGGAGACCGCAGTGTGACACAATCTCAAGTCTGTGTGTAGCTCGCTCTCCACAGGAACTAATTTTGAAGCGCCAGAATGCTGTGAATTGTCTGTAAAGCACTGTAGAAGGAGCTCAGCATAGAACAGAAGGGCTGCTTTCCTTAGGAAGAATGCTGATAAAATTTTAATGAAGGAACATGTTGTCATGGGGATTTGTTGCTAGTCATTAATTCATTGTGCTTTTCCCCTATAGTTTTGCTGAAGTTGAGTGACAAATTGTCAAGTAGCAGTCTGAGAGGTTGAAAGTTTCTCATTGATAATCTCACTTCCCTGCAAATTGTCTTAAAGGATCCAATGTTTATGGAATGAGCCTTTTGAGGTGCTTGAGAGTGAGACTCATCGGTGTAGGGAGAGTCAGGGGATGGGCTGTGTTTACCATCTTCCCTCAACCAGCTCCCCAGTGCTCCCATTACAGACTCATAGAATTATTGAGGCTAGAAAAGACCTCTGAGATCATTCAGCTCAGTCTACAGCCTAGCATCACCACATCAGCTAGACCAGGGCACTAAGCACTACATCTTGCACAGGCTGCCCAGGAGGGATGTGGAGTCTCCTTCACTGAAGATGTTCCAGACCCACCTGGTTGTGTTCCTGTGTGACTTGTTCTGGGTGATCCTGCTGTGGCAGGGGGATTGGACTGGATGATGTTTTGAGGTCCCTTCCTATCCCTCAGGATTCTGTGATTCAATCAGGCAGGATCACCATAGATTTCTCCTTTCCATTTCTGTGTTAGTGTCCAGGACAAAAAACCTTCCCAACCACCACAAATGGGATCTTTAAATTGTTTAATCTACACAAAGCAGACTTAAAACAACGTCTTAAAATGTTAAATACCATATCAGCTGTGCTTTATTCATCCTGTGCTGCATATTCATCCTGTCCTGTCCCATCTATTCTCACTGCTGGAAATGAGAAAACTTACGTTCTTCTCCCAAATTCCTAACAATAGGATGAGAGGAAATGGCCTCAAGCTGCATCAGGTGAGGTTTAGATTGGATCTTAGGAAGGAGTTATTTCCTGAGGGAGGGGTTGGGCAGTGGCACAGGCTGCTCAAGGAGGTGGTGGAGTCCCCATCCCTGAAGGTGTTTAAAAAACAATTAGCTAGAGCACTTGATGCCATGATCTAGGGGTTAGGGAGATGTTGGGATGAGGACTGGACTTGATAATCCTGTAGGTCCTCTCCAGCCATAATAATTCTATGATTAGTTTAAAAGTATTCACACACCTTGTACCCTGTTCTTTGGTGGAAAACAGTCAGGCGGTGGAAAATCACAACCAAGTCACTGCCGGGGCTGCACCTCATCTAAACTGGGAAACTGAAGGAGTAAGAGACTCTCACTGGTACCCCCCCAGTCTTGCTGGTCATGCAGTGGCTTACGTGGAAATAGGATGGCTGCAGAGATGTAGTTTGTCTCTAGTAATTCCTTCCTTCTGATGTGTTCCCTCACTTCAGCTTGGTTAGGGTCAACCTATGAGTGAGCAACAGGATATAAAAATCACTCAGGAAATGCTGAAAGAAAAGAACAGCTCTAATTGTGAGGATTTGAAGAGGCAAAACATTCGGATCCTGGGTTTAATTGGTGTAATCATAGATCAGTGTGTCTTTACACCATGAGAATCCAGGGCAGAGCCTGCTTTGTTAGTACTAAGTGGAGAGTTAAGTCAAATTATCCTGATACACGGTGGATCAGAATCAAGCCTCCTGTGATCCTCCACCCAGATTTGCTTCGCCGTCTAGCCTTCTGCATCTAAATCCCCTTTTAAACACACTCGCCTTTCATTTCTCTAGGACCTTAGCATAATTTGCACTTTAATTCCACCTTTTACTAAATGATCTTAATGTCCTTTACAGGCATTAATTGATTAAGGCTCCGGCTGCTCTTAAGAGTGGATGCTTTTATCCTCAGTTTATCCGGGAGGATATCCAAACATATCCGAGTCAAGTAACAAGCTCAAGGTCGCAGGAGGGGAGGGAAAGAAACTGGAAGTCGAACCTCCATGCCTGGCTGTGCTGGCTGTGCTGCTGCAATCTCTGCATTTCACCGGCATCATCATCCCACCGGTGCATGCAGGTCCAGATGCGGCGAGTTTTAGCCAAGCTGTAATTAATCTGTTAACGTTTGCCTATAAATAAAATAAACGCTGCAACGATCCACGCTTGTCTGTTGTCAAAAGCATCGCCATCTCTCGCAATCCCTACTCACTGGCTGCTGACATTATTTCTTGGTTAGTGGATGACAGTTCAGTGCCTTGAGTGTTCCTCTCGCTGTAGGGTTAGTAGGATAATTGACAAACCACAGGGACCAGATCCCTGGATTAGGATGACCGGACTGTCAAAACAGCCATGACAAACTCTCACATCAACTTCTACTGCGAGTCAAGTCTATGAGGAAAAAATGCACCTTGGCAGGGCCAGAAGGGGACTCTTTAGTTTAAATCTTTTCCCACTGCACAAAAAGCTACGGCAGGGGGAGGCGAGAGCATGGAGCTTTCCGTTTAATTCATAGAAAACTCTTGTTACAGCAAGTCATAATTAATTAGAGTCCTCGAGTAAACATTTTGGGGTCCCATTGTGTTTGCTTAATGTGTTTACTGGAATGCATGACAGATGTCACTTCTGTTTCTTATTAGAGACTGACAAATGACTGCAGAGTCTGTGCACGCGAGTACACGCAGGGAACACAGTCCTCGTGCACACAAGCAAATCCTCTCGCTTTTGCAAGGTTAATATTAACATCTGAAAGTTCCGGGTACTCTTGGAATTAATTAGTGTTTACACAGGAACTTGAGCAATTTAAAGCAGTCTGGGAAAGGCTGTTATTAGATCATTGTTGGTATAGCTGAATAATATCTTCAGGGTTGGGGGTGGGTTTTGCATTTCAATGTTTAAAAAGAACACTTGAAACAATAGTCGAATGATTTGCTTGCCTTCGTGTCACCGTGAACGTTTCTCGTAGACGTTCAGAAATGCACTCGCTCCCCTTTGAAATGACAGCTAGAGTGGCATCTGTTTATAAAAGAAGAAGGGTTCTCCCTATGAAAATCTATATTGCAAAACGTTGAAAGAGAATTAAAATGCAAACGCAGAAGGAGGTTGCTCGGTTCTGTAACTAACAAGTGGGATTGAGACACCCAGGGTTGGAAAGGTTCAGTTATTTTAAAAATATCATAGAATCATAGGATGGTTCAAGTTGGAAGGGACCTTAAAAGACATCTAGTTCCAACCCTCCTACTATGAGCAGGGACACCCCCCACCAGACCAGGGTGCTCAAGGCCCCAGCCAATCTGGCCTTGAACACTTCCAGGGAGCTGGGGGGCAGCCACAACCTCCCTGGGCAACCTGGCCCAGTGTCTCAGCACCCTCACTGTGAAGAACTTCCTCCTGACTTTCATTCTAAACCTCCCCTCCTCCAGCTGGAAACCATTCCCCCTGCTCCTACCACTCCAGCCCTTGGAAATAGCCCCTCCCCAGCTTTCCTGGAGCCCCCTTCAGGGACTGGAAGGCTGCTCTAAGATCTCCCTGGGGTCTCCTCTTCTCCAGGCTGACCAGCCCCAACTCTCAGTCTGCGCCCATAGGAGAGGTGCTCCAGCCCTCCCCTCATCCTCATTACCCTTCTCTGGACACGTTCCAACTGCTCAATGTCATTCCTGTGCTGGGGGCTGCAGAACTGGATGCAGTGCTCCAGATAGGATCTCACGAGAAGAGAAGAGAATAGAATACTGGTCACACTTTTGCTGCAGCCCAGGATGCGGTTGGCTTTCTGGGCTGCAAGCAAACATTTCCAGGTCATGTTGAAGTTTTCATCGACCAACACCCCCAAGTCCTTCTCATCAATATCCAATGTGAAATTTGTATTGGGATACCACTTGGAGTTTGGAATATGATGAAGGGGGTCTGGATTGATGTAGTTGTGGGGATTTGTAGTGAGTCCATTTAAGGAAGACAAGTGAAGTTAGAGAAGAGTACTCCACAGGCTCTTCTTTCCTTATTATCACCAAGCAGAAAAGAACTCCTGCTGTTTTGAGGATGAGAAACCAAACACAAGTGGAGGAGTAAATGATATTTGCTGCATGAAAAGGAAAATGACAGTCCTGTCTTGGCAATTCCCAGAATTTTGTGGGTTGGGTTTTCTGGTAAAGGAAAAGAATTTTCTACCTTTTCATAGAACCATAGAATCCTTAGGGATCAGAAGGGACCTTGAAAGATCATCCAGTCCAATTCCCCTGCCACAGCAGGATCTCCCAGACCAAGTGGCACAGGAACACAGCGTGGGCAGCCTGGTCCAGTGCTCCGGGACCCTCCCTGGGAAGAAGTTCCTGATATTGATATGGACCCTCCTCTGTTCCAGCTGGCACCCAGTGCCCCTTGTCCTGTCACCAGATGACCTTGAGAAGAGCCTGGCTCCATCCTCCTGACACCCACCCCTCTGACCCTTTTCTATTCTATCTTTTTATGAAGGAAGGTGCATGACCATGTGCACAATCAGGTTAATCTAAGTAATTAGAGACAAATTTGCAAAGAAAACACAGAATTAGGATTTTAACAGCTGTTTTCCTTACGATAAATGCTGTGAGCATCAAACACATCTAGACATTCTGCTACCTTGCCAGCTGTATGGTCAAATGACTCTTGAGCTGCTGATAGAGCTCTGGAAGGAAAACCAATACAAGAGACCTGAGTTGCATCATCTCCTCGAATCACTTTTAAGAGTCCTGAGTTGAATGAAATTTCATTAGCTTCAGGGAAAGTTTGCTCAAGCCCTGTGTTGTGGAGGTAGAGACTCCTTTGCTGAGAGAGCCAAATAAAAAGTTTATACGTGGCCTTAGGCGAGTCCTGTTTATTATCTGTGAACCCTGGCATCAGTGGGAGGCTTCAACACCTCCTTTCTTTGTCCAGCCTGCTGCTTCCTTTGCTAACGTTGTTCTTCTACTGTGCTAAAGCAAATTTGACAGTAGGGGAGAGGAGTCAGCAGCCTGTCGTCATGGGTTTGTGTTACCCTACCCAGTTCCTTTGCATTGAGAGATGTTTTCATAAAATACCCCCAGTGTTTTCAAGATTGCAATTACTTCAGGATTAAGATCCAAAGGTTATAGCAAGCTGGAATGTTCAGGAGTTTGTAGGTTTGCACATATCAGCCTTTAAAGGGTTGGAAGTGGGAAGAATCATAGAGTCATTAGGGATTGGAAGGGATCTCGAAAGATCATCTAGTCCCCCCTCAGTCTCCCTTTCTCCAAACTAACCCTGCCCAGCTCCCTCAGCCTCTCTTCAGATGACTGGCTCTCTAAACCCCTCACAAGCTGGGTAGCTCTGCTCTGGACCCATTCCAACATCTCCATGTCTTTCCTAGCACGAGAGGCCCAGAACAGAACCCAGTTCTCAAGTTGGGTCCTCACAAGGGCTGAGTCCAAGAGCACGAGAACTTCCCTTCTCCTGGTTAAGTTTTCCTCCAACAAAATGAAAGTGAAAATGTGATGCTGGAAGCCGTTTTTCACCAGTTTTATCTCTTGTCTATAGTTTTTGCAGTAGTGCTGCATGTCCCTTACCCTTCTGCATATAAGAAACTCGCCTGGCTGTTCTGAAGAAACAGGGTTGAGCTCTCATATGGTCCCCATTAATTAATTATTTGTTCTGGAAGGAAGGAAAGAAAGAAGGAAGAAACGTTTTGTGTTAGAATGATATTCCATTTATAAAAGGAGTCCCATGGTTTAGGCTCACCTTCTCATGTCACAGCTTGGATGTTTAATCAAGAGCAGATAATGAAGCCAAGGTAGTAAAACCCATCTGATCCAACTTCTATCCCCCTTGTTGTCCCATCTGAGCTAAAATACAGCTGAACGAGATCCAAGGCTCAAGGTGCAAGAGGGAACCCTCAAGCAACTGATCCATCATAATTAGATGATTCAAAGTGGTGGAAAAGCTTGCAGCTAAGATCCTGAGGAATCTTTTAGCCCAGACAATGAAGAATCCTGATTTTATCTGGTAGCATCTTGAAATAAATGATGAGATCAGCAGTGTTTCTGCATCTGGTCTTCATTTGGGGAGAACAGAGCCATAAGCCTGAACTGTTAAAACCAGAGACCATGTTTTCTCAGTGTCTAAGAAGTAGATTTATCCAGAGAAAAAGCCCATAATTGCACACACAGATTGCACGGACTTCTAAAACATCAATATCTGTGGGGTTTTTAAAGGGATTTTAAAAGAACCATGAATTCCAGCTCAAGATTCAAGCCTGAACATAGCGGAGTTTTCTGACTCTAGATGAAACAGTTACATGCATTTGTTGAGATCTGTCAAGAAGCCAGAAGAGGATGAATGAAGGGGTCTGCCTTCCTTCATTAGGTTCCCACTGACAGCCCATAAGGTCTTGTCTTCATCCCAGGTACTGCAGGCAGCAGCACACAGGATCTCAGGGACCTCATCTAACAGAAGCCAGTAGAAATGTTCCATTAGCAGTCAATTACTTCTATTAGAAGTAATTATGCTGGCTATGCAAAACTACCAGCTCAACAGGGAGGTGAAGCAAGTGCTTAACGTCCTGCAGAGCACTGGTCAGTGGAAGTAATTTTCTAGCCACCTTATGTTTAAAACCTTGTGACTGCAAGATCAGATGGAGACGTTAGCCTGAGCCTGCTTGTGCTAGGTGATTGCATTGATTAGGTCTATCAGTCACAGGTTTCCTGCATCACTAGTGATTCTTGCACACAGCAGGTAGATGTGAACCAGGTTGGATGGGAGTCAGGACAACCTGGTGTAGTGAGAGGTCCCTGTGAACCCCTCTCCAGATATCTTCAAGGACAGGTTGGATGGGAGTCTGGACATCCTGGTGTGGTGAGAGGTGTCCCTGCCCTTGGCAGAGGGTTGAACTAGTTGATCTCTGAGGTCTGTTCCATCCCAGTCTGTGATTCTGTGATACTGGCAGGAAGCTTGTAAACCTGTGGGTGTTTTTCATACTTAGGTTCTTGTTGTCTCAGCCATGCTCATTCTGGTGTTTATTGGCGAGAGCAGTCAATCTAAACCCTTGGAACATGTGCATCAGGATGCTATAATTTCTCTCCCTTTGAGAGAGCTCATCTTGGTCCAAAACATGAAGACTCATTGGACCGACTGGGAAGCCAAACCCTAGGTTGGAATGGATGACATTCAAAGTTCTGTCTTCGTTCTACACCTTCAAGTTGTGTTCACCCCACAGAGTATGAAATGGGGTCTGGGATGGGCTCTGTGGAAACACATCCCCCTTGTCCCCACCTAGACCGAGGAAGGCTGTTATTGTAGAGGTAAGAGGTCACCTTGATGCATCACCCACCAGTGACTTCCAAGCAGTAGCACTCAGCTGGCGTTACTGCTGAGATTGGCATCTTTATTGCAGTAAGGCAGAAGCATGGAATGTATTAGGTTGGAAGGGATCT
>VZRI01001755.1:0-18155 GCA_013397515.1 Upupa epops | reverse complement strand
CCAGCCCTCATCCTAACAGCTCCATAGACCAAGGCCTCAAGTACTCTTAGTTGTCTTTTAAACCCCTCCAGGGATGGAGTCTCCACCACCTCCCCAGGAAGTCTGTTGCGGTGCTCAACCACTCTCAGGAAAGAGCTTCTTCCTAAAACCCAATCTAAACCTCCACGATGCAATGTGAGGCCATTTCTCCTTGTCCTAAATGCTCTTCCAATAAGAGCTGGGTGCATCTTCCGTTCACGTGCAAGGTTATTTCACGTTGTTGTGCTAAATCTTTATAAACACAAGGATTTCCCCTCTTCAAAAAGAAAATCTTGTTCTTTGCATTTTTTTCACTAGGAAAGCAAGGTTGAAGAGAACTATTGCTCAATCTTCTTGGTTCAGGTAAGCAACAAACCACACAATTAACAGGGAAAGTATTTCATAGAGCGCTCCACCTACACAGGAGATATTGTCTTCTAAAACACAGCTTCTTTTACCCTTCCTGAATTCTTTCTGTACAGTTGCCTTGTATATGTGGTGATGTACAAGCAGTGTCTCTATGGAGGTTTGGACTGCATTTCACTGGTATTGTGCTACAGCTCAGTGCAGACTGCCAAGCAAGTGCACTGGCACAGAATATATGACAGATCATACATAGAACTTGAGAGCACAACCCATTAGAAAACATGTGTTCCATCCCAATTCCAAAGCGCTGGTCTTCCAGCATTAGCACTGACGCTTCAACCTTCCAAACAAGCTTCCTTATCATGCTGTAATTTTCACAGTGAGAGTTGGCCACAAATCCGTCAACGCATACAGAGTCTCCTCCATACACTCTGAATCTCCCTCTGCACACACAACCTCAGCTGTTAAACCTACACAGCATAAACTCCCTGCTACTAGGCACAACAGGATACCAGTGTGAATGCAACACGGGCATGGGTGGACGGCACACATCATACGGCAACTCTCCTGAAGGAGAAAATGCTTACATCGTACAGAAAGGGGACGTTGGAGATGTCAGTTCCTTTCCTCGCTCCCTACCTTAATCCAGGAAGGAAATCCATTTCTGATCTGTCTCTCATCCCACCCTTGGAGTAAGTATAGTGTTGTAGCTGCATTTCTGTGGCAGAAAATGTACAGACTAGATGTATCTGTACCTTTATAATCATAGAATCATTAGGGATTGGAAGGGACCTCAAAAGATCATCCAGTCTACTGCCCCTCCCACAGCAGCATCACCTAGACCAAGTCACACAGGAACACATCCAGGCAGGTCTGGAACATCTCCAGAGAAGGAGACTCCACAACCCCCCTGGGCAAACTGTTCCAGTGCTCTGTTACCCTCCCTGGGAAGAAGTTCCCTCTAAATATCAGAAGGAACCTCCTCTGTTCCAGCTTGACTAGATGACACTGAGAAGAGCCTGGCTCCATCTTCCTGACACACATCCCTCACATATTTATAGACATTATCACTGGGCCAAATGCAATTAGTAATTTATTAATTGGTCTGAGAGTTGTTAGTAGATTGCTGGGCAGAGAGAAATGTAATGAGGTACAACAAGGGTCAGTGTAGAGTCTGGCATCTGGGCAAGAACAACCCCAGGGACCAGGATAGGCCAGGGACTGACTTGGGGTTAGCAGTGTAGGAGGAAGGAACCTGGGGGGTCCTAGTGGACAGCAGGATGACTATGAGCCAGCTGTTGTGGCCAAGAGGGCCAACAGCATCCTGGGGGGAGGGGGGGAGGAAGGGAATCAGAAGGGGGCTGGTTAGCAGGTCAAGAGAGGAGTCATCTTCTAACTCAACCTCTGAAAGAGTACAAATCATTTGCAGTAATTATAAGTGTTGGGGGTGTGCCTGCTTATTTTGTTATAAATTGGCAATTTCGTTCATTCTTCCTGCAGATTTAAAACAAATGAAATGTATTTTGCAGTTTGTTACCAGTCAGCACTTTGCTGCGGATTTCACTGCAGTAGGTTGAGTTGGCAATATTCATTTCACAATACTATTTATGGTAAAATAATAGTATATATTCCCATTTATTTGTAGCAGCAATATTTACTGTAGGGGAAGGAAATGTTCCAGGTCATTGAAAACACTGCACCTCTGTCTGTCAGTCCTTACAGCATCACAGCCAGACAAATGTCAACTGAAAAAGCTACTCCACCTCTCTCTGCAAAGAGAGTGCTTTCCATTCATTGAAGAGAAGATCTGTTAAATTAAGATCACATGAAAAACCTGCAGCAAAGACTATATCCCCAAATTACTGGGGTTTAACTTTAGGAATAAATGAGTATAAATCTTATGAGGAGCAAGTGAAAGAGCTGGGGCTCTTTAGCTGGAACAAGAGGAGGGTGAGGGTAGACCTCATCACTCTCTACAACTTCCTGAAAGGATGTTGGGGGGAGGTTGCTGCTGGTCTCTTCTCACCAGCAATCAGTGAAGAACAAGAGGGAATGGGTTCAAACTATAACAGGGGAGGGTTAGACTTGACTTTAGGAAAACCTTTTTCACAGAAAGAGTAGGCAGTAGCACAGGCTGCCCAGGGAGGGGGTTGAGTCACCATCCCTGGATGCATTTAAAGATCATTTAGATGTGGTGCTGAGGGATATGGTTTAAGGGTGAACTTTGTAGAGGAGGGTGATGGTTAGAGTTGATGATCACAAGGGTTTTTTCAACCCTTTAGAGTGTTTCTCTATTTGCTCAGATATGCTTTCTAGAGTATGCCTTTTAAATCTTAGTCATAGGAATGCGAGTTGAGGAGACAACTGTTATGGCTTTGACCTCCCAGTTACCTACAAAGAAGACTATTTCTGTGCCAGATTATCACAGAAAAGACAGTGCTGAAACTCTTGAGATAGTGAATTAGCGTTCCCCTTCACATCAGCCATTCATGCCTTACCCTACATCTCTAAAGACAATGTGCAAATGATCACGGGACTTTCAAGAGTGCATAATTGCCCGAGCGAATTAAATAAAGCAACCATCATAAACCCTGGGCGAGCTCCCAGAAAGCATCATTTGAATCATCCTGTTCCTGAGAATCACAAAGCCTTCAAAGTGATTGAGCCCTCTCTATTTCTTATTCCACATCTTGCTCACTTATGACAAGAATATCCGCAAAATATAACAACCTGCAAAGCTCTGTTGAAGTCTGCAGCGTCTAACTACTTGGCAAGAAAGCAGAGAGCCATGATGCACGCTAATACTAAAAAAGAACCCTCCAGCTTTTTAAATAAACCCGCAAGTGTTATAAAGGAGGCACTAAGCACAGCAGAGCTGTTCATTGTGCTCCCCCGGCTTGTTGTGTAAATGCTGTACCCTGTCCTTCCAGCCATGGGATAGGCTGCTCCCCTGTGGTGGCTCAGCACACACATAAACAGCAGTTTGTTGACTACAACATAGAATTACAGAATTGTTAATCTTGGGAAAGATTTCTAGGATCGTCTGTCCAACTGTTAACCCAGCACTAAACAATGACCCTAAGTGCCCTGTCTACACATCTTTTGGGTACCTCTAGGGACAGTGACTCAACACTTCCTTGGGCAGAGTTCCAATCGCTTATGACTCTTTCAGTGAAGAGTGTTTTGCTAATAGCCCATATAAACTTATCACCTAGCCTCATCATATCACTTGTTACTTGGGAGAAAAGACTGACACACACACACACCTCCCAACCCTAATTTCATGTAGCTACAAAGAGCTATAGGTTCTCCCCTCAGCTTCCATTTCTCCAGACTAAAATAATGCCAGTCCTCTCAACAGCTGCTGACAGCATTTGTTGTGTAAACCCTCCATGTGCCTACTTGGTACGTGGTATGTATGTGTCAGGCAGGAAAGACACTGCCAAGCAGAGATCTTACAGTTAAGGAGAGGCATCTACAAGTCCAGAGGGCAGCATGGAATGTTACTTCAATCCACAAAACCATTGATGCCAGCTTTTCTCAGCAGCTGCAGTAAAGAGAGAAGACAGGTCCAATCTCTTCAGGATCTACTGGAGATGGAAAAAGAGTTGTTTTTTTATCTAAACCTGTCTGTGTATTCTCTCTAAAAGCATTCCTTTCTTTCTAGCTCATTACCTTGTGTTTGTCACAATGAAACAAGGACCTGAGACTGGGTGTCGCTTTGGCACATCTACCATGCAGAACAGTTGAGGCCATTCTGCCTCGAGGCCCTGGCCGAGTCCAGATCGCACACAAATACCTTTTTAGCCAACCATTTTCTCTTTCAGAATATCAAAACTGGAGGGTCTAAATCAATAGCTGGAGCTTACAATGGATGCAGAGCAGCTGTGGCTTTCACCAGCACATGCAGGCACACGGGCTCCAAAATGAGCAGCTGCAGGGGCAGAAACAGCAGGGAAGGAGAAACCCTGCCAAGGCAAACCATTAGGTCGTGAGCCCTCAGCAGCGAGCATGCAAGGGGAAGGTTTTCTTTCCCAGATCTATCTTGTAAATGGCAGGAAGGAGTCATTGCATTTAATCTTCAAGTAATCCTCTTTAAGCCTGAAGTGCTTATGTCTCTGTGAGCATTCTTCTGGAGGGACCGTGTGCTGTGAGCATTCTGTTGTAAGGGACCAGAGGGGAGCAAATAGCATGGTGAAAACCGCTCCATTTTTCAGCAGAGTTCATCAGACAGCTATCACCGTCCACTTCCTGGCACCTTCCCACTACAGGGCTCCTGAGTACTGTGTTTTACACAATGGGATAGGGTCTAGAGGAGGTGCTGCCTCTGATTTACTTACATTTGGCAATACGTTTGAAAATTGCCCTAAATTACTGGTTTAACCTTGGAGGCTACAAGGTGAAGCACTGTGCACCTTCTGCACACCCCAGGAGAATGCAAGCCAAAAACAGAAGGGGGGAGGGAACAACCCACACAAATCTTTTTACCAGCTGTTTTGATGCCCACAGGGAGAGGAGCAGGTCTACACTGTGTGCTGAGCCACACAGCTCTTCCTGATGGTCATCTGCATAAAACCAGCCAAGTGCTGTCACAGCATGCCAAAGCATGTTATACCATCCCAGTAGACTCATTCAAGAAGGTCAAGGCTACACGATGCAAAATCCAGCTCACTATCATCAAGAAAGAGCCAGAGGCAAACAAATTAGGAACAGGATGACTGGCCCAATGTGTATGTTCTTCACAATGCTGTAGGAAGCACCACAGAAATCACAAGATATCAGAATCATTAGGGATCAGAAGGGAACTCAAAAGGTCATCCGGTCCAATCCCCCCGCCACAGCAGGATCACCTAGACCAAGTCACACAGGAACACATCCAGGGGGGTCTGGAACATCTCCAGAGAAGGAGACTCCACAGCCCCCCTGAACACCCCGTTCCAATGCTCTGTCACCCTCATCATGAAGAGGTTCCTTCTGATATTGATATGGAACCTCCTATGTTCCAGCTTGCACTCACTGCCTCTTGTCCTATCCCCAGATGCCCTTGAGAAGAGCCTGGCTCCATCCTCTTGACACCCACCCCTCACAAATTCATAGACATTAATGAGGTCAGCCCTCAGCAGATCCACTATCACATGCAAGAGCAGGTGCATTACAATAACCTTTGTGTTCCTGTGGTCTAGAAGCTATCATTACCATTCAGGGAATCCTTTGGCCCCAACAGTATTTACTGCATCTAGCATACCCATACGCTGCTCAACAGCATCTCTACTCCCTGCCAACATATTACTGTTACTGCCATTAAAAAAAAGCAAATTTAGAAAGGGGCTGATGATGTAGTTCTGCATAGAACAGCATAATAATGTGGCTCAACAGCAATAATCATCATCATCTTCACTTGATAAGTGCAACATCCATACCTCAAACTGAACCAGTCTCTTAAGGAATAAAGCCTTTGTCTACAAAAGTCACACATACAACATATTAACACAGGAGCTGATGTCTAAGCAGGTGCTCTGCTTATTGTCATCTTCCATTAGTACCTGGTCCAAGACTTGGAATTCCAAAGGATAGATTTGCACCACTGACCAGCATCATACCTCAGCAATCACAGTCAGAGCTGCAGAAGATTTAGTACAGAATGATGGAGGATGGAAAACCCCTCTGAGCTATCAAGCCCAGCCTGTGACCTGACATCACCACATTATCTAGACCAGGGGACTCCACCACTGCCCTGGGCAGTCCATTCCAGGCTCTGATCACCCTTTCCATGAGGAAGGGCTTCCTAACACCCAACCTAACCCTCTCCCAGGGCAGCATCAGGCCCAGCCCTCTCAGACATCTGAGACACCTTGGCTGTCAGGCATGCAGCAAGACTGTTCCAAGCGACCTGTTGATATAGTATAAGAATTAATTATAAATATAATTAGCTATTCTGCAATAACCTCTCACACAATCAGGTAAAGCCAAAATTGAAGGCTATGTGTCCTCCTCAATGCTTATGTTTAACAGGACTTTATTGCTTCTTTCTTCTTCCCTAGACCATTCCAACAGGCTGAAGAAATGTCCCTAAGAGGTGTAATTGTGTCTGTTCAGAGTATTGCTGATAGCATGCATTCATTTGAAGAGAGTACCTGTTCTTCTAGGAGTTTACTGAAAGGTGGGGTTTTTTATATCAAATGATTATTGTTTTGCACTGCTGTGAAAACAAAGTCCTGCAACACACCCCATTTCAGAAGACACTAACAATTATCTGCCTCATAAACCCAGCGCACGTGCAACACTACAGCTCAGCACAACCACTAGGAAGAACCCTAGAAAGAAATATCCCATCGGTTGGCCATTCAACAGTGAAGAGACTTCACAACAGGTATCAGCTCCTGCTGCTCTTGCAGCGCTGCCAATCAAGGGTAATGACCTTATTCTTCTTGCCAGGCAGACAGAATTACAGCAATCTTCCCACTTGTTTTGGGATGCCAGTCTGCAGGTATAACCTCTGAAGGGAGAATGTGAAAGAAGAAAGGGTTCCCTGTAAAGGTGATAGTGGAAACATCCATTTGACTTTAAGAATTCCAAGTGTTTCAGCAGCCTTCAGAGCCACTCTCAGCTTCCCTTATATTGTCAGTGAGGTCTTGCGGCTCTGCGAGTCAACAGCCAACCACAGTCTTTCTGCTTAAGCAGAAGCCACAAGCCTGCAGTATTTAAACCTCATCTTCATTAGTAAGAGTCATATACAGGAGAACGCAGAGCTCAGAATCAATACAGTTCTGGTACAAGACCAACTAGGGTTTTAGCTGGCTAGAGCAGAAAGCTTAAAACTCACTTGCATGGCCAAAACCAATCTGTACTCCAGCACTGATTTCAGAATCCCATACTACTTTCTTAAGGAGCTGTTACTCACTACCACCCTCAATACTCTCTTAAGAGTAAGATTCTATTAGAACAGGATAACACTGATGCTTGACAACAGGATAATATTAATGCTTGACACACATCAGGTCCCTCCACAAGGCACAATGAGCTTAAGCATCAACAGAGGAGAATTTGAAAAATGAGTAGGAGGGCACTTAGCAAATGAGAGAGTTGTATGATTCACACCTCTACACTGAACGGCGGATTCCCTGTTCTAAAACTGCAAAGTTCATTTCCTCTACATTTCTAATGAAGCCTTGATGTGACCTCAGTGGCACAGAACCCTAATTACCTTCATACCTTGAAGAGTAAATGAAAATAGTGGTTTTTCTTGCTGTTCTCATGGGGAGGAGATGGAGGAAATAGAAGGAAAATGAGAATGCTTCCTACTACTGACTTGGCCCAGATGATTACATCTCTGTTTCTATAAAATTCAATTAAAAATAACTAAACCCAGCACTTACACTTCATTTAGTTCGCCCTTAAGAAATTAAAACAGATACTTCTCATAACTCTAAACAAAGTGGATTTAGGTATTCCTTTTGGAATGTAACCTTCAGATACCATCTGACCTGGCTTGGGGTTATTTGGTTGGATTTAAATCCATATACAGGTATTACCTCTTGGCTCCAGGACCTGAAGCAAAGGTCTCTCAGGCTAACCATGAGACAACAGTGTGTCCTTCATGTGGAGTACAATAAGAAAAGTGTGTCCAGTAGGTCAAGGGAGATCCTTCTCCCCTCTGCTTTGCCCTGGTTAGGCAACAACTGGACTGCTGCATCCAGTTCTGGGCTCCCCAGTTTAAGAAAGACAGTGGTTCTGTGCTGGACTCTATCTCCCTATGATGAGGGGGCTGAAGGATCTGCTTTACAAGGATAGGCTGAGGTGCTTAGGGCAGTCAGAAGGAGACAGAGTGCATCTCATTAATACTTATAATCTGAAGGGCAAGTGTCAGGAGGATGGGAACAGACTCTTCCCAGTAGTGCCCAGCATTAGAACAGGGGGTAACGGTTGCAAATTGAACATCAGAAGTTACAAATGAACATAAGGACAAACTTTTATACTGTAGAGGGTGACAGAGCACTAGAATGGGCTGCGCAGAGATGTTGTGAAGTCTCCTTCCCTGCAGACGTTCAAAACCTACCTTGATGTGTTCCTATATGACCCGATCTAGGTGATCCTGCTCTTGCAGGGTGGTTGGACCAGATGATCTTCAAGAGTTCTCTGCAATTCTATGAGTTCAGGGTGAAATCATCCACTACGTGATAGTAACGGCACACTCAAAAGGAACTAATCTTCTAAGGGGGGTTCCAAACAAGACCGTGCAAGCCCGTCTTTACCACCTTTCTGCCAATTTAAATGCAATGCTACACAAATAGTAGTGAACTACTACCTTAACATAAATGGTGTGTAATAACAAAAGGGTCAAAACCAGGCATCTGTTATGTACAGGTTCACTTCTTAACATAAACATCAGGGAGTATGGCTTAAAATCAACTACACAGCTACTTGGAACATTCAGTGAGCTAGTGAAAAGGATGGACAATTTAAGACACATTAGCCCCTTCTGTCAGCACCCACAGTACAGATTCCATGTAAAAGTCCTACCTTCAAACTTAAGACTCCCCATCATTATTTATTCTTCAAAAATTAGCCCTTTTGACTACAATCTGATCCCTGGGAAGGAACTATACAACAGTTTCAGCTGAAAGAGACTTTCAGTCCAACCTTTTTCTAGCCCTATCAGCATCACTAAAGCCTGCCCTTCAATACAATGTCTAACCTTCTCTTAAGCATCTCCAGGGATGGCGACTCAACCCCCTCCCTGTGCAGGCTGTTCTGGTGCCTGACAACCCTTTCAGGAAGGAAATTCCTCTTGATGTCCAACCTGAACCTCCCCTGTCACAGCTTAAGGCCACTTCCCCTCATCCTACCACTGGCCACTAGGGAGAACAGACCAACCCCCGCCCCTCTACAGCCTCCTTTCAAGTAGTTGCAGACAGCAATAAGGTCTCCCCTCTATCTCCTTTTTCACACATCACCTCTGAATGACCAGCAGGACTATCTCGGGGGCATCTGAAAGTCCTATCAAACTCACCAACAATCCCCTGAGAGCTTAAGGTTTTTCAGTCCAAATGAACACTAACTTCAGCCAGCAGCCCATGAATCATATCCTTCATAACTTGGAGAATTCCTATCAGTGATTCCTAATTGAAGCTGCCAACATGGTGAATTAATGCACACAGCTGAGTCCTCGGGGCCTTCTATTCATTAGCTCCTGAAATATTTCTTTTACTTATTCCTACTAAACACTGCTCCCCAGAGTTTTAATCAGTTGCTTTGGGGAAATAAAAAAAATCATGTAGACCTTAGTTAAGTGGATTTCTTTTTTCATAAGGATGCTTTTCTTCCAAGTTGTCTCTGAATTAAAAAAACCTCCTGTAAACAGATTCCAGAGAAGAGCCCAACTCAAAGAAAGGGTACAAACAACATTACAATCTTCTTGCAAGCACCTCTAGAAATGAACAGCAGTGACTAAACATCAATCACATTGATTAAAAGTTTAGGAGCAAAACTCATGTAACACCCTATTCACCTCTGAGGACTAATAATAAAGCAAAAACCAGCTGATAGAATTTACTGTTATTGAAGTGCTCTCCTTACCTTAAGGTTTGTGTCCAGCAGGAGCTGACTAGTGGAAGAAAAGCTGCTACCAGGACCTACATAAGAGGCTTCAACCAGCTCAACTTGTAACTGCCTCTGGCCAAGGCTGAGCCAATCAGCACCTCAGCGATCAGCATTTGAGAGGGGAAACCTGGTGGGCAACCTCTTCATTTTAAAAGAGATGATGGGAGAAAAACAACCATGCAGGTGCCTAAGTTAGCAAGGAAAGAGTGGAGGAAGTACTCTGGAACAGCTGTAACACTTCACCTTATGTTGGGATGACAGGCTGAGTCCTTGCAGCCCATAGAGATCAATGGTGAGGAGGGAGCTGTCTGTAGCCCTTGCAGGTGCTCAGGCTGGAGCAAAGGACTAGTCCTGAGGTTGACACTGAGAGAGACTCGTGATGAGTCTCTAGAATGATCAGTCTCTGGGAGTGTTACAGCCAGTGAAAGAGATGCCATGCTGCAGCAGGGGAGGGCTGTGAGGATTTTCATCCTGAGAAAGAAGAACTGCAGAAACAATATGGAATGGACTGGGACTGACCACAGCCCTCTTTCCCTGTCCCCTGTACTGCTGGGGTGGAGAAGGTAGCAAAGCTGGGCCAGGGAAGGAGGGAGGGGTAGGAGAAAGGTGTATTTATTTAAGACCTTGTTGTATTTAGTATAAATAAGTAGTATAAATAAGGTGATTCCCTGCTCTGATTCAACAGGTGGTGGTTTGGTTTAAAGTAAATTGGTTTTGTCTCACAAATACAAGGCTGTCTCTTGCCTCTGACCATAACTGGTGATTGAGCCACTTGTCTTTTGTCTCAACCCCTCAGCCTTTTGCTGGTTTTCTCTCCTCCCCATCCCACCAGAGAGAGGTAGGAGCAAGCGAGCAGCTGTGTGGTGCTTAGTTGCCAGCTGGGTTTAAACCAGGACACTGAGTTATAAGGGGAAACACATGGAGCTAAAAGCCCTTGTAGAGTGATGCTGTTTTTCCAGTATGATTTTATTGGATTCATAGTGCATGACTGAAAGGAGCTCATTGTAAGCAGCTGGTTGGGTTTTAAAGTGGTGGATAATCAGTTGGGTAAATTACCATTTATTCTCTTTAGGACTTCTGTGCTCTTGGAACATCAGCACACAAGCGACTGACTGGGGTATAATACTCCTGCTTAGCTGCCTCGACAATGAGATTCTCCTGGTGTTGTGTGGGGCAGAGCTGTGGAACTTGAGGAAAACAAATGAATATCGACTTGCAGTGATAGAGATAACACGTCTCAGGAGGATACCCGATGTCAGCAGAAGTCAGAAACTGAAAGCAATAGCACCAGGAGAATGCTGCAGTTAAAAACCAGTTACTGGCTACCATGAGAGCACTGGAAATGCTTCTGAGGTAGCCTCATATCACCTTTCATAAATAAGAGAATAAGTTGATTTTCTGTGAAGCCTGTCCAGCCAGGTACAATAGAAAATAAACCATAGAGTATTAAAAACAAACCCATCACAACTTACTTCAATGTGTCCAGCCTTGTGACTATTAAGAATCCCATGTCAGACCTCAAAGCAATAGCAGGGAAGGTAGCAGACAAAGGCATTTAGTGCTTTCATTAGTATCATCTCTGGAATTTGCAAACTAGCATTTTATTCCAGACTGTAGTAGCCTCTTCCAAAAGTAAAATACAAATCCATTACATTCTGATATCAATATCAGAAGAAACTTCTTTCCCAGGGAGGGTAACAGAGCATTGGAACAGGCTGCCTAGGGGAGTTGTGGAGTCACCTTCTATGGAGATGTTCAAGACCCGCCTGGATGTGTTACTGTGCAAGTTGGTCTAGGTGATCCTGCTGTGGCAGGGGGATTGCACTCCACCTCCCACCATATCCTGTGTTATCCTTGCATTTCTCTTTGTCAGAACTTTACTCTCACTTCATCCAAAGACCCTTAAAAGAGGCAAATTTTCTATCCAGAATCTCTTTTATAAATATTACCTTTCAAAAGGATTATTATGAATTAACATACCTGGATTACAGGCATAGCAGGATGTCTGTACGAATGTGCCACTTGTTTCACGTTGATAATGTGATAATTTAACTTGACTAAATAAAAGGACAGAAGCAATAGGTTGGCAGGATATCACCGAGATCAGAGTGTTCAACAGCACACAGACCACCTGCTGGACAAAACACAGCCTGTGTTAAACAGAAAGATACAAGAGTGTAACTGGGTTCTTCCATGGCTGTCAAAAGATAACAGATTGCTGTGTTTACAACCCAGCGTGTTCAAACGCTCCCTGAAAGGATTTAACTCCTGTCAAACTGAAGAGAAACAGCAATTTCCAAATGAAGGTCTGGTTGTCATGTTTTAGTCGTTGACAAAACCCTACCAGAACCAATCTGAACATCTCTGCAGTGCATTTGGATGGTAGTGATACACAGTACGGTTTTGTTCATGGCCAACGGGATTAGGGATGCCATTCTCCCCCTGAACTGTGTGCTGATGAGGGCTCCCCTAGAGTACTGCTGGCGATTGTGGGCCCCTCACTTCAAGAAAGAGATTGAGGGATTGGAGTGGGTCCAGAGGAACAACGAGGCTGGGGAAGGGACTGGAGGGAAAGTCTGATGAGGAGAGGCTAAGAGAGTTGGAGTGCTTAAGCCTGGAGAAGTTGAGACTCGGGGGGGGAAANCCCTAGAGTACTGCTGGCGATTGTGGGCCCCTCACTTCAAGAAAGAGATTGAGGGATTGGAGTGGGTCCAGAAGAGCAACAAGGCTGGAGAAGGGACTGGAGGGAAAGGCTGATGAGGAGAGGCTGAGGGAGTTGGAGTGCTTATGCCTGGAGAAGATGAGACTCAGGGGGGGACCTTCTCCTTCTCTACAACTACCTGAAGGGAAGTTGTAGACAGGTGGGGGACAGGCTCGTCTCCCAGGCAACTATGAGAGGGCAGAGTGTAAAGGTGGACCAAGGGAGGTTTAGGTTGGATGTTAGGAAGCCCTTCCTCAGGGAAAGAGTGATTAGAGCCTGCAACGGACTGCTCAGGGCAGTGGTGGAGTCCCCATCCCTGGAGGTGTTGGACAGCCTGGCTGTGGCCCTTAGTGCCCTGGACTAGCTTGAAAGTTATTGTCACTCAAGTCACTACCCAAGAAAAATGCATCTGCATCACTTGGTGGCAACGCATTTGCAAATGGAGCTGTTTTCTCTAAAAACTAAGAACAGAAATAGTATAATGACAAAGGAAAAGTCTTTTTGGAGAGAGAAAAATGTTCCTTTTCTTTTCCATAGCTCTTCTTAATTCCACGATTCGGTGATTTAAATGTGTGTTTGGTTTATGAGGAAATAATTCCTTTCCTATGGCAAAAGTTCAACAGCCAGTTTAATTTCACTTTTCCTCTGTCAGTAATTCTGCCGCTGTTTTTATTATGCAGTTTCTAGAGAATATACACACACTGGGAACAAATAGATAATCCACTAATTTGCCCGGATAAACAACCACATCGCATTCTTTTTGCATAAATCAGTTCTGGCTTCCAGAATAATCCAGTTTTTAACCTCCCACTCTGTTTTTTATTAGCACTGTTTCCTAACAGTGCGTCTTCAATGGCATTTCTCCTGGCAATCCCACCTCTGTCTCCCAAAGCAGCAGATAAGGTTGGGTTAAGCATCCTGTGATAGAAATTCTGCAATGGTATCCTTATGATAAGAGTGAGCTTTGCCCAATAAATTGAGCCACTCTGTAGCTAGAACTCTAGTAACACTAACAGAAATTGCTACCTCTCTCCTTATACAAGCACCTGCAAGCCCTGTGGCCAGCATTTACAGAATTATTGAGGCTGGAAAAGGTCTCTAGGATCATCCAGCCCAGCCTATGTCCTAACATCACCACATCAGCCAGACCAGGGCACTAAGGGCCACAACCAGTCTGTCCTTAAACACCTTCAGACACAAGGACTCCACCACTGCTCTGGGCAGTCCAGTCCAGGCTCTGATCACCTTTCCAAGAGGAAGGGAATCCTAACATCCAACCTAATCCTCCCTTGGCAGCTTCTGGCCCTGCCTTCTTGGCCCATCACTAGTTGCCTGGAAGAAGAGCCTGACCCCCACCTGTCTACAACTTCCCTTCAGGTGGTTGTAGAGAGGATAGAAGGTTCCCCCCCAACTCTCCTCTTCTCCAGGCTAAACAACCTCAGCTCCCTCAGCCTCTCCTCATCATCCAATCCCTCCCCAGCGTCATTGCTCCTCTGAACCCACTCCAGCACCTCAATTTCTTTTGTAATGTGAGGAGCCCAGAACAAAACAAAGCATAAAGACTCATACACCAATATATGGGAAAATGCTGGCACCTTCTCATGCCTGTAATGATATCACTCCTGTCATTTTACTCTTCAGTGAGGTACTGGCATGATCTAGATATTAGGTTTACTTGGTCGGTTTTAGGTTGGACTAGATGATCTTTAAAGTCTTTTCCAGCCTCATCATTACTGTGATTACTGTGATTAGTCAAAGGAACATCAGTGACCTCCACTCCTACTCTTATCATCAATATAACCCAGGATTCCAGAACGTAGGCATGAATGAAGTTGAACTCAAGGAAGCATAACTGAAGCTGTGAAAGGTTCTGAGTTTATTGCTGCATTTAATAATAATGGATTTTTACATAACAAGGAACTACTACAAGATTTTCATTTGTCCAACCACACAATATTTTGTTTCACATGATTGCAGCAAGCAGGATTATACTCAAAGAGAGCACTTAGTTCAACATGATCAATAGTGAATGCCAAGACACCTGTACGAGAATAGGGCAAACACTCAGTAACTTTCTACAGACTTCTGAGTCCAGCATTGATAGCTTATTCGATATTCTTCACAGCTGGAGTTTTTTATCATAGGACCATAGAATCATTAGGGATCAGAAGGGGCTTTGAGAGATCATCCAGTCCAATCCCCCTGCCACAGCAGGATCACCAAGACCAAGTCGCACACATCCAGGCGGGTCTTGAACCTCTCCAGAAAAGGAGACTCCACAACCCATGGGGCAGCCTGTTCCAATGCTCTGGTACCCTCCCTGAGAAGTCATTCCTGCTGATACTGATAGTGAACCTCATTTCTTCACAAGATGACCTTGAGAAGAGCCTGGCTCCATCCTCCTGACACCCACCCCTCACATATTTGTAAAGATTCATGAGGTCACCCCTCAGCCTCCTCTTCTCCAAGCTCAAGAGACTGGTCCCTGGGGTTGTTCCTGACCAAAGCTGTAGATCGGAGGAATCAAGAAAAAAGTATTCAGTTTACTTATCAAGAAAAAAATATTCAGTTTACTTTTCTTTGAAGTGTTCTGAATGCAGCTGTCTAACGCCCTTGACCAATATTGCACCACACTTGTCTCTACACTCCTTCACCCCTTCCCACATTACTCTTCTTCCTCTGGAAGCCTTTTGTCATCATTTCAATCATTTTTCTACAGTCTTTTTTAACCTTTAATGACTTTGTAGTGTCCAGTTTGAAATGGAAGAGTCAGAACTCCAGGTAGTTATCAAGATACAGCTGAGCCATGGATTTATACAGTGATCTAACTGTGATCTCTCTTTTGCCCTGCTTTCCTTTTCTAGTAATTCCAAACCTCAATTTACTTCAACTGAAACAAGACAGTAAAGTCAATGCTGTAGGTTAGGACAACACCACTATCTTCTTTTTGAGCAGTAAGAATCCGTTCAAAACCCTTCATTTCAGTTAAAACATTTTTGACTACAGGGTGCTTCATCTGGATTGAATTTCATCTGCTGTTTGATCTCTGAGTTACTCAAGAACAATCTACCTCTGTTAGAAATGTTGAGGCAACCCTTAATCTTAGACTGTCCCCACTGGCACAGATGTATTCCCTGTATGGAACCAAACTTATCTCCCTTGCTAAACCAGCAAGTCATATGATGAGAGCATCAGGAAACCATGAGAGATAACATTAGCCTGAAGATCCCAATCCATAGAGGTGAATGACATTGTTGCAGTTGATGCATTAAAACCCTTGAGTGTTCCTAATACAAGAGGTGAGTGCGATAGGAAATTATATCAAGCTAGCTTGAAGCAGTATGTTTTCTATTCTATGGAAAGACTTTTATCCTATCTTGAATGGATATATTTCAAGCAACTCTTGATTTACTGTCAAATCCATTCTGCAGGATGGAAACTGCAGTTCTACAGCAGCTGTACTGATGTACTAGCAGTAAGTAGTACACACACACCATGTACAGAGACACAGCTACTACAATAAGGGAGCGTAGGGGAATTTTCAGGGTTCTTTTCGTTGCTTGTAAAAGATGTGAGAAGCATCAATTTACTCAGTCTTTGCCAGCAGTGTTGAACATCTATTGTTCTTTCCTCCAGTGTTATTCCAATATAGAATCCTGAAAGTGATGGGTACCTTATAACAGCACTATTGTATCAAGATGCAATAATGGAAGCAGTTCACTGATTTGTCTTACAATGGTTTTCTTCTCATCCTTCCTATCCTACTCTAGCAGCCTTGATCAGGAACAACCCTGGGTACCAGGATAGGTTGGGGACTGACCTGTTGGAGAGCAGTGTAGGGAAAAGGGACCTGGGGGTCCTGGTGGACAGTAGGATGACCAGGAGCCAGCAATGTGCTCTTGTGGCCAAGAGGGCCAACACCATCCTGGAGGGGATCAGAAGGGGGATGGTTAGCAGATCAAGAGAGGTTCTTCCTCCCCTCTACTCTGCATTAGTGAGACTGCATCTGGAGTATTGTGTCCAGTTTTGGGCCCCTCAGTTCCAGGACACAGAGCTGCTGGAGAGTGTCCAACATAGAGCAATGAAGATGATGAAAGAAGTAGAGCATCTCCCTTATGAGGAAAGGCTGGGTCTCTTGAGCTTGGAGAAGAGGACGCTGAGGGGGGACCTCATTCATGTCTATAAATATGTGAGGGGTGGGTGTCAGGAGGATGGAATNATGGCAAGGGTATTGGAGCATTGGAACAGGCTACTCAGGGGGGTTGTGGAGTCTCCTTCTCTGGCAGACGGTCCAGACCTGCCTAGATGTGTTCCTGTGTGACTTGGTCTAGGTGATCCTGCTGTGGGAGGGAGATTGGACTAGATGACCTTTCGAGGTCCCTTCCGATCCCTAATGATCCTATGATTCTGTAACAGTCCTGTATAGTGCTTTCAATAGGAATTTTTTATTATATACTAGATACCATAAAACATTCAGTTCCAAAGCCCATGATCAAAGAGCACTTTATAAATATAAGGGCTTTAATTTTACATTGATTTTTCCCTTACAAAACTCTATTGTAATCAGTGAACTGCATCTCTGCAAAGCCAGATCAGAGTTTCTCTAAGAGTAATTTTATTCCTATTTAATTTTACAGTGTATTATTGTATTGTATTATTATATGGTATTTATTAATTTAATTTGTTATTTTATTTTATTATTTATTTAATTTATTATTAAGTTGTTAATAGCAAGTCTCAATATATTAATCACCAACAGTTTTTATAACTTCATCTTCTCCCTCTTCAAAAAGAAAAGGCACATTCATGAGCAATACTAGATTGCTTTTACTATTAATACAATTAACAGAGGGGAAAACAAAGCTGGTGCTTTTGCTCCATTTCTATGAGGTCATCTCTTTCCTCTTTTCATCCTAAAATCACTCGGTTAGTTTCGCCTTCATAAGTACATCTAGCTTGGGGTCGCTGGTTGATCAGTTGCAAGATGAGATGAAGCAACACAGTTAACAAAGCCAATAACCAAACCCAAACAAGGAGGGTTCAAATCCACTTACGATGATAAAAACAAAACCTGGCTTGATTTGGAGAAAATCAATGAGACACATGATACTCACTACACAGAATGCCCAACACAGAGACATGAGATGATTAAGCACCCATTCTTGCATAACTGAGCTGAGCTACGCAGGAGAAAGGCACCTCAAGCAGTTCTTTTCCTCATGGGAATGTGATGTCTATCTTTTAGTCCAGGCATCTATTCCTCAGTGCCAACAGGTCTTTTTAAGTGCCGGTTCTCAGTTCCTCATGCCTCCAAGCCAGGTTTCCATTTCGAGCACGCTGATTCCTGTGGGCCATGAACGGGGGAGATCTCCCTCCATTTCAGCAAACAATGGGTTGCTGGCAAAACCTTTTCCTCTGCTCATCTCTGAGGTTCCAAACGCGCATTTTCTCTCCATTCACTGGGTTCCCA
>VZRI01001754.1:8338-28506 GCA_013397515.1 Upupa epops | reverse complement strand
ACCTTCACATGGCTTTTCATTTCCCTGCCTTTTTGATTTGGGTAAGTACACAATTTACTTCTCCTTGTATAGCACCATTTTACAAGGTAGAGCATCAGATGACCCCACAGCAAAGCACTTCTTTGAGAACACAGTTCCCCTTTTCTTCCTGCCCAAATTTGTGGTCAAAAGTTAATGATTTAAAAATGATTGGAGTTTCCTTTGGTGTTACTCTTACCTAGAGCAATGAAAACAACATTCTTGATGTGAAAATGAGCTGCGTGTGTTCTCTCCACTGTCTGCTCCTGTGTTCTCTGTGTATAGGTGTGCAAAAGTATTCTTGAATATTTTGGACTCTCTTGGATAGACCTCAAGCAGAGCTGGAATTAATCATTACTGAGGATGTGTTCCTCATCTGGTAACCTGTCTCCTTGCTACTGTTTAGCTATACATATGAACTTCTCTAGGTTTTAAAGGAAATAGTTGCTCCAAATGAGCAGTTAAGTGAGAGGTGTTCTGCAACAGGCTGAGAGAATTGGGGCTGTTCAGTCTGGAGAAGTAAAACTCACTGGCAGGCTTTTTGTTTGGTTTGTGTGTACAATAAGAGGCCAGGCTGCACTCCTGATCACATGAAAACATGTGCCTAAACTTAATTCAATACATCTATTGGGCAGGGGAAAGGATGTGTTGTTACTTGTTCATACTAATTTTCAAGTTCATAAGTCTTGCATTTTTGTGCTGAATTGCTAACAGCCTGGGGAATGGAGGTGGGCAATGAGTTAGGGAAGAAAATACAGACCAAGATTTAAATTAATGGTAAGGACCAAATCATCCAGATGCACCTGAAAGGAATTAATCTGACTGTGAGGAAAATTAAGGAAACACCTGTATCTGTTTATGGTGTGTCTGGCAAGAGCCTGTCGTGAAATCTCCAAGGGCTCCCTTGTAAAGCTAAGACAAATCTCCTAAGGGCTGTGGAGAATTCTGCCTTGAGTTACACTCGTGCAGTCTGCCTGACTCCACAGAGAATGAATGAAGGTACTTCAGACCATTCAGAGTTGCAGGGTACTCTCAGATTGCACTCTATTCCTTCAGTCTTGCTGGGAACACTGAACCATAACACAGAGGACTGAGACAGCAATATATCAGTGTTCTGTTCTATCTTTTCCATCAATACACAGAGAGAAGATTCTGAGCTTGCAGGAAAGGAATATGTGATCTATGTAGTTCATCTTTCAGATAGCTCAAATCATACACCTCCTGCCTTTCCCACTTGTGTGTGTTAGCAATTCAGGAGAAAAAGAAGACCAGAGTGGCACTAAATGTCTGCTGGAATCTGAACACAAAGGATTTTGAAGTACAATAGTGAGCCTTTAGAACTTTAAAGCCTTTCTAGTTCAAATCTGGTCCCACTACTGACTCATTCCTGTGTAAGAAGGGAGGAAACACGATGCTGTGTTTATCCGTGTCACTCACGCTATTCAAAACTCATGACTTCTCACCTTCATACTACATTGTGTGAGTAGCTGTTGCCATGTACTTACAAATTAAACTAATCTTTAGGATAATAGTGCTTAGCAAGAACAGTTTGATGGATTGCAATATTTATCTACTCTTCACCCCTCTTTTGTATTAGCGTGGTAATCTGCCTTTCCCATTCAAATGCAGCCTTTCTGGTGCTACTTTGCAGCATCTTTCTGATGTCTTCTGCCCTTGTCTGTGTAATTCGTGTTTGAGATGCAACAAAAGATTCTGGAGAACAAGAAAAGCACATAAATCCATCCTTAAATCCTTCAATCTTTAGATTAAAAAAATAAATCCCTGTATTAGTGTTTGTAAACCCAGTAATGGGACCAGGTTCAAGCATTTCTGACTACATTTGTAATTCAGTTCCCTGCTAACATGGAGATTAAAGTGAGGATTAATTTTCAGCACAAAGAGACAGTCTTTAGTAGCCAGAGTATGCGTTGATCACCAGATGTGTCACAGCACAGAACCACAGGGCACAGCAGAATGGTAATTTCTGGAATCCCCTCTTTGAGATTTCTGGAATCCCCTCTTTGAGATACGGATGCCTTACAGAGCAGCTGCCTCGGCATCCTGTGTGGCTTGGGTAGGACTTGCCAGACTACTCTTCCTGACCCTGTCTGGTTGAAGTTAGAAATTACAAAGGCCCCAGCTTTGGCGCCTTTATGCTGAGGGTAATTTGACAGTGTTACTGGAGGTGAGCTGCTTCTCCTCTGCGCTGACCCGGGGTAGCACGATGGCAGCCTGATCTGGCAGATAAACAAGTCTGTGACAAATAGCACTGACATCTCTGTCAAAAGAAAAGACATGACTCAGACCCAATATCTAAACGCGACCAGTGCTCTCTTTCGGTGACAAATGGTTTCAGTCTGACAGCGGGTTTCACTGCTTGAACTTTCATCTATCAAAACAAGACACACAAGCATGGGGACACAGACAAGAGGAAGGGAGCATGAACAAAGCCACAGATACAGGCAGGCAGCCTGGCCTGCCCTCTCACAGCAGTACTTACAGGGGTTTGTTCCACTATTTTAGCCCTTTTATCATTCCCTGGTGAATGCTCTACTCCTCCTTGTTTTTCTAAAGGTAAAAAAAAGAAACCAGAGAGGGTGCAATTGCAGTACTGCAGCTTCAAGCAGTAGAAATCCAGAAAAGAGACTGTGTTTTTAATTTCATGATTCTAGGATTCACACATTGCTAGGGGGTTAGTTTGTGTTTTCTAATTGATCAGGTATTTAGGTTTTTGTGGTTGTTGGTGTGGTTGGACTCGGTGATCTAGTAGGTCTTTTCCAACCATGTTTATTCTTTTTATTCTGTTTATTACATCCCTTAAAAAGAATCTAACTCTATACCCAGATACCAACCAACTCCCTAAGTCTCTTGAGGATAATTTCAAAGACTTTCTCTTTTAATGAAGACAGAAGGCGAATTCTTCATAGGTCCAAACCACCTATGTGCTGCAATAGAATCATAGAATCCTTAGGGATCGGAAGGGACCTTGAAAGATCGTCCAGTCCAATCCCCCTGCCACAGCAGGATCACCCAGACCAGGTTGCACAGGAACACATCCAGGTGGGTCTGGAACATCTCCAGAGAAGGAGACTCCACAATGCCCCTGAGCAGCCTGTTCCAGTGCTGCGGGACCCTCTCTGGGAAGAAGTCCCTTCTGATATTTAACAGAGGTTTTTTCTCCAAATATAAATGAAAACCTCTGTGTTTTTTTAACAGTTATTTATGGTATCATCCAGAAGTAGACCTACCCTCAGCACTTTTTTCTTATATGCAGAGTCTGTTTATTTGAGACATTAGTTTCCCTTTATGTGTTTTGCTTTTCTTATCGTATTTGACTCTTACGAACTTCTAATTTATATGGATTATTTTCCATGCCCCTTTTCCTCTTTTTGATAGACATTGATTTTTGTATTCCAATTCCTGCTCTCATTTTCCCACAAGGACAGGTTAAGTATTAGAAAAATATGTCTTCCTTACAAACATGGAGCCATTATTTCTCAAGTAAGTATAAAAATAATCTTAGAGATTTTTATAAAACTTATTTACTCTTCAGATACTATTTCTTCCTTTATTTAAATGTTTTTTGTCTTCTATTTACTTCTCCTTAGCTTGGAAACTGATCTTGGCTGAAATGACGTATATAATTCATACTGACAAGCTCATCACCCTCTTGGAAGCTGATGGTTTCCTAGGAAGTGGTGATCAGGACTGTCTTAAAATCAATGAAATGAAATAAAAGTGGTTGGGACTATCTTTTATCTGCTTATATTAAATTAAAGCAGGTCATAATCACCAGTCTCTAAGCAACAGTCAGATACTAATCCAGCAATTAATTCATCTTTATCCATATAATGAGGTCCAAAACCGAGCTAGCTTGTGTTAAGCACAATGTCTCTAAATGTGAGGGGGGGAAAAAAGAACCTCCCCATGTATGCCTGTATTCCAGTGGTGTAATGACTACTGTCTGCATAAGAACTTAAATATGGCTCCAAAATGGAAATCCTCCTTATTAACACAGTTTTTCTTTCTCTTACCTGAAGATATAAAAATCTTCTGCTTTAATTTAGGAAGCTTGAGGCATCCCATGGAGCTTTCCACCTACAGTCACTTTCAGAGGAATCCTAGGTGTTCATCATCCTTGGGTGGGTAAAAGGAGAAGGAACCTCCACAACCCTCGCTGGGAAGAAGTTCCTCCTGATATTGATAGGGAACCTCCTCTGTTCCAGCTGACATCCAGTGCCCCTTGTCCTATCCCCAGATGCCCTTGAGCAGAGCCTGGCTCCATCCTCCTGACACCCACCCCTGACATTTATAGACATGAATGAACCCCCCCTCAGCCTTCTCTTCTCCAAGCTCAAGAGACCCAGCAACCTCAGCCTTTCCTCATAAGGGAGATGCTTTACTTCCTTCATCATCTTCATTGCTCTATGCTGGACACCCTCCAGCAGCTCTGTTAAATTCGTCTGCACTGTTATATCACAGAAGCTATCTGAAATAGACCAATACACAATGGTGCACTTAAAATGGACTGGATGGCTGAATTTTATCCTCTGTCACACAGCCTGTGAATATTTTACTATGCTGATCAGTATCTGACAATTATCTCCTATTTATTGTATTTAACTGTCCCTTGAGTTATGCCTTTTGTTTCTTTCCCTAGATAGATCCTATTTAATTCAAGACATGTAAATGAGGTTTATAGGCATGGAGTTTCATTTCTCCTCTTTGCTAGTCAAGAGAGACACCTTGAGAAACAAATAAATATAAAGCTAATTTGATTTTTGGAGACTTCTTTTCCTACAGTGACAGAAAAACAATGACAGCAGCTAATACCATCCCTCCTGGTTTTTGTCAGGTACTAAATTCAGCCCTTTTGTCTGTTTTAATAGTAGTTCCTGGCTGAAGACTCAATATACCTCTCGTGCAGTATAACCATCGTAACAGCACAGAGCAGAACGAATCTATTCTGTTCACAGGCAGTTTACAGGAACTATCACCTTTGGAAATGATTCTTTCATCTGCCGCTGTGCCCTTTTCCCATTGAGATTAGCAGGCTTGGTTTCCACTCATTCACAACTCCATTTGCTGCTGACTTCTTTTGGAGCTTCATGCGTCCTGGTGATATTATGAGGGACAGTTACACGGCACCACTTAAACCACAGTGGAATATCTGAGCTCAAAAATAAGGAATTTTACTCTCCAGTGACTCCTTATCAGAAGAAATGAGTGCAACCTGTCTCTTTTTCACATAAATGATAAATGCTTGAACTCTGTAATCCTTGCAGTTGCATTTAGAGGCCGTTTGGTGGAAGATGTTTCCTACAGAAGAACAAAACAGTTCACACTTCATCCTATTTTTTTCTATGGAGGGAACAAATAAATGTGTTTTTATAGGTATATGTGGGTATATGCATATGTGTGTATGTGCGTGCATATATATACATACAGACACATATATCTATATCACTGTGATACTGAGAGATAAATAGATATATATATGCACATTACATACATATATATTTGTAATTCAGACGTACAAGTGCCAGCCACTGAAATTCCAAATATCCTTTCATCTGATTTCCATGGAAGGGAGATAAATCCCTTTAAATCGTGAGGGAGGGCAGGGGGCTTGGGAAGGGAGAAAACTACTCAGGAGTAGTTACCTACTATATCTTTTCTTGTGTAAATAAATGTAAAAAACTAGTAATTAGAAAGCAAGTAGAGAGTAGTCAGGGAGTAATTAATTGCTGCTATGAATCTCAGCCTTTTATTCAATTATGTACAATTACGATAACTGAATTATGCACCGTTCAACTGCTATAAGTCCTTAACCACATGTATTGAACAAAGATGCTAAGATTAGGAAAAGGAGTGAAGAGCACGACATCACAATTAGTTAAATGATATCTGAACAGAAGAGCAGTGTGAGAAAATAATACCAATGTGCTCTATGTCACAGAAATGGAGAAACACAGAAAGGAAGGCTGCTGAATCTGAAGAGGTCTGCTCATCTGTCTTGTGTGTTGAGGGAAGAGCATCTTTTACAGGCATCTTTGATTTGTTCTTTGGACTTTGGTTATGGAAATATTGTTCCAGTGATTTTTCTGTTCCTGAAACTGTTTTCTTCTTTGTTTCAGCAAGTATCCCTCATCTTAAAGTACACAACTCTTTTCTTTTGGGCTTATTTTTCTATTCCCCCAGGATATAAAAATTAATATAAAGGGTATTAAAATTAATTATGATCTTGCCAATATGAAAGCTCTGTTAATATAGGAAAATGTTCATCTTATCTCTTGGTCAGTAATTTAATGTAACTCCTCAGAATTCTCAGTCAGAAGATCTCCAAAGGGATATAACACAAAGGACACGTCGATCTGGCACTTGTAAACGTTGTTTAGTGGCCATGGTGCCTGGCATTGAGGGGACAGTTGGATTTGATGATCTTCCACTGGATTGATTCTGTGCTTCTAAGGAAACTCCTTGATTAGAACCAGATATTAAAATGATTCTAATTTCTTTAGTAGATTCAGTAATCTCCATCTTGTCAATGAGAGACTTTTTACACCAAAGGAGAATTTACAAAGCAGTGACCATATAATTGTCCATCTAAGGATGTTGCCATGCCATGAAGGAGGAATGGTTGTAACCCAAATCCTCTCCTGTCCTAGGAAAGGAAGAGACAGACATGAGACAATGTGTTTGAGTGTAAAATTGAGCAATTATGACAGGAGAGAAAGTATTTTTAGGTCTTTTCTTTCTTTATGGGGAAATAGAGCTATAGGACTGCAATTAAGTTAAAATAAGCTTCACTCAGTGAGGCTTTTCAGGAAATAAATTATTCTCTCAGTTGTAGTCCCCACTGCCAAGATGTCTGGGATTTAATGTGAGACGTCTTTCGAAATGTAATTGTCAGCAGGTTTAGGTATTGCTCTGCCTACAAATCCACAGGATCATTATGCTTGGAAAAGATGTTTAAGTTCATCTGGTCCAACCATTGGGCTGAGCCTAAATCCTATAGGTCATTATACCCAGATACACTGACCTCACCATAAACAATGGCAATCTGAGACTTTTTTGACCTACCTACTACTAGGTACCACTACTAAGGTCACCAGAGTGACCTTTTCCCCTGTAGACCCTCTGTCTCGTTCCCATCAATGACACCACAAACACTGTCTCCATCAGCCTGTTGTCCAGAGGGGACATTGAGAGTTTGTTTCTTAGGCAGATGATGCTAAGCCACATCTGGAACCTTGCTGAATCATATTTCTTCTCAAAGCACAATTACCCCATCATTGTGCATTTACCTTTATGCATTCATTTACTTTTAGTGCATTAATAAATAAACAGCTTTCAATGTTAGTGAGGTCCCCCTTATTTATTCACTTGCTTGTCTGTGTATTTCTTTGATGCAGGGAAAAGGAGATCCAGGTTCAAATTCAGTGTGATCAAATTACCCTTAACAACCAGACATCAAGTTTACTTGAGGGTGAAGGATGGGTCCTGATACAGCTGCTCATTGTGCAAAGAGAAGGTTCAGGTTCTTTGGGAATATCTTTCTTCCACCTTCCAGCTCAACACTTGTATTTTCATGAAAGTTTTATACCTCTTGCCCAGTTAGAGTTTAATAGAAACCTTGGGGACTGCTTTTTGTTTTCCCTTTGGGTTTTTTTTAACTCACAAGAAAGGGGAGGATGTGCATTGGCATTAGCTTCTGCTCTGCGTATGCATACAGACAGAAAGCCTGGCTGGAAAAATCCTGACATACAGTGCGTACGTACACACGTTTCAGCTGTCATCTGTCATGAATGGATAGACTAACAATTTAAATCTCTTAATGATACGCCAAATGCAGCACTGCAGAGTTCCAGACACGGGCAGGTAACACATCCTGCTGTTAACCCGAGGACACGTAGTGAGATTTCCCACTGCACGCATTCTATTGTTTACAACCTTGTTTTCCAGGACTCGAGTTTCCCTATGCGCTGCTAAAAAGACTGGGGTTTGAATTCTGTAAGGAAATTGGGTTATTCAGTTTATCAACGTAAACTCCAAATTCTTGATTCTTTACTTGTGCTAATAACAAAGCTTTCACTTACTTCACTGGATATGAAATTAAGCCTTCACTGCCTTAGAGTAATGAAATCAATGTTTCCTTCATCCTGAACATGTCTGATTAAATTAATTAGAAATAGCTTGCTTTGGGATTTCATCCGGGGTCTCTTTCATGTTTGTAATTAATTATTTGCTATCTGATGCTCTTCTTTGGGTTTAAGGGGGGTTTTTTGTAATTGATTTGTGTTCAACTAATGTCCATCACACTGTAAACTTCATTTTGCTCCTATGAAACGTGCCTCTTCTATATGCTGTTTTAAAAACTCCTTCTTGCTTGAGAATTGACTTTGATTTCTTTGCCTTGCATAGTTTCATTTGCACACTTTATGTTCTAGAAGCAGGGGATGAGAGCACATTTTTGCTCTATCTGCCCCTTTTACCAGTTCAAAAGGCATTTTAAAAAGGGAATACTAATTAGTTGGTCAGTTTTGCTTGGCTGAGGGGTTTTTTCCCTGTTTCCTCATGTTATGAATATGAAAGTAGTAGTGAGAAAATAAGTAGCAGATGATGAACAACTCACTCTCTGTTATGACATTTTAGATGAATAATCACTTCTTCTGTAGCTCTGCAATACCTGAGTCTTCTGAAATTTAACATGAGTATCCAGCATGGTTTTGGGGTCCAGGGCTTGTTGGTTGGTTTGGATTGTTTGCAGCCAGTTTTATCATAAAGCAGATACTTTTGTGCAAATCATCTCATAAAACTCTTCATTAGTGAACTTATGAGATACAGTGACTTGTTTTCCTGCACAGACTAGTAATCACCTTGCATCAGCTGAAGTGAACGAGGAGGTTTGGATTTTGTTGTATCATAACATAAAGGTTTTATTTCTGTGGTGAGGTGGCTGCTAGGTACCATGGTGGAGACACTGTGGAAAATGCAACATCAAACAGATTATGACAGATGAGATCGTAATGAATGGAGAAAGGACAGAGCTGACATAGAAATAATATCCATTACCCTAGTAATATGTTCTAAAATTACTAAGTGACAGACTGAGCCTAATACACTGTGAACATTCTAATGACCAATGAGTACATAAGTCTAACTTAATTAGGAAGTCCACCTAAATCAAATAAATCTTATAATTCAGTATTCACCGATTATTTTTAAAACTTAATTTTCAAGATAGTAAGGGCTGCTCAGGGCAGACTTTGTCACTGTGAATCCATGGCCAGAGGTGACTTAGTATTCCCTGCAATAATCAAAGTTCCTTTGGATTTCTAATAAAAGTACTTTGCACCTTGCCTTCACTTACAATTTCCATCATATGCAATGGAAATACCCTGCTGGGAAACTACAGCACACTGAGGAGCACAGGTTGTTGGTTGCAGTATTTAGTTGTTCATTATTCACAGTTAGTAGAATTATATATCTTTCAATGAATAAATAATTCTTAAGAAGAAAACAGTAAAGGCAAAACTAACAGATTTTGATGGGCTTTTATATTTCAGTGGCCTCTGGCTCCAGGCAGTATATGAAGAGCAAGTGTTGTAGATTCAAATTAACCTTAGAGCTTTGTGGTTCATCCCTTTCATCTGCTTTATCAGATTCCCTCATGCATTATTTTGGGGGTCTGTGTCTTGAAGCTGTTGTATGTTGTTTAACCATGATGAATGTGAATATTGAGATGTCATAAATCGGATTGTTCTAATCTTTATCTGAACGGGAGGGTGTTTCTAGGAATCCTACTGTGACTGAAGTGTTTGATTGGAGTTCAGAACATTGATTAGATGCCCAAAGACTGCAGCTTTGCAGTGTTGTCCTGTCTTGTAGAGGTGTAACTGAGAAATGTAAGAAACAATAAGAAATTTTAACACCAGCAGTTAGTGGAAAGAATCACTTTTCCTGTATCTTCACAGGGAATTTAATTTATTGATCCAACTTAGCCAGGTTAACATAAAATCCAAATGATGGTTGCAGTTTTTACGTGAATCAGCTAACTATAAATTGTACTCGTCCCTCCTGAGGAGGAGCATACTTGATGGAGCGATACAATCATGTCAATTTTGAGCATATTTCAGAGTACGTGGCTGGTTTATGTCATGACAGTGTTCTGTCCATCCATCTTCTCTATTTGCATAACAGAGTTATTTCTTTTAAGGTAGAACAGCTCAGAATAGCTTTAATGAATCTTTTTCTCTCTCTGTTTTATTCTCCATGCTTCTTTCTTCCTTGATCTTAAGAGAAGCATCTACTAAAACCTTAACTGAGCATCTTAACCTTCTCTGCTCACCAACGAAGAGGTCTCAGCAGAAGCTGCAGATCATCTAGTGCTAAGCTTATGGATTTAATAGTTCTACATGAAGTATTTTTATATATAAAAATACTGTTAAATGCTTTTTGTTCCTAAGCAATCAGATCTGAATGGCCTTGATTGAGTGGAGTGTTGGACGAGACAGTCTTAAGGTGTCCCAATGTAAACCCTTCTGTGCTTNTTCATTGAAACTATGCTATCTTGTCTGTGTCATGGATTAACCTCTCTGATGGTGATTTAGACATCTTGATTGCTTGAACCCTTCAGGTAAAGATCTGTTCTAGAATCTTAAGGGTATTGATTTGACTTGAAAAATCTTTCACTCTTAGATGCAGTTCAGTGAGAGCAAGTTGTTGCTTGGGATCCACTCTGTTGTTTGGGCTCACTGCTTCCACTTTGCAAACACAACCTAGCACATGTCCCCTGCCTCAGGAAGTGGCTGATGCACTGGATGAAGAGTACCTGTGACAGCATGTCATCCACAGAAAGAGAATTAAAAAAAAGGAAATAGCTTGGAAAGCAGTAATAAATCTAGAAAACATTAATTTCCATTCAAGTGTAGGAGAACGTGGCAGAGAATTAACAAAGCCATGCTGTAAGGCAAGAGGCAAGAAGGGAAACTGCTTCGATAAGCTCATGCAATAAACATTTTTCTGGCATTTTTTTACTGTTATTATTTTTAAGTCAGATATGAATGTTTTATAGAAAACCTGACGAAGAGATAATGTTGGGACAGAGGTGTGATTCTGTTTATGCTAGAAACATTGAAGAAGACCCTTAAAAATTGTTCAAGACTTTTTATTATTCGAAAATGCAGACCCTCAACCCGTGTTTGTTCTTTCTGATGCTAAGAAACTCAGTTTTGCTGTGTTTCTGAGTTTATTCTGAAGTCTAAGAGATTGTCATGTGAACATACAGTGATCATATGTTACCTCTGCTTGGCGAGAAAGAGGTTGTCTAAAGATGTTTGGTGTTTACAATTTCACCCTTCCCACGGTAAGGAAAGCAGGAGCGTGTCTTCCTTTATTCGAAGGACATTACCTAATACCCTTACCTTGCAGTGTAGTCAGCTGTATAGACTAATGCATTATCCCAACAGTGAATAAGAAGAGAATTACTTCCTCTGTAAGAAAGAGTGCCTGAGGAGATGTACAGTGGATTTACTAATTTGCTATGATCTGGCACTCTGGTGTCTCTCACATTTATGGTCATTAGACAAGTTTCCATTCTATTTTCATTTTTTTAAATGGAGCACAATTTTAAAACAATTATAAGGGAAGATATTTATGGATTTCCTTAATTCCCATTCACAGGCATCCTCAGCAAAGAAAATTTGATCTAGTGTTGCCAAAAAGGGACTGTTTATTAACTTCCCATGGGCTACAGTTCTTCAAGAGCTGCTCATGATACATGAGACAGAGATTGATGTGACAGAAGAAAGAGAAAGGCAATGTGTCAAAGTGAGCCATAGAATAATTTTGGTTGGAAGAGACCTTCAAGGTCATCAATTCCAACTTTTTCCTGGCCCAATCATCACCACTAAACAATGCCCCCAACACAACATCTACCCTGCTACTGAACACCTCCAGAGGTAGGTGTTCCACCTCCCTGGGTAGGCTGTTCCAATGTCTGACAAGCCTTTCAGTGAAGAAAATTCTCCTAACATCCAACTGGAACTATCACCCACCACGAGGGAGAACAAACTAACCCCCACCTCTCTACAATCTCTTTTCAAGTAGTTGTAAAGTACAATTAGGTCTCCCTTCCATCTTCTCTATTCCAGGCTTTGCAGCCCCAGATCCCTCAGCCCTTCCTCATATGACACCTGTTCCAAATCCTTCACTAACTTGGTAGCCACTTCTGCGTCTTCTCCAGCCCTTCACACTCAACACAGGACTAGAGGAGATGCCTCACCAAACTGAGTCTGTACAGACAGAAGGTTTTTAATAAGTCAGCATTTTAACTGTATTTATTTTGCCTGGATTACAGTGCAAATTCAACCAGTCCATGGTTTACAAACAGAGAAGACAGACTCTGCAGTTGTTGAACTGGAATCGAATCCTAAGGCGTCAATAATTTAAGTCAATGTTTCCTTGGAAAGGTGAAAAGTACTCGTGCTTTGCAAAATCATGTAGGATTTGCCAAGAGTAGGAAGGCAGCAAAAGGAAACTACATACAAAAGAAAGCAAAATCTGAAGGAGTCACAATGGGAAGTCTTATTACCCATCTTGCTTTCTTACTTGCCTCCTCATGATCATTTTTAACAGTACTTTAGCTGTGAAAATCTCAGCACAAGTAAAAAAGTTTAGACTAGATCTTTTTATATAGGAAGCCTATAAGAATCTTGAAGGTATGGAAATGGGAGGTGGGAGACGGGAATGTTAGCACCACTGCTTTTCTTTGCAAGCATCAGAGAAAGTCTGCATTTTGGGCCAGGTGTTCAGATTCTTGGACAATGAGTCAGTATGTGGGAAGATGTTTGGCACCCGTCACAGAGCATGAGATGTAACATGTTCTTCAGTTCCAAATATGCAGCTGCCTCTATTTATTTCTTTCTAACTTTTGACTAAAATGCAAAAGAGAATAATTTACCCAACATGTTCATGTGTTGTGTTTTAAGGAGAACATTTCAAACTGCCACAAAGGCTAAGCCCTAATTTTGGATGCTTTGAACCCCCACTTGAAGATCCCATACAATTCCAATAAGGCCTTCAGTCACTCCTGAGTTCATCTGTCATAGGAAAGTGAAGCCGGTTCCTAAAAATCTCCCTCTCCTCTGGAGTCTTCTGACCACTAAAATGATGGCATAAGGGACATTCAAAAATAGGCTGAAGCTGGCAGTTTGATGTCCACTTCTGGGCTCTTCTAATTCCAGTTAATTATCCAGGACTGATGCAGATCAAATGCACAGGAATCATCTTTTCTCCTCTCAGCCATCTCCAGGTTCCATGGTGAAGCGATTAATCTACTTTCTAGACACAGTCAGCAGAGAATCATTCAAAAAGTGATTCTTGCCATCTATCTCATTCCGAAAATACTTCTTGTTCTCCACTGACTGTAGAAAGAAGGTTAGGCAGCAAGTGTAGGATTAGCTGCCAATCTCTGTGTGCCTAAAGCAGGTGAAGTAAACTTGCTATGTTTGTACATGGTGTCGAAGCTGAGACTGTACCGGTGTGCCTACCTCACCAGGGCATGTGGCAGCAACAGTAAGAACATTGCAAAGCAGTAAAATTTAGTGATCTTCTATAATGGGTTTTTAAAGCTGAATTTTTCTCATCTCTAAAGCAAGTTTGTTGATATACTTTATTTTTCAATTAATTCTCCCATTTTTTTGAGTTCCTGCTGATATTGATATGGAACCTCCTCTGTTCCAGCTTGCACCCAGTGCCCCTTGTCCTATCACCAGATGACCTTGAGAAGCTAGGTTTTCCCTTTTAAAATTCTTGAGAGATTCAGTAATTTAGAAATATTTTGATAATGCCTGAAACTGCTTCTGAAAGGACAGATTGCATAGAACGAGTGTCAACTGCTCTCTTTTTCAATTTTTTGATCTGTGTGAAGGCAGCAAACCACCCACCTAGCTTTCTAACACCTGAGCACTTATACAAGTCTGATTAAATTCAGATTTTAAATTCTCCATTACCAGGTTGTATGCTAACTGCTTGCTTATGAATGTTTCAAAGAGGGAGTTTCAGCCCTTCAATCCCTGACATGTTATTCTGCAGGAAATAATTCAGACTCAGTGGTGAGAAGACAGAAATAAAGTTCTCTGTCTCTATGTGATTATCACCTGAATACAACAAGCCTGGTGTTTTGTTCCATGCTCCCAGAACCCATTTGATTTAAACCCTTCATTTGTTCCTAAAGTAGCAAATATTAGAAATACCTTTCGATGGGTGAAATGTTAAGCTCTGTTGTTAACACTTGGCCAAGTCATTCTAGTGATGAAAAGTATTGCGTGAGTAAAGGGCAGACACCAAAATTCATGTGCCCTCCTTCAAAAAACAACCCAAATCCCAGAATCGACCCAGATTTCTTTGTTTAGGTCTCCTCCCTAGAGCATGTGTGTATGGGTTAAAGAATGAGTGAACGTGTGTGCAGCTTTGGAGCAGCGCTGCAATGAGTGTTACTTCTTGCTTTACAGGAGAGTAGATGTGATGTGATGTGAGAGAAGCAAAAGTACTATGTCGTTTAGAGAACATCCTGGGAAGTGCTGGTGTTGAAAGGCTAATTTAAAAATAGAGGGCAGAAGCTCTTAGGAAAACAGACTTGATATATTTAGATCATCTACCGGATAATTGTGTGTATTCTATCAAGTGGATAAGTAATATAAGATAGAGGAACTGTTTGCAGGAGTAATGTCAGAGCAGTTTTCCCTCTGTTTGGAAATCAAGACTCTTAAATACAGTCGAGGTGTATTCGTTTCTTCAGCGTCTCATTATTTTTTCATTTAGCACAGCAGAAGCTGAACAGAAGAGCAATAAAACGGTGTTCTTCCTTCTTTGATCTCACAACAGACTGCTTTACAGACTGTTAGCAGAAGCATGCCTCAGGAAGGCAGTGATCCCATTTTAATATCTGACTTAGGGGATAAAATGTTGATCATCTTCATCTGAAGGACAGTGTTCCAAGTTTCTATTGATTGCATGAAATGAAAACAGCTCTTTTAAAAATGCAGATGAAACTAGACTGGAGGGTTTTGTTTTATTTTGGATGAATTATAATCCAGTAGTTTTGATAAGAAGGCTTTTTGATTTGACACATAGGGAGAAACTCAGTCTGGATCCATGAATTTGGGTACCTGTAAAAGCACTAGACGTATCTAAACTTCCTTTTAGTTTAATGAATATTGTGTTGGTACAGTGCAGTTGGAAATCCGTTCAGATATTGAGCCAACAAAGGATCAGTTTAGTGACTTGAAGATGGGCATCTGGTGGCATTTAATGTGGCCTCGGTAATGTGCAACATCTGCATAAATCTTACAGATCTGACACAGGAGGCTCAAGAGACCCACATCCTTCTGGATCAGGCTTTAGGAACAGACAAGATGCATCTCAAAACTCAAAGGGAGCTAGCTGTTCGTTGGATGATCTGAATAGTTCAGTAACCTCTATTGATGGAAGGAAGTAGCACAATAGTAGCCTACACAGACACAGACAGGTCGATGAGCCATTCAGCTGCATAAAGATATGCATCACGTACCCTATCAAATACTATAAATCCTGGCTGCCCTCCAGCTTATGTGCCAAGGAATGTCATTCTTCTATAGGTATGGAATATGATCTTCCAGCTCCATGTAAACGTCCTAAATACCCAGCAGTACTTTTAGCAACACATGAATCCTAGGATTAGGTAATTAAACTAAGAATCTATGCTGAAACTGAGTCACCTCTTGTTGCAGTAGCTTGAGTGGGCTGGGAACAAAATATCCTACATTTCTTTTAAGAACAGAATGTTTTTAAGAACCTTCAAATGAAGCTACAGGAGTAGAAGCAAACAAATGAGGAAATAATTCTAGCATTAGGTTCAGATTATAACACTCTTAAGGCTTCTGGAATGTTAAGAAAAGCACGGTTTTAAGGATCATAATTTTGTAATTTTCTATTTAATTCTTTAATTGCAAATACTCTGAAGCAGGTAGTTATTCTGCCTGAATATTACCCAGCATGGCTTTGCTCCCAGAAGCCACAATAGACGTAGTAAAAGACAATAATAAATGTACAAACTGCTAAAGAATCTAGCCCATTGCCTAGTAATTAACTTGTGTATCTATACTATCCAAATTGCTTCCGTGCCAAAACTGCATGCCTTAGAGTTTAAAAATATTGTCCTGATTGTGCCAACAGTTTCCTAACTCTGAAAACATTGTATTTCAATTCGTCTAGATCAGAATCCAAGATACATGTCTGCACACTTGTCGGTGCCCAGGTTTAGGTATAGTCTGTGTTGGGAAGACAGCCCCTACTCTTCTTTGTTAGAATCTCTATTGTTTTAGAGATGTGCTTTGTCACGGTCCAGCCATGGACCGATCATAAATATTAATGTGTTCAGCAAATGGAACAGCTGTGCCAATAAAAATTGGTGTTTTGTCTTAGTTTTCAATATTTCATGAGTGACACAAAAAACTTGGACTGTGCTGTGACAGGGAACACAATCCTCTCCGGTGGCATTGACTTGGAACTCAGAACTGTGGAAAGCTCGAAAAGAAATAACCATGAAGACATTGTTCTAATGTTTCCATTTCATAATCATTCTCCCATGTCAGCAGGCTTGCAAGAAGAGGTGCTCTAGCTGGTCAGGATGTACTCTGGCTTTTTCAGTGATTAACTAGAGGGGATAAAGAGAACTCATTTTCCCATAAACAGGAAACACCACAGAATTGTAAGGTCAAAAAGGCTAAAAAGGTTTGGGATTATATTTCATTTAGGTTTATTTTTAATAATCAGTTAGGACAGAATATATGATCTTCCAGGCTTTAGAACATTCATCTGTCAAATATATTCCTTTACAGTAACACCTAGCAGAGTTTGTGATGCTTTTATTGCTCTACATTTTATCAGTATGGTTTTCAGGAGAATATGATGATCACACAGCTAAAGGCAGATCGCTGTGTTTATGTATACAGGCATCTATGGCTAAAATCCTTCCCAGACTCTTCTATGCATTCAAAGGCACAGTGTCATAATGTATTATAATGATTATAGCATCACAGAATTGTTCAGGTTGGAAAAGACCTTCAAGGTCATGGAGTCCCACTATTAACCAAAGCTTCCCAAACCCACCGCTAACCTATGTCCCTAACCTCCATATCTATATGATTTCTAAACACACCCAGGGATAGTGATTCAACCCCCTTCCTGGGTGTCCTGTTCCCATGGCTGAGGACTCTTTCAATAAAGAAGTTTTTCCCATTGTCTAACCTAAACTTCATACTTATTTATTTACATACAGAATACACAAGAGTAGTCCAAAGATCTTGTACAGTAAGGAAGTCACCCTAAAAAGGGGTATCTGGGCTTTTTCTGTCTCCATGTAGTCCTCTACATGAGAGCAAAGCTAGGCTGCAAAAGAATTTCTAGTATTACTAGACATTTTACACAGCAGCTATCAGAATTTCTAGTCTCAAGACGGAATGTGAAAGTGATTCGCAAACACCTTGCACAAAGACTTGTTGGGGGCAGCCAAAAGTGAATATAATGCTCTATCAGTTTTCAGCAGAACTTCTTAGCTTTGAGCAAAAGCTGCAGCTTGATGCCTAATGCCTTGCAACATAGCTGGTCAACTGGGTATGATGATGAAAAATACAAAACTACTAGTAGCATAACAAAATTACATCCATTTTTATGCAAAACATGAGAGAGAAGAACTTTAAACTTGACTGTGATCTTCTACAAAGAAATCCATTACATTCTTTATGAAAAGTGGGGACTATATGTTTGATTTAATAGCAAAAATAAATGGTTATAACAAATACAGAGATGAGGGAATATTACTTGTATATGTTCCTGTGTGACTTGGTCTAGGTGACCCTACTGTGGCAGGGGGATTGGACTGGATGGTCTTTCAAGGTCCCTTCCGATCCCTAAGGATTCTATGACATACATTTATATACATACACATCTAAATGTATACATAAAGAGCCTAGTTTCCTCCTCTATCCCCTTTTGCTCATAGTTCAGGTGTGTTCACTGAAATAAAAACTTTCAGTTGATGGTTAGTCACCTCTGGATTATATAACCGGACAAATCACTCTCTGATTCCTTTATTACACCATCGCCTGCAGAGCAAAGGTGCAATTAGTTCAGTGCAGATGGCTAATTTTAATATGATCTGTTGCTCAAAACCAATTAACTTCAGTGGACTCATTTCCTTAAGGTAGAAAGAACATTATGGAGGCATAGACAACAGGCTCTGAAATGCTGGATGTCTGTAGTGGGCACCAGCACTGTGACACCATGATGCTTGATCTGCCTGGACAGCCGTACTCTCATAGTCCAAGTAAAATTGCCTTCTGCCTCGGTCCCTCGACTGCAAAAATGCTTAGATGCACGTGGTATGGGTTAAAAATAAAAGGGGATTGACTTGACATTTCACATTAAAACATCCCCTAAACACCTGCAGAATTCATTACTTGATCTGTGGCTTTGCTCAGCTTCTCACACTGGCACTTGTCACATCCAGAAAGTCCTCGTATCACATCCAGTACTTTCCCATGACTTGTTTGTTTAGCTTAACCTCTGCTCAGGACCCAGGCAGCAGCTTAATCGTTTGTCTGCAGCCTGAACAAAGTGGCAATCAAATCTGAGGCTACAGGCATTGACCATCTGCAGAATGGGCGTTCTTTATTGCCTTCAAAAGCTGGCTTGATAATGTGAGACACAGATGAGGTAGAAGTGTTTAGCTTTTCCCAAAGAGGTGGATGAAAGGAGCTCTGTTACTCTCATATCCATACTGTCGCATGTATGAACATAAAACCCTCTACAGGGCTTTAACGCGTTGTGCCAACAGCAGCAGCTGCTACAGGTGCCTTGTAACTTGTAGATGAGTCATATTCTTGCAAACTGCTCGGATTGTAGGAATGTACTTAATTCAACACTCAGCTCATACATTTTATGTATTTGCTTGACTTGGAACATTCTGTCTTGAGCTATTATGTCACAGATTTTTCTTGCATAATCTCTAGGAAGCAACGTAGAATTTGTGCAGCTATAAAGAAAAAGAAGCAGCCTCAAACAAACAAGATTGTCCTACTGAAGTATCTGTCTTTGGATCATATAGTTAGCGAATCATCAGGCTTTAGATATTAAAGTATATTGCTTGTTCCTAAGGAATTCCCAAGTTATTTGTCCTGTTCTCAGAATCTAAGGCTCAGAAAGACACCTTCCAGTTCACCCTTTTTATTTCATGAATACAAATAGGCTGTTTTGATTAAACTTAAGATTTTAAAACATAACAGGCCATCGTTTAGAATTAAGCAGTATTTATAAGGTAATTCTGGACAGCCAATGTTATCTTTTCTTATCTTTTATTTCTTTTTATCTATCTCAACTTTCTTGAAGGTCATATTTGCATAACAGTTCAGAGTGCCCATTCATCCAATAAAGATAGATTTCAGTCAGCTTGGAGACACACATACTGAAACCAGCTATTTCAACACATTTGAGAGAAATATTAGTCAGAGAGATTTATTTCTTCACTTTTAAAATTGCATTGATATTTATTATGGTGTGTAATGACTGAATTACATGCTTGATTGTTTCCAGGTATTAAAGCAATAGGAATATATTAGTAGTCCCTTTCTTGCTGCAATAAAGTACAAAAGCAAATGATATAAAACAGATTGAAATGGTGCAGTGTGTATTTACAACATCCTATAAATTAACACCCAGCAAGTATGGGAAAAAAATAGAGTAGTATGTGATGCTTCTTAACCTTGTTTCTACAATTGTGAAGGGCAGGTTTGCCCCAGATTTTCAGCATCTGGGAAAATACATAGGGAAAGCTAGCAGGAAGGTTTGGTCCAGTATTCCTAAAAAGCTTTGTATTGGTAGACTAGGAAGCCTCTATTGCATCCTTGCTCTGTGCAGTAACACTCATTGTCAGAACTGAAATTAAGCAGTTCAAATAGAAGAGAAAGAAGGAAGTGCAAAAGAAATACATGTTTTGGTGGACATTCTCATCCCTTAGAGAATCATAGAATCCTCAGGGATCAGAAGGGACCTCGAAAGATCATCCAGTCCAATCCCCCTGCCACAGCAGGATCACCCAGACCAAGTCA
>VZRI01001739.1:0-17864 GCA_013397515.1 Upupa epops | reverse complement strand
GAGGATGAAGCGGGCGGCGGGGCGGCGGCGGCGGCGGCGGCGCGGAGGATGAAGTGGAGCGTGCGGGGAGCCTGCGCCGCGCTCTCTAGTTGCCTCCTGCTCGCCTGCGCCCTCAGCGCCGCCGCCGTGGGCCTCAAGTGCTTCTCGCTGGGCTCCGAGCTGAAAGGCGAGCCTTTCCGCCTGGGCACAGCTGCCGGCGCCTTCTACTCGGGACTACTGCTGGCCGCCGGCCTCTCGCTGCTAGCCGCCGCGCTGCTCTGCTGTCGGCCGCCCGACGAGGCGCCCGCAACACCTGCAACAGCTGCTGCCCCCACCTCGACTCTGACTCAGGCCGAGGACCCGGCCCCGGCGATAGGAGACTCCGGCGAGGGGGAGACGGCGGCCACACCGTCGGAGCCAGCGGAGAAGGCGTCGCCCGGGGGACGGCAGAACTTCCTGCTGCTGGGGGTGCTGGTGTTCATGCTGGGCGTGCTGAGCGCCTTCGCCGGTGCCGTCATCGACGGCGACACCGTGTCGCTTGTGGAGAGGAAATATTCGCACTACTGCGGGCTGCAGCCCGGCGGCGCGACCCGGCCGCGGAGCGGTCCCCAGGCCACGGACGGCTCTGCCGCGGCACTACGCTGCCAGAAGCTGAGGGACTACCAGCAAGGTTTGGTGCTCTCCACCGTCTTCAACGCGCTGGAATGCCTCCTGGGCTTGCTCAACCTGCTCCTCGTTAAGAACTACAAGGCNCAGCCAGGGCTCCCTCTTCTCCGGCGGAGAGCCCGAGCTCAGCCCTGACGAGTGCCCCTTCCAGGCCGTCTCCTACATCAACGTGGGCGTCTTCCACGTTTTTGACGAGGCCGGTGTGGAGGTGCACTGCGGAGGACATCCCTCCGTCGAGCTGCCCGGCTATTCTCCCATGGATCCCGAGCTCAACGCTTCCTACCCCTACTGCTACCCACTGCCCAGCGAGCGGCCCCCCTCTTACGAGGAGATCTACCCCAGGGACGCCTGAGCGCAGGGCACCTAGCGCCGACCGCCGGCCGGAGGCTCGACTCCCGGTTCGCCCGGATCTAGGCCCTCGAACGCCCGGCGGCGCTGGCTTTGCGGAAGCTTATCTTGCCCCCCCCTGCTTCGGTTTCCTCTTCCTTGACTCCCTTCCCTCCCTCACAGCGACCCTCTGTCCGTTCCTCCGTCCGCCGGCGGCCGAGTTTTCACAGGCTGCGCAAGAAACGCCTAAGGGTTGGTTCGTCCCGCCGTCTCTTCTCCGTAGCCAAGTTTAGTTCCCTTAAAGTGATTCATCAGTCGCCAGCTTTAGCAGTCCAGAGTTACCCATCTATGATAACCAGCCAGTGTAAGGAAAAAGTGTCATGAAGCTTATTTACCTCTTAAAAGAGCTAAATTTCTAAATAACGCAGAGACATTTGTGTCACGTTTACTAGAGGTGTATTGGGGATCTTTAACGTTTACACTACTCCTTGGGAGAATTTTCTGTTTTAAGATTTAGTGAGTTAAAACATTTGTTGGTCTTGTAAGATGCACATAGAGAAAATCTGCACTTTGAAAAAAGAAACAGGAAAAAAATCAACAAAGTTTTTGTACACTAACGTGCCTGCTTTTGTTGATAACTTCTTACTGTAAAAGCTTTCAGAAGTCTATAGTGAAAGTGTTCTGTAAATTCACTGCAGTTTAAAATTGATAATTAGTACCTTTACTAAAACAGCTGAGATGTTGCTAGGATATGGCTGTTAAAAGGAAGTCCAAGTGTCATACACATTCCTTTTTGTAAACAGGTTCTGTGTTTTTAATGCAAAGCAGTATTTAATTTTGTTTTACACAGGCAAAGGATTTGATTCTATTTTGTACAACTATATGATTTACCTTGTAAAGAGCTCCATTTCACCTCTTACAGTTCATCAGTCTCGTAAGCTTGAATATTAAAAGCTTTATTTGAAATACATAGTAAAACAGCCTTAACTGGTGCAGTGGTCACAGTTTTAAAGGAGAAAAAAAAAAGATAAACCATCTTGGAAATGTGTTGTCAAAACAGTATTTATATAATTATTACAAAGCAAGGATTTTTATTTATTATATTTTAAAGATGCCACTTTAATTTGTAAAATAATATGAGGGGAAAGGGATGGGGAGGCCTGAGGGGGGGTGTGAAGGGATGGGGAGGAATGTTGAAGGATCTAATGGAATTGCTGCACACTGTTAACTTTTTCTGGGTATTAAAAAATCTTTATGTAAAGAGGAAAAACTGCTAAATCATCTGTTTGGAGTCTGCTGTGGAATGCCAGTACCAGGTAGTGTAAGGAAGTGGTAATGAAAGGGAAATAGGTTTCACATATTGCATCATTCAAGCACAGGTAAAGGCTTAATTGCATGTTGCACTAAGAAGCGTAAAGCAATTCAGACTGTGTTAGGTTACCTACCCAGTCCTCCCATTCCAGCATAGTGAAACAGAGTGTTAGAAAATAACGTTACTGTTAATTTCTGTGTTTGGAGCCTGCTGTATTATACCAGTCTATCAGCTACCCAGAGAAAGGTTGAGAGAGAGAGAAAGACAGACTTCAGGGAGTGCAAAATTGCAGAATATTTCTGTAGCTGATGGAAATATATTTATACTTTTATGTGCAGAAATATATTAACCTAAAAATATTCAATCTGACTGCACTGATTGTATTTTCTAAAGGGTTTTGACATGCATATTGTATAATCTAAAATGCAGAATGCTTGAGACATCTTAAAATCACAAACTGATGTCTGTGAAAGTCAAAGCTCTAAACTAGACAAGACAGTATTAAAAAAGCATTTGCCAATTTTCCAAGTAGTTCTAAATAGCATAAATGTAAAATACATCTCTGTTTTGGCCAACAGGTTTCCTTGCTGAATGCATGCCTAAAATGTACACCCTAGCTAAGTTTTAATTTAGTACTGAAGATAGTTTTACGCTGTCTGCTAATGCACCACCTTAACCCCTTATGAGGAACTGACTGGGAAGTCCTATAGTCTTTAACTAATAGTAATAATTTAGGCACAACCCCATGCTCATACAGCACACATTTTTCAAAATGAGCAACTAAAGAAAGGAGACTAAATCCTTACCTAGGTCTCCAACTAAACAAATTTAATGAGACAGCATGTACTGAATTAGATGGGATCTTCCAGACTGAAACACAATTTTGAAAAACTGACCAGCTAGGTACCTGAATACAGACGCAGAAGTGTAATAATAGTTGTTGGCTTTAAAAAAAATGGCTCTATATGTTGTAGTTCATGGAAGTTGTAGCTTAGTTTACTTAAGGAATTGAATTTTGAAATAAAGACTATTTTACAATAACTATGTTAGGAATTATGAACTAGATAATTCTGAAGTTCCGGATGTTCCAAAGATCACTGCTCAGGGAAATAAAAGGAAAGTCAAGAAAGCTACCTATTATACTCAGTTGTTTAAGTGTAAACAATTTTAAACTATGAATTTTTAAGATTGTTGAACTCGTATCTTGTTTTGTGTGTATGTGCATACATGCATGTGTAAGTGTGTTTGTGTTTTATTTATGTTCAGAATGCCATTGAATTAATACATTTATTGTGGCTCAGTTTTAGTCCCTGAATTTCTGTTTTTCTTCATTTCAGCTTTTATTCCCTGTAGTATTTTCATTTGGTGGTGGACAGGTTGCCAGAATGATGTCCAAGTTGGATTCTCACAGAAGCCAGTAGGCATCATTTCATTGACTTTAGTGGGTCTGGGCACAAGAGACATGCAACACCTAGTCTAAACAAACTAAAGTAATACTGATCTTCTGGTATGGCAAAATGCAGCAGCAGCATATTATTTACTTCTCATTTATTATTTATATGATCAGCATTATTAAAGAGTTTAACTATGATATACATGTATTTTTAAAAGTGGGAAAACTGGGCAGGCAAATTTGAGTAAACAAGCCATGTTTTCTTAAAGATGGTAGACAAGCATTTCAGGTACCTGGTGACAAATGTTTCTGATAATACACCACGTGTATTTATTTCTCAGTGAGAAGAGGCTTCCAAATACAGGCTACAAGATGAAGCTTCACAAGCATGATTGCAGTATTGTGAAGCCATTTTTAGTAAACCTGAATCATCACTCTATTTTCTGAGCAATAATGTTAGAGTGTATAAACTGTACTGTGCCGAAATTTAAAATAGGCTGGTGTGGGAAGCATTGGAGCACAGGTTAATTACCTGAGAGGACTCATGCTGTCCCTTTATTCTCCATACCCTGTCACATGATTTTCAAAGAAACACAAGTCCAGCAAATTCATGCCCTTGGAGGCTGTTAACTGCAACGTGTTTGCTTTAAGAAGCAAAACCAAGGAGAATTGAAGAGGAGCATTGTGTACGTGCCATCCAAACACCATTTCACTTAGCCAAAATAACAATACCCCACTTTTTGCCTCATGGCTTGTTGTTCTAATTTGATCACCGCTTTACTCAAGTCTGATCAAATGGAGAGATGAATAGATGCATACTGCTGTTTTGGTCATGGTGGAATAATGATTTGTTAGCAGACTGGCCCCAGCTTTCCTTTTGCAGGTCACAGCAGCTAGTAAAGGGATGAAATGACGGAAAATCAAGTCTGTTGTCTTTGACGGGAAAAGCTTTGCCTTCTTGTGGAGCAAATGTATTTCCACCAACATACTAGCAATTCACATTAATTATTTTCACACTCTAACATCCTTGCTTAAATCTATTACTTATACTCTGCATTGTAATTGACTGCCAGCATATGTGTGAATCTAAAAACAGGAAAAAATTAAATTTGAGGGAAATAGTATTAAAGTAGTACAGATTTTACTCAGAAGTTTTATTTCACTGTAGGGCTTCTTTGGTTCACCAAAAAGTGCTATGGTGGCTGGTATAGCTTAGATATATTTCACACATACTGTTTAATCATCAGAAAATGTTTCTGAATGTTACATGAGAGTAGCAGTCTGTTTCTGCTTTTGGACATGGTACATATGAAAACCTTTTCTTCATTTTGCCTTTTAATCCAAGATTGATCCTTGATAAAATGTCAAAAATTGATCTTGTAATTTTAGGATCAATAAAATACCTTTAAAGCATAGCATATCCTAAAAGAAAAGCCTAATGCTCTTCATTTCATATTTTCCATCATCTCAGACAGATGAGATGTCTAATAGTGTAGCTGAAGCTAGGCATTTAATTACTCTTCTATTATTTTTCAGGGATATACAACCTGTACCAGTGGAATCCAGAAATAAAATTCCAGGTTTTGCCATGAAGTCAGGTCTATTTCTATGTTAGGTATTTTTCAGTTAAGGGATGTTCCATTATTTTAGAGAAAATAGGTTGATAAGTATATACATCTGTTAGTTTCATATGATGGCACTATTTATGTGTGCCAAAGTTACTTCTCCTTAATACAAGCTCATACTTCAAATTAATATGTGTAATGGTGAATAACATTAAATTCCTTATGCTCACTGTCAAGTTTTTAAATTTATGACCTGAGTAACTTAATAGAAGGCACTGCACAAACAAAGCAACTGGAAGAAATTCAGGAGTTTTTGTGTGAGGCATTTGTATGTTTGTTCCTTTATAGTATCAGTTGTGAAATTCTTGCCCTGTGTGTCTTTCTAAGAATGAAATCTATGAATTTATGTTCTCAAAATTTTATTCAAATAACTGCCTAACTTTCTACTGGCAGGCTGCACTATGTACTTTCAACTCAATGTCCAGGTAACTGGTGAAGTTCTGCTGAAGTTCACGGCTACATCACCCCTGATGATCAGTCATTTAAGAATCATGTAAGACTGTCTTAAGAAAAAAAAACCATGATGTCTTCTTCATTCATTCTTCAGACCCAGCTCAATAAAATAGGAAATAATTCAACATTTGTGACCTTACCCTAAGATAGGAGTGGAGATGATATTGCAGACAGTAGTCTTCCTCATTGCATTTCAGGTATCTGGAAGGCCTTCATAAGCTTAGTAGAAAGAAACACATCTAGTTTAAAACACAAAATAACACTGACTTAGCAACAGATTACAGAAATTTCAGTCTCCTGAATGAAAGCACCTAGCAGTTGTACCCCAGTAGCAATACAACCTGGCAGAAGTTTCCAGTGTTTCACTTCTATATTTCTACTCCTGTCATGGTTCTGTCTAATGAAGATGTTAGGAAGTTCATTCCTTGGTCTTTGCAAATTAATACTTTATTTCACTGGGAATTAAATGACTACTAAGTACCACAAGCATTCTCAACAGACTGTCTCCTCTGTGGCCATTTTTAGCAGTGAATAAAGTGAACTGTAGGAGGAGAGAAAACTTATCATGATCCTTTTAATGGGTTCAGGGAAATAAGCATTCCAAATTATTCATTGTTTTTAAATTAAGAAACAGATTTGTGGATGGAGGAATACCTATAATATCTGAAAGGATTGTTTTCCAGGGAGGTATTTTTGGAAGTGTAATACTTATGTTTAGAGAAGGTTCTTTCAGAATTTGATTTTTGTTCCAGGTTCTACATTTTAAATAAAAGGTCATATCACAAAAATACTCCGTGAAATCTGCAGGCATTTAAATTATTAAATTTGAGGAGACTGAGTAAAGATGTTCTACAAGTTGCTGAGTACCCCCAAATCCTAGAGGGGTTGTATAAAGAATTTGGCGCATGCTGTAGGTGGGACTTTATATGTCAAGATTCAAATTTTGGCATTTCATCATAAATGAAGGGTGCAAGAGTACAAAGGTGTGGTACAGAAAGAGAGGTTCCACATGATAACATCCAATTCCAGGCAACCATAGAGTCACGGATTTTGGATGAGCTAGTATCAAGGTATATTTAATTGCCATGCATTTGTTATTAAAATTAATGCCTTCACAGAACTCACAAGGTTTTTCACAAGGGGTTATTAATGGTGTATCTGAGTAGAGGCTCAGCTTGCTAGTTCTACATCAGTGGCTCCTAGAAACATGAAAAAATCCTAGCAAAATAAGCTCATGCTCACACTGGAGAGAGACACGGGGAAATTTCTGTTTTGTTGCATTTTGTACTACCTGCTTCTTCCTGAGTGATCCAGAAGCTATCAGAATATGCAGAACATCTAAATTAGAGTCTTGGGAAAACAGAGGAAACAGAAATGCAAGTGTTGAAAACTGTTCAATCTGTCTGAATTTTTTACATATAATCAAAAACTGTGTTAATTGCAGGAGCAGTTAATTCCTGACCTGAGCAGTCAAGATTATTAGTTATTAAAAAATTACTGTCAACACAATGAGACTGGAAGATTGAGAAAATTATACACTGCTTTCTGATTTGTCCCTTGCTGTAAATCAAAATGGAAAAAAAAAAAAATCAGATACAGATTTTTTGTGAAACTGTTGCTATAAGAAATATGGTTTGTTATACTGAATGGAACAGAAGAGTGCTTTGCTCCACAAATTCGAAACTGATAGCTCCACAGAAGAAACATTTGCCTGGCAGAAAGGCTTCCTCTTCAGTAAAGTCCTTGGAGGGCTATCAGAAATTACTGAGAGGCACCATCATCATCTAGGCTTACCTTGGCCATTGTTTTTAGGGTTGAGCTTAATGTTATCATATGCAGTGAACCACACTGTCTTGTCATGACAGTGGGAACAAGTGGTGTCCCTAGTGAAACCACTAAGCCAGTACCTGGTGGATACATGCAGGGAGCTACTAAACCTCTCAAAATCAATGGATCATGGAACTTGTTCTGTGCATGTGCATGTGGGTCACTTTTGTAAAAGCAAATGTCCAAGTCAAGTAGAATGGGAAGAGTAGGACAGTCTTTCCTTCCTGAAAAAAGTAAGTGGTTGAATAGTAGTCTTTCACAAGAAAAATATGTCTGTCTTGGGTTCAGTTTTAATCCTTTGCTCCCCCTAGCATCTTCTCCAAAGGAACAGCTTGCACCAGGCTCAGGATGGCAAAGTTCAAACTGTCTGCTGTCTCTGTGCTCAGTGGAACCATCTGTGAACGCGGCATGCTGTACTGAATTATTCAATCAGCTGGTGAGGCAATAAATAGAAATGAGCAACAAGATGTGAAAAATCTTTGCCCATATCTTACAGCCGGCATGTTAAAAAAAAATATATGGTACTCTGGGATGTTGATGACCAAAGGCTGTGGCAGTTCTTATCTGCTCAACATCTGCATAATTCAGAGCTCTAAGCATGAGGAGTCCCATTGGAAGTTTCCCTGGATTCATTTATCTTAAAAGTCAAAAAACAACTGTGGCCCTGTTTCAGTAAATGCAGCTCAGCATCCACGGATGAAAGGGAAAAGTGTAATCAGGACAGAACTCTTCATTCATTCATAGTTCATTGATTTTTCATTAAGGGCAGCAAAAAGACAAACATCAGTGTAAATGTCTAGATGCAGGGAACTGCTTCATTATACAAGGTTTTGAAGCTAACTGAGAAGGAAGCAACAGAAGGTATTTGCACCAAAGGGAAAAGAGTATTTCACAGTTCTGCTGTCCCTCAGCTCATAATGTACAGTAAATGCTACCAATAACAAGAATTTCAACTTGCCTTACATGTGCAGCTGGAAGTACTTCAAATCTCCAGGTAACTATTCAAAAACTATTTTATATGTGGCGTAGACTAGATATGCAGTTTGGTACCTACCATGTTCATAATGATATATTGGGAGTTTTTAGTCTTGTGTGTGCATGGGTAAAATTTGAATGCTAGTTGTGGACAGGTGGCCATATTCATTAGCCAGGGTACTGCCACTGATGAGGCAAGCTCACCTGTTCTGTTCAGAACTGCAGCAGAGCAGGAAAGCATCCCCACACATTCACTAAATCTCAGCAGAAATGCAGGCACTTCCAGCATTGTGGAGCCACATGTGTCTCTTCCACAGTCACACTCCATAGGGGACTACATTGAAGCCTGCAGGTCTGTGGACAGAAAAGTACCGCCACACTTTTGCATAGGTCTCACAAGCAAAATAACAAGAGAGGGAGAATTAATTTTTTCAGCTGCTTGCCTTACCCTCAAGTCCAGTGAAACATTTGCATAGCATCACACTCAAGGTGCCACAAGAAATGCTTTTCTTCCCTGAAGAAAAAGAAGAAAGACTAAAGCACTGATGTCCCTGACTTAGACAGAGGCCATGGTGCTGTGCTTTGATCCCCAGCCCCTACAGCTTATCAGCTGATACGCATTCATACATAGGTAAGTAGTGGGAACAGAGTGACAGTCATGCATTTAAACAGTTAAATTCAGCATTGGTGGACCAGCTGAGGAAGAAAGCTGAAGCTAAAACACTCAAGAGACAACCCTGTACTCACCCTGCACTGAACACATACCTGGAGAACTTCAACAGGTAGGGACTTTGTTGGGAAGAGTTTTATTCCATCAAATGAAAAGTCTTTTTGGTGGAAATGTCCAGGTATTCCCAGAAAAAAATGGTCATCTTATTACAGCAAATTGGAAATTTACAAGAAATTCCCAAGAAAGATGGCCGAAGTGAAGAAATTCAACTAAAACCCACACAGAGTAGAAGCTGATCTCTTAAAATTTCACACATCTTCTTTCTTTTGAGCAGTCATGTCAGTTTGTTCTTTATATTTTCAGATCCAGCTCTCAGACAAGATAGAAGATGGTAGGAGGCAGACACTGATAAAAATTCTAAAGGCAAAGTATCAGGTAAATGGAAACCATTTTTACATTTCTGCTCTGACAGGAGAGGACAATATATTCTAGCCTGCAAGCTTAGATGACAGAAGCAGCAGTGATGAATTGCTCTAATTAGAGCTCCAAATAGGAAAGAGTGAGTTTCCTGAGCTATTGCATCTAAAATTCCTCAATTCTATGAATAGCTGCATTGCTCAGAGGAGATGGGTATCAAACTGCATGTCCAGAACAAACATTTACCAACTTTAACATAGAAATACCACTAGCACCTTAACACAAATAACTAGTACAAACAGACAACAAACTATTTCTGCACCTGTAAGGCAGCTATAATAGCTAGCTGCTTCCCTAAGGACCTCAATAACTGTTTGCATGAGCAAGTGCACTGAAAATGGGTGTGTTGCCCATCCACCACACCACCACTCACTGGTTTCAGTAAACAACCAATTTATGCTGGCCACTTCAGCACTATGAGAAGACTTCTCAGAAGCAGGGCTTGTGTTTTGATCCTTTTGTGCTCTTCACTGTTCTCTTGCACCTCTAATTGCTTTTCAGCCATCACTGATATTTGTGCCACCAACAGATAAATGTCAGGTCATGAACCTGTCCTCTGTGATGAGGACAAATGGAAGTAAGACAGCTGCAGTCAACAGAATTACACGCATTTAAAACATTACACTTTTCACCAGAAGGGGAACAGAACACGTAAAGCACTGTCAGTTTTGTCCTATGACTCGTAAGAAATTCTGAATGTATATCTTCAAAAAGAATCTGGAAGATGTTTAGCAAAAAACTCCAAAACATTTTAGTTGGAATATATCCTACATAGTCCAAAAATCCATTAACTTTAGCAACACTTCTGACATACACAGAAAAAGCGTTAGCTTCATCTGAGTCAAGCTGCCTCTTATTGATGATCAGATGTACTGGCACAGAGTATATCCAATCTGGATTATGACCATGTACAAGTAGCTAGAAGCACACAAATAATAAGGGTTCATCAATGCATATTGATTTATGAGAAGGGCAATGAGATGCATATGTCCATTATTTTCCTTTTGGTGTTTGTTTAAACTGCTCATCTGCCTAACTAATAAAAAGCAATAATAGAGACCACCAGAAAAAGAAGTGCTTAGCATAAGTGCATGCCAGCAGCACTTAATATTCAGTAAGTAAAAGACTCTTTTCACTGTCTGTGCATGTCAGAGGAGTCTCCACAGCACCATATTGCCAGAGAGCAGGCCATCAGGACTGCAGAGGATTGCAGGCTGACCTTAGAAATGTTCTTGCTGATGAAGTGAAGTAGAGTAGAAATACAGAAAAGAAGCCTCGCTGCTGATTGTACCCTCTCATTTATATGCTCAACACTCTCCCAGTAGTGAATCATCAGCCCCAATTCTGCTCAGCTTATCATGGCTGCAAATGTTGCAATAGCATCAATCTCGGTGGAGTGGGGGAGGGGGGATATAGATTCATCTCTGAAGGGCCAAGCACAGCAGATGCAGCATGTTCAAGTGTCAAACCTTTACTTATATATCCATAGCAGAGTTGAATAAAGGACACACTGTGACAAGGTATCTGCAGTGCAATGTGCATCACTAGTAACAAAAAATTTATTCCCCTTTATTCAGAGTGGTCTGGAGAGTAGCAAAATAGTAATGGTGCCTTCAGACAGGAAAACTATTCAAGTCAAGACAGGGGAAGTGCATCCCATGAGGAAAGAAAGCACCCCATGCCTTTCCAATTGTGAGAACAGTCTAAATTAAAAACACATTTTGGACACCACAGGCATTCCCCAAGCGGTAAGACAAATTCTGTTGCAGGTATCTGCAGCTCCTACATAAACAAGATGCCACAAATTTACACCCTGTTGAGCTACCAGTCATACAGACATGTGGGACCAGTTATGAACTCTTTCCTAGAAATACCATTTCTGGAAGAAGACATGCTTGTGTCTGCCAAGGAACATAGCTTACCTGTGGAGTGCAACATGGCATTTTTCAAGTCTTTACAAGGAAAGAGTGTTTTTTTGTTGACTGCTCAGTTTTGGTTACAGATATTTAAGTGCCAGTCCAGCTAAGTATAAGAAAGTATAGTGCTGGAAGAACTGATACTGCCTTCATCTGAAGTTAAAGATGCATGAAGTGCATCTGGTCATAATGCTTTTCAGGGGAACTGCATCAAGTGAAGCAACCAATGCACCAGAAAGCTGTGCTGCCATACAGTGTGACATGGACAGGCTAGAAAGTTGGATGGAGAGGAATCTGAAGAAGTTGAACAAGCTCAAGTGTAGTGTCCTGCTTGAGGGGAGAAATAACCCCACGAACCAGTAGTTGTTGGGGTTTGATCTACTGAAGAGCATTTCTGAGGAGAAGGTGGACAAGTTAACCAGGAGCCAGCAGTGTGCTCTTTTGGCCAAGAAAGGCAATGGTATTCTTCAGTACATTAAGGAGAATGTGGCCATCAGGCTGAGGGACATTCTTCTCCTCCTCTCACCAGTAAGGCCACATCTGGAATACTGTGACCAATACTGTGCTTCCCAGTTCAGAAGAAGCAAATTGCTGGAAAGAGTCGGGTGAAGGCCTACAGAGATGATTAGGGGACTTGTTCAGTCACTGTTGCAGTGAGAGGCTGAGATACCTGGGTCTTTTTATATGGAGAAGACTGAGAAACTATGTTATCAATGCTTATCAATAGTATCTAAAGGATAGGTGTCAGGAGCATTTGGCTATACTTTTCTCAGTGATGCCCGTCAACAGGAAAAGGGGCATTGAGTATATACTGAACACAGGAAGTTCCACCTGAACATGAGGACAAAGTTTTTTGAGAGTGACGGAGCACTGAACAGACTGCCCAGAGAGGTTTTAGAGTCTCCTTGTCTGGAGATATTTAGAACCTGCCTGGACATGATCCTGTGTAACATGCTCTAAGTGATATTGCTGTAGCAGGTAAGCTGGACTACACGATCCTGAGAGGTCCCTTCCAATTCCTACCATTCTGTGATTCTGTGAAATCTTAGAATCAGAAAAAAATTAAAAATTCACTGATGCCCTGTATAATAAAGGGGACGTGTACCCAAGCACAATTTCAAAACTAAAAGTCTAAAATCAAGCTTTTAAGATGGCATTTACACATGGAGCCATATGTCTATAGCGTCAGTGGTCTTTCACTTCATAAATAACATTAATATCTGCTTGTTACAGAGGACTTTGAAAGCTTTGCCATCAAGGGAATTTGGGATTCTTTACAAAAAACAATCATAAGTGAACAGAGAACATGCAGTTTTTTTCATTTTCTTTTAATGATCCATTTACAGCAGACAAGGAAGAGAAACGGTCACAAGACTGAGTATACCATCTTCACAATCAAGAAAATATTTGATTTGGAGAGAGATGATTGTGTGGAGATAGAAGAGGAGGGAAGGAATTTTAAAAGGTGGATTTTTATGAGAACAAGGGGAATAGGGAGGTTGTGACAGTTTTATAGAATATATAGACTGGACCTGAATGTCATTTAACAACTGGAGAAGAATTTTCTCATGGTGCAGCCACATGATCTCTTAGACCATGACTGCTCTGCTTCCCCTTTCTTCTTTTTCCGAAGTTGCAGTCTTTGCCAGTTTTGCTTCCTGGAAGCCCTGTGGAAGGAGGTAGCATCTCTCCATGCCATTACCACTGAAACAGATAGTCCCCTTCGCCTTATAGTTCTGCATGAATATACTTTCTCCAGGCACTAAAAGAATTCTTTTTCATGCTGCATTGTTGCTAGGAAGCTCCTGAGGTTCCCCTGGATACTGTGCAACTCCTCTGCCTGAACTGTGAAGAGTGACTGCTATCAGCAGTTCCTTCTTCCTCCCCTCACCTTTGTCTGATTTACCTCTGATTTGTTCCAAAAACAAGGGCATTGCCTAGGGTTGGCAAGAAAGCATTAAGACCATGAGCATTAAGCCTTTTTGAACTGAAGCTGTATGGATGTTAGAAGTCTGAGCCTGCTGGAGGAGGCAAGAATGTGTTCAAGGTTGTAATCAAAGACTTAACACCATGCCCAGGTCCTCTATGCTTACATAATATAGCAGCATTTCCAGCGTGCATCCACACCACGTCTTTGCCTCTTACTTTATTCTTCTTGCTTGCCTGAGATATCTGCTGCCATGCAGCATAGTGAATTAATGTGCATAGTGAATTAATGTTTGAGTGAATTAATGTTTAAGAGCTAAATTTCTGCTTGTGAAGCACAGGCATGTGCTGCCTGTGAGGGCTCAGACTGAAATAGGCTCTGGGGAGCAGCAGGCTTGAAGCAGAAGAAGGAAGGACAAATTTTCTGGAATTATGAAGTAATGCCAAAAAAAAAAAAAAAAAAAGAGAAAGTTCTCCAGATATAACTGTTATTCCTCTGCCAGGAAATTCTGAAGAAGATGGTTTAATCTGTTGGATTCCCAAATGAGCTAAGATTCAAACATGTAACATCACTGAGGCCTTTGCGCTTCCTGGAAATCTCTGTTTTTCTGCACTCCCAATTCCTCATGTTCAAATCACACCACAGATCTTATCTGCAGAAACTGCAAAATGGAAAAAGCTGCAAGACTAGAACAGACAGTACAGGTAGCCACTGTATCAGATCTAGCTGAAAACAGGTACCAGCAGCAATTCATTACGACACCTTAAACAGCAATTTAAAGGTGTCTGCCCTAGGCAGTCATTGCTCTGATATACTAAAATCTCAGTCATATTAAATTAATTGTACCAGCCAACTCAAAAAACTCTTCGATACTCTTCTGCTGCTTCAGAGGTTACCCACAGTCCTCCATTGTAGTCAGATAAGCACATCTCCAGCCATTTAATAGGAGGCATACTGGTTAGCCTCAAAGCCTCACATCCCTGGTGAAAATTAATTTTCTGGATGTCTACAAGGAGAACTGAATTTCTGTGGAGTCCCTAAGATCAGCTGGAGGGTGAATGGGGACCAAAGTGTTGCAGCCCCCCAAACAGTGCGTTTTTCTAGGTTAGGACATACATACTGAAAGATTGGTATTTGAGCTTGTATTTTTGCTTTAATGAAAACCTGTGACAGGATTGTCTGTTCTCTGAACTTACTCTGCAGAAGAATGACACCAATCCCCACTTTAGAACTACACTGGCTTGCAGAGCTCAGACTTTCAAATCAGAGGTCGAATGCTGCAGTAGCCGTGTGCTCAGGTTCTGTCCCTTCCGTCCAACTATTGTCCATAACACCCACTGAAGCTGTTTTGCCTCTGTGCAGAAAGGGAGGAGGAGCGTGCAGGACCTGAGCTGCAAGGTACCTGTTGAGGCCTGGTGCTGTCACTCAGTGGTAAAACAGAGCTGCTACAGCAAGATCATGCTTCAGTTAAGCTCAGCAGGAAGTGTGGACTGCCATCCTTGCTCCTCTGCGGCCACCAGGCATTCACTGAGGTCTGCTTCAGGCTGTGGCAGTGCATACACAGAAAGACTCAGACCAGCAACTGGGCTGAATTGCCCAAATCCAACCCAACAGACATAACCAAAAGCTTTTCCTACAGTTACACTTAAGGCTGAGTATATGCAAAGGAATGGTTTCATTGCTTCTGAACTTTCTTTCTTTCCTAACTTTTTCATCCACATCAACAGCCAGTGTATTAACACCAGCATGACGGGAGTAATGACTCCTGGGCCTATGTGCAAAAGAGTTGGGAGAAACATAGTGCCCAGAAATGTTCAAGGAGTGACTCTACTCACTGTGCCTTGCCTGCCTGACTTCTGATATCACTGTAATCAAAAGATCCATAGTCCTATCTCAGACTCCTAACTCAGAGAGAGCTGTGCAACCATTTTGCATGGAGAAGGCACTGCCAGCAGCATCCCACCTTACAGGTATCTGCTACAGGATCTGGGGAAAATCACATGATCATTAAATATGGTCTGTATTGGAACAAGGATACAAATTGCTGATGGAAAACAAAGGATGATCCACAGGAAGCTGAGGCAAAAGAGGAGCCTGCCTTGGTTGATGAGGACTGAATATACATAAATCCATGGGCCCTGATGGGATGCATCCACATGTGCTAAGGGAGAAGGTGGAAGTCATTGATAAGCCACTCTCTGTGATTTTTTCTAAGACATGGGGATCAGGAGAGGTGCCTAGAGACTGGAGGTTAGCAAATGTCATTCCAGTCTTCAAAAAGGGTAGGAAGGAGGACTCAGGTAGCTGTAGACTGGTAGCCTTACCTCCACCTCAGGAAAGGTGATGGAACAGTTTGTCCTGGGCACAGTCTCTAGGCAGAAAGAACAAGAGAAGAAGGTCATTAGGGACAGTCAGCATGGCTTCACCAAGGGCAAGTCATGCTTGACCAACTTGATAGCCTTTTATGAGGGCAGAACCAGGTGGATAGATGATGGCAGATGGGTGGCTGTNTGGGACCAGTCCTCTTCAATCTATCCATTGATGATGTGGATGAGGGAGCAAGACCTGGGCAGGCTAGAGAGCTGGGCAGAAATTGAATGAGGTACAACAAGGGGAAGTGTAGATCTAGCATCTGGTCAAGAACAACCCCAGGTACCAGTATATTCTGGGTGCTGACCTGTTGGACAGCAGTGTAGGAGATAGGGACCTGGAGGTCCTCATGGACAGCAAGATGACTATGAGCCAGCAATGTGCTCTTGTGGCCAAGAAGGCCAACAGCATCCTGGGGGGGAACAGAAGGGGAGTGGTTAGCAGACTGAGGGAGGTTCTTCTTCCCCTCTACTCTGCACCAGTGAGACAGCATCTTAATATTGTGTCCGGTTCTGGGCTCCTCATTTCAAGGACACAGAGCTGCTGGAGGGTATCCAGCATAGAGCAACAAAGATGATGAAGGAAGTAGGACATCTTCCTTATGAGGAAAGGCTGAGGGAGTTGGATCTCTTTAGCTTGGAAAAGAGGAAGCTGAGGGGTGACCTCAATAATATCTCTAAATAAGTGAGGGGGTGGGTGTCAGGAGGATGGAACCAGGCTCTTCTCAGTGTCATCTATTGACAGGACAAGGGGCAATGGGTGCAAGCTGGAACATAGGTGGTTCCATATAAATATCAGAAGGAACTTCTTCCCAGTGAGGGTAAAGGAGCATTGAAACAGGCTGCCCAGGGGGTTTGTAGATTCTCTGGAATCTCTTGAAGAACATTCTCTGGAGATGTTCTTCAAGACCCGGCTGGATGTGTTGCTGTGCGGCTTGGTCTAGGTGGTCCTGCTGTGGCAGGGGGATTGGACTAGATGATCTTTTGAGGTCCCTTCCAGTCCCTAATATTTCTGTGATTCTATGATGAGACCACACAACCACACAGGAAGCTTAGTATTTGCTAATGACAGCATTCATTAGCCACTCTAGGCCAAGGACACTAACAGCAGAAAAGCACCATGCCATCAGTACCTTGCTTCTGCAAGGCTGCTGGGGAAGGAACATGATTCACTAGAACCATGCTGCAATTATCCAAACACATCACAAATTGCTGCATCCTACATGTCAGGAGGAAACTAAATGTATCCCATCCCATATTCCTCAACATGCTGATCTAAGACACTTAGACGAACTAATGACATGGACACACACCCCAAATCTTTAAAGTACATAAATCTATTTCAGAAGAGACACTAAGTTAATACTAATCTTTGCCTGAGCTTCTCACTTGCACACAAAAATGGAAAGGAAGAACAGTGCTCAGAATATGGCTACTGCTGCCCATAACTCAGTGCCAGCTCTTTCTCCTTCCCTCCAGCCAATTCTTCCCCCAAAGTTTTTATTCTCACCATAAAACATACATACCCACAAGGGCAAATCAGGAGAGGATAGCAAATACACCAGGACCAGAGAGCTTAATTTGTGGCCATGCATACCCTGCAGTGTTGATTGATCTCTTTTTTATTAGACTATATTTCTTTAGTTTGTGGCCATCACATTCATACCAGTCTAAATCTGTCTAGAATGAAACAGATTCTCTGTTTTTTCTGCTTCATCCTAGGACACATTCAGCAGTGGTGGAATAAGCCATGTTGTTTCCTGCTTTTGCCAAATCACAGCCCCAGCAAAGCCCATCTTTTCACCAGGCACAAGCTGAGCTACAAGGGATTATTTCAGTGGACATGACAGAACTCCCAACCTCTGTGGCCTACATATACCCACCCTTCATGGTGGCTATGTTCCACATAAAAGATATGATCCTAGTGTTAGAAAAGGCAAAATTTTAT
>VZRI01001735.1:5206-35674 GCA_013397515.1 Upupa epops | reverse complement strand
GAGTCACATGATTGACCCCCACTATTGCAGGGATCGAACAAAACACTTTGCAGACCTACTCTATCGATAAATTATCCAAGTTCCCTGAATTCCCTTTTAATTGTCCTGACTGCTCTCTCAATAGCCTCATCACTACCAGCTTGCACCATCAACAGTGGATAATAATCTGTTGGTTTAATGAGTTCGGGTATCCTCCTGGCGATATCCTGAACCCGGGCCCCTGGGAGGCAGCAGACCTCCCTCTGGGAAGGATCTGGTCTACACACAGGACCTTCTGTCCCCCTCAAAAAGGAGTCACCCACAACCACCACCCTTCTTTTCTTTTTCATACATGAAGTTTTGAGGGTTTTTTTGAAGGATGTGGGTGCTCCTCGCAGGTTCTCTAGTTAAAATAATTTGTTTGACCTCACCCTGATCCCCAAAATCCAGAGCCCCGAACCTGTTCTCTAAGGGCAGATGGATGGGTGGCATCTGGAAGGGCAGANGGGCAGATGGATGGGTGGCATCTGGAAGGGCAGAGTGGGGCAGGAGTGGGTTCTGTTTCTCCCACGATCGGAAACCTGTTTCCATTCCTTGTCATCAGTGGGAACCCTGCCTTCTTCCTTATGAGACAAAGCCTCGGCCTCTGACCTGGAGGTCAGGAGTGCCTTCTTCCCGGTGATAGGGAATACCAGGCTCCTCTATCACTCTAACTACCTGAATGGAAGTTGTAGACAGGTGGGGCTCTTTCATCCTATTGGTACTTGCCTGGGCTCTTCTCCCAGGCAACTAAGTGATAGGATGAAAGGGCAAGGCTTGAAGCTGTGCCAGGGGAGGTTTAGGTTGGATGTTTGGAAGCACTTTCCCATGGAAAGGGTGTTTAGACACTGGAATGGACTCCCCAGGGATGTAGTAGAGTCCCCATCCCTGGAGGTGTTTAAGAAAAGATGGGATGTGTCACTTAGTGCCGTGGTCTAGATGATAGCGGTGATGTTAGCAAATCCAGCCCAGCCTATAACCTCAGAAGATTCATTCCAGCTTCAGTGATTGCATTACTTGGGAGAAACTCCAGTTATTTTTCAGCAGATCTCTACTTGCATAAAATCACTAAAGAATGATTGTAGAGAATAAACTGATTCAACCTACAGATTTTTTGTAAATGCTCTTAAAATGTAGATGGAATCATGCTAATGAAATTTGGTCATCTTGATTCTTTTGTAGCTAAAATTGAAATCTTGAAAGAAATGCTTTATTAATTCATTAGCTGAGATCAGAACTGGATGTCAGAAGGCTGCTTTAAGGACCTGTCACACCTAGTTATTCAAACAATGTCAAACTGTAAGGAATGGTTAAAACCGTGTTCTCTGTATCCTTAAGCATTTTAATGTTACGATTTCTGTCATTATTAATCATATATTAAAAATATATATTACCATTACCCATAGTACTAATATATGCCCCTGGAGTGTTCCTCAGATGCTGTCCTTAGGGACCACAGCAAATGTTTTAAGTGTTCTAAAATATTACCTCTTGAAACAATTAAATGTTGATTATCTTCAGAGGATAGAGAGTTACAGTCATGGCTAACACAGAGTGCTTGGTATGTTATATTCGTTTTTAAATGAACATAAGTGACATTTCAATGCATACATAGTTCAGAAAGATAAAGGAGTGATGAATAGAGCTCTTGCAATAGAAAAAAAAAAGTACCAAGACTGGAATAAAAATGCATACTGCTTAATCAAAATGTTAAGTTTCATTTTCATATAATATTTTACTGTAATCGTTACAAGACTTGTGCCTGACAGCCTAATGGCAACTCAGCTGCAATAGCGTGTCTCTTTGTAACACTTGTTTTACATGGTGTCACCAAGGGTAAGCTGATTGTGGCACTCTGAACAAAGTTTTACAAGAAGTATCTGTCCTTCTTTGTGTGTCTGTGTATCTCCTTACCAGACTTTAATAGCATAAAATTTAAAAACTTCCGTTTAGTATAGATCTGACTGCATGGAGGGCATGTTGATTTATTTTTTCCATACTAACACAGTGCTTCTAGAGTTAATACGGTTTCAGCAGCATCATTAGATGATATTAAATACATGTTTGCTGTTTCAAATCCCTTCTTGTTTTTTTCCCCAGTACTTTCATGGTTGAAAGACATTACATGTTCAGCAGAGTAATATGTTAAAACAGCATTAGTGTAGTACCTGCTATAGAATGACGAGTAGCACTACTACACAAACACATCCATTTGCTTTTGAGGTAGAGCAGATTGGGTTGAATGTTGATTCATTTGCATGTTTGGGGTGGGCATCTTTCTTTAACAAGATTTGTTTTAGTGATAAATTAATATCTTTAGGGTTTTATTTTGAGGTAAAAGTTGTGTTTTGGGTGTGGGAACATCAGTGCAGATACTTCGCCAGTACACGTGCTTGTTCCTCTCTGATGTCTTGAGTATGAAGCTAATACAGTGTGCATGAGTTCACAGATAAAATGACATCTCCAGGGATGGAGCCTCATGTGGTTTTATTTGGTTTTGAATATGCAATATTTTGTAATATTCAGAACTCAATGCTTAGAAGGTTTGAAACGAGTAATTAATCAAACATGAAACTTGAGTTTTAACTTCTTGTTCTTCAGCAGGAATTGCAGGAGTCTTCTCTGAACACTTCAGCATGTTGGCAAACCATTTAAAAAGTGCTGCTCTTAATAACCTCCTTTCTGATTTGCTTGACTGCTTTTTCTTTTCCCTTTATGAGCATTTTTCACATAACTGGAAAGGAGCATGAAGCACTCGTTATTGTAACGTACTTCTGGTTTTTGTTTCCAGGCAGTTGACTGTGAGCCAGGAAGTGAAGATGATGAATCCCTTCGTGAAATGGTGGAACTGGCCACACAGAGGCTTTATGATGCCCTCAGCCCAGTATGCTGATCTCTTTGGATACCTAGGACAGGACACAAATTGTTTAAATGTTCAATGTTTTTGGAGTATTTTTTCAGAGTAAATAAATGTTTTTTTCTTCTGTCACTCAAATGTGTCAGCCAGCCTTGTGTCTATGGAACTGTTATTTCAAATAGATGGTTCGGGTGTGCAAAGGCTCAGAATCGAGCATAAAGCATAAAGTTGTTCCTGTCGAGGAAGCAATTACCTGCGTGTTTGTATCTGCTCGAGGTCAAAGAGTGATAGAACACGATTTAAATGGAATCCATGTTTGCATAGGGGGGTTAATCAGAGCTGTGTGTGCTGTTAATTGCTAACTGGACTAAAGCACCCAAAAGAAAGACCACTGCATTTTCTTAAAAAGGAAGTCTCTTAGGAACAGATCAAAATCTTAGCTTTTTTTTTTAAAAAGCGGGTTTTTTTTAATGTGCTTTCAGCCAGGTGCGTGGGGACTCTCCTTGCTCACGCAGCCGCCCAGCCTCCTGGGGCAGAGGAAGCCTCTTGTCCCGCCCCGCCTCTCCCGCCTATCTTCTTTCGGTTCCTGCCCGGAACGTTCGGCCGTTCCCAACATGGCGCTGGGGCAAGCGGGAGGTTCTGGGCGGCTCCTGGCCTGGCCCCGCGTCCTGCTCTTCGGGGATTCCATCACTGAGGTAATGGGTTCCGCCCTTCCCGCCGGTGGCTGTGGATCCCACAAACATCCCCGTTCCGGGAGCGGCAGCTCGGCTTTGGGCCGGGATTTGCACCGGGCGCCGGTGCCAGCGAGGGGCTTCACTTGATTCTAAGGAAAAACGAGCGGCCGGCGGCTGCAGAGAGGAAGGAGGAAGACGACGAGGAGAAAGATGGGGACCAACAAGCTTGAAGATCGGGAGGTTCAGTTTAAACCTGAAGAAAATCTTACACAGAGCGCAGGTGGCGGAGCCCTGGGCCGACTGCCCAGAGGGGCCGTAGAGGCGCCTTCCATGGAAGATTTGTGGTTCACGTGTGGTCTGCTCCTGGTAACCCTGTCCTGGCGGCTGGGATGGACTAGATGGTTTCCAGAGGTCCCTTCCAATCCCCATTGTGATCTGTAGGTCATTGTTCTGAGTGCTCGTTTGGGATCTCAGCCATCTGGTGCACGGCTCGCATGGTGGGATAGATCACAGCTGCTCTGACACAGAGATTTGGCCCAAGATAAAGGTCCTCGGTGGCAGATCGGTTGTCTATACCGACCTCACCATGCAGGAACAGGGAAGATGGTACTGCAGTGGGAATAAGAAGGGATTTGATTTTTCTTTACTGCAAGAAGGGGGTACTGAACTCTGAAGCAGCATGTGGAGAGGGGCCCTCCGAAATGAAAACATGAAAGGATCTTGGAAGTAGAAAAAGCAACAGAAAAAACCTCACTGACCAAAGTGAAACTACAGCCTGAGAACAATCCATTTGGGTTAAGAAGGGACCACAAAATCCATCCCTCTTGGTACGGTCCCTTGTTGTCCCGGATAGCTGTCTAGGTAAGACCAGGGCCGTTCGACATCTGCAGGGACAGAGCGGGCTGAGACGGGGAATCGGCGCTGCAGCAGAGCCAGAGGTCATGCAGGAAAAAGCTGCTGAGAAGGGAAGGTGCTGGTAGTGGGACTGATCTGCTTCCTGAGAGGGCCTAACTACTTCTCTTGCTTTCAGTACTCCTTCCGGGAGAATGGCTGGGGGACATTCCTTGCAGAGAGACTGGTCAGGTAAGAGCTTAAATTTAAAAGTCGTAACAGCTTTTCTAGAAGAAAACTAACACAAGTTATTATGTGATTTTATTTAACATTTATTTATGTACTGAAGTGGAGCCACCTTAACAGCAACCTACCCGGGACTGGTGGAATATTCATTTGGTGCTCCTCTGCACTCAAGATTGTTGTGCTGGTTCTGTAGTGGAAGTGGCAGGTAAATGCCAGATGCGGAGGCTGTGCATGCACCTTCAAAATGTGACGTTACAACTACTCTGAACAAGTCATTGTTTCTGAGTGAGATGCAGGCAGAATACTTCTTAAATTCCTAAGTGATGTTGTGCTGGGCAACGGACAGATGTCTGGGTTTGTGTCTCTGTTTCAGAAAATGTGATGTTGTGAACCGGGGGCTCTCGGGATACAACACCAGATGGGCTAAGCTGATTCTTCCAAGACTGATCACTAAAAATGCTGGTGCTGAGAGTACTGTTGCAGTTGCTATTTTCTTTGGAGCTAATGACAGTTCTTTGGAAGGTACATGAGTTTTCTTCTTGATTTGTTCTGTGATCTATTCTCTTAGGACAGTTTCACAGTTGAGCAGAAAAGGCTAAACATCACACACAGTTTTTCTACTGCTTTCTCTTAAACTTTTGTTTGCTTTTCATTTTTACGGTGGATTGTTTTCAGTCATCTTATTTGTACTTAAACCTTGCAGTGCTTTCAATTTCTTTCCCTCTCACTAAGTTGTACTATTAAAAGTAGATTTCAGGAATTAGTTTTATCTCTGTCAAGTAAAATTGTTGTTGGGCCTTTCTATCTAATTTTTCTGCCTTTAAAGCAAGTGTGAGTTCCAGGCAGATGGGTTGAGGAAATGAATTCTCTGACAATTCAAATTGTCATTTGAATTCAATGTAAGATAAGTATTGCATTGCAGCACTCAGTGCTGGTGTAACCAAAGTGGCAGCATCAGTGCATGAAGAAATTACTGTGTCTGTTGGAATTTCCAACTTTTTCTCTGCATCCAAACAGGTAAGGTTTGGGGTGACTGTGTGACCTAGGATTAAGACATGGAGTTATAGGAAGCAGCATCTTAAAAAAAAAAGTTCTGTTTTTTTCCCCTCCCATGTGTGCCTTCGTTAGTCGGAAGTGCTGTGTGTAAATTCTTACATGTTGGGTATTGAGGAATGGTGTTGCTCTACCACATCTCCTGCATCATTGGTTGTGGTGAGTGGCAAATGGAAAGCAAGTGCCCACACTCATGCGCTGTGTACAAAGCCCATTATGCTGTGCATTAAATCTGTCAGTTCAGCCTTGCTAATGCATGTGGCTCCATCCCCTCACAGATCTGAACCCCAAGCAACATGTTCCTCTGGATGAATATGCTGCAAACTTGAAGAGCATGATACAGTATCTGAAGTCAGTTGACATTACTGAGGACAGGATTATTTTGATAACGCCACCACCTCTGCAGGAGTCAGCTTGGGAAAAGGAGTGTCTTGCTAAAGGTAAGAGAATGATTGGGTGGGCAGAATTACCTCATTTCACCAGCAGACTGTAACTGGGGCCAGTCTGACAGAGGGTGAGTTTTGTGCAAGTGCCAGACTGTGGCCATGTTCTTTGAGTTGAGAGGACTGCCACCTTTTGGACAAGCTCCTGGAGTAACTCCCAACTACTTAGTATCATTCTCCCAAAAGTCTTGATTGATCTGTTCATATGTAAAACAGGCAGAAGTTGACTGCTGCCCTTTGAGAACATGGGTTTTGCCAAGATATCCTAGTTGGACTGCATCAGGTCCCAGCAGCTTCCTCGAGAACATGGATAATGGAAGAAATTTTAGCATTGTGCGCCCTGGAAAATTGTAGTAGTCACTTCATGTCTCATGTCTGTTTGGATAAGCAGTAATATCCCAGCCATGTTTATGTTGTATTTTCAAAAAATCACAGAGAATATTGGATTCTAAGGATGCTGATAATGGTACTGCAGAAGAAGCAAGAGGAGATTACATGATGTCTCGTTATGTTACAGCTAAGTCTAGAGACAAAAGACCACTGCATGATCCCTGTTACTCTGTTGGTAGAAACAGCCTTAGTGCTGCTGACTCCAGCCCACGGCAGCATAGGCCTCCTGAGACAGCTTGCCCAGTTCTTGCTTGTTTATAAAAGACTTCTGTGTTGGGTTCTGGTAAAAACAAAACTGTCACCTTAGTATTTGCAGGGTGTTCCCTAACTTGGCTGGTGCTGTCCCGTGTGATGTGCCCGACTGCAGCAGTAACATTTTGAAGATGTCCACGTTTAAACTGTGTTGAACTAGTCCATGCCATTGCTAGACTTTGTATTATTGGAGTTTTGGTGTGTGACAGTGGTTACTGTGCAGGACAAGAGTTTTGGGCTGTATGGACTTCGGGTCTAGTGCAGCAGGTAGTTTTTATATTTAGTTTTGTCAGAAAGTCTCAGAGTAAGACTCACAAATTGTGTAAGGTAGTAGCAGCTGCAGTAGGTCAGATCAACCATCAGACACGGCCTATGCTGTGTACACGACAGCATGACTGTGTAGATGGTTGGGAAGGGCAGAAGAGTATGTGATGCACAGAGCAGCCTTTCCTGGTGCTTTGCATCAACCAGCTCCCACTAAAGTGTCTTCAGATATAGTGTGCAAAACGCTACTTCCTGAGTGTTGTTATACTGTCCTTTGGAAGGTTTGATAGGTGAACACACCATGGGTGCTGCTTATCTGCCTCCTGGTTACCACATACGTTTCTAAATGTTAATTCATTTTTGTACCAAAGTTAGCCCTTTTATGGCGGAGGGAGGGAGGAAACCTCACTGCCAGCACTGTCCAAAAGAGACTCTTGTCTAGAGATGTAACACTGACAGGGTGGCCTCAGACTGTGGGCTACCAGTTAAGTAGTATGGGTCTTTTGGAAGACCAAATCAAAGCCCTTACTAATGGCAGGGACTATTCTTCATCACTTGCACAGTCATTGTTTCATTGCAGAAAGGAATTAGGTTGTTCAAGAACTATCAGGGCCGGACCATGAGAGGCTCTTCCATAGAGCATTACTCCACATGTTTTGTTGGAGTCTCTGGTGGTCATCAGGGGTCTCTCCTGACTGTTGTCCTCCATTATTGTTTGCTTGAGTTCACAGGTTGCTAACATCCCCCTTTCTTTCAGTCTCCACAAGTTGTGCATCCACATACATATGGGGGGGAGGGTAGAACTAAACACACCCTCCAGTATGTTCTGCTCCTCCCAAGTTCATCCAGCATCCTGAGTCCTTATTGTATTCCTGCACTGTCTCCAGGCAGGCTTTTCTCTTGGTCAGTTGGAGCTGCTGGTGACTGCTGTACTGTCCTGATCTTTGTATTTATTCTGGGGGCTTTGTCTTGCTGGAGTAGATGTAAGTTCTGCAGCAGATGAGCAAATCCAAATGAAAGTTTACTGCTCGTGGCCAGCACATCCAGCTGTACTTATATGGCAAAACAACCAGCACCACACAGCACTGCAGGTCTGTGTGACTTCATTCTATTTAAAATGTCATTAAGCTTTTAAAGACTGGTGAGGCTGCCAAGGGTATTTTATGATGAAAAGAAATGATGGGAAGAAAGAGTTGGATCTGCAAACCAAAAGATATCCTCAAAGAGACTAAACAAGCTGCACCTTCCAGCCACTTAAACTAGGCTGTTCTGGCTGTAACTTGTTCTGTCTGCTGTTTTAACAAGATGGTGCCTGTTAGGATCACTGAAATCAAGTTCTATTGGTCATGATTGCTTAATGTTTTGTTTATGACTGACAGGTTACAAATTAAATCGTCACAATGCCACCACTGGGGAATATGCCCAAGCCTGTGTTCAGGTAGCCAGGGACTGTGGAACTGATGTACTGGACCTCTGGACGCTGATGCAAGAAAATCAGGTAGGATGTCCATGGCGCTTAAACTGCCATGAACTGTGATATGTCATTTAGCCCAAAGGAACCAATAGGGCTGGTTGGTCACCAGAATGATTGAAAAGATATCAGAATTGCACTCTGGGGAAGGGAAAAGCCAAACTAGTCCAGAGTGCTTCACAGTGCACTGCCAGAAATAGAGCTCAGCGCAAACTGGCAATTGTATTTGGTTAGCAGATGTCCTTGTGTGAGTAACAGTATTGAGCTCGAATTAATGGAGTAGTTGAGGTTGGAAGGGGCTTCTGGAGGCACCTAGTCCAACCTGCTGCATGGTGGTTGGCTCACCTCAAAGTTGGGTCCAGTTGCACACGTACCTTGCTGATGCCTCTGGTAAGTCACCCAAACTTGTCCATGTGACTGCGATCACAGACTTCTCCTGTAAGCTGCCAACTCCAGTTCAGACATTTTTTCTGATGAACACCAGTGCTTTCAGCCATTAGAACATCTCAGTATTCTAATACAAATGGTGAAAAGTCAACTCTGGATATAGACCAGACTCTCAGCTGGCTTTCAAGAACCTACCAACCTAAAATTTACTCAAGGCTTTCTATTTGCAATTAGCAAATATGTTAATTTGTGGTTTTAATGTCCCCTGTAGGATTTCGCTTCCTATTTATCTGATGGTCTTCATTTATCAACAAAAGGCAACAGCTTTCTAGCAGCACAGCTTTGGTCACGCCTGGAAAGAAGACTCTCTGCTCTTCCTTCACTGCTTCCTTACTGGCGGGATGTGGACCATACAGACCCAGCAGCCAGTCTCTTGTGAGATCCCTTGCCTTAAGGCCCTGAGGCAACAGAGTCTGGCAAAAACAGCCTGTGCACAACTAGCCAGTAACCAGCAACTCCACAAACAGTGCACCATGGGGAACCAGGTACTGGGGTGTCCCTCTTCTGCATCTCTTCCTTTTGATCTGTGGGAAAATAAACAGTGGCCTGCTCAGGGTGTGCCGTAAGGTGGTGTGTCTGTGTGCTGCTCCTGACTTCAGATTGAACATCACTGGGGATGAGCAGTGCTTTCCACGGAAGGCTTGCGAGGGAAATGAGTCTCTTGGCTGCGCTGTGATGAACGGACAGAGGCTGAGCTTTGGGACAACACTGGCAATGCTATCTCCAGTGTGTGGAGTTTGTCAAGAGTTGTTACTGCTAGTCCAGATTAAGGTAGTTGGCTGCACTGCAGCAATAGAAGCCGTGAGTGAGGCTTATGATGGTGACACCACAGTGCAGAGCATGGGTTTTAAATTCTTAATGTCATTGGCACCAGCAGCAGCTTCTTTACATGTGGCTCTTGCAGAGAGACACAGATGTTGAGGAAATGCATGTTTGGCAGTATGAATATGGTGTTGCACACTACTAGAAAGGGTCTGGCTCAGCATCTCTGCTGACAGAGCTACGCCATATATAGCTTGCCATCATATTAAGGAGACTTGAAGTAAGGTTTGTTATTCATCTATAATTTAGCACCAGAGGTAGCAGGCAGGGACTGCACACTTTTGACCGAGAGAACACAAAACTGCAAATAATGTTCTGGAACCCCCAGATGAAATGCAGCAACCACAGAAAAAGAAGTGCTCTGGAAAATAATTAAGCCAGAAAGCAGCAGCAGTGAGAATACTGCTGGACTAGTCTGTCACTGCAAACAAACCTCTAAATAACTCTGGGTTGCATTAAGTTCCATTAGCACAAAGCAGATGAAGCTGGCAGGGATGTATTTATGATACTTTAAGTGACATGGAGAGTCCTGAGAGAGCATCAAGCCATCCTACGTTATTAGCAGCATGAGGCTGCCTTTGCTTTGTTAAATAGCAAACATGAGTTAGCCAAGACCTTTCAGCTGCTCCGTATCTGTGCTATAAACTGGAGCAAAAGTGATTATTTTTTATGTGCCTGGAGTTAGAGCAGAAGCTGACATGACTGGCAAGTATTTATGGACATTGTACTGTACTGTCCTTTCTATGCTACTGCTTGTATCACAGGCTGACAGAAGGTTCTCCCTGTAAAGGCATCTGAGCCCACAGCCAAACCTCAGCTATGAATTTCACCATCAGAACTTTACATAATCCATAGGACACCACCCCCATCTGAGGAAGCTGAGCAGACCTGCACTGCAGGAGCTGAAGGTCAGCCCTCTCAGAAATATGTGGCACAGGCCTGACTGCCTATCAGACGTTTAAGTTGGGGTTTGACAACTGAAAAGTGTAGGTATTTTTTAATAGGAGCTCTTAGCCGAGTTTTAATATAAAAAGCTTTTATTGTATTGGGAATTAAATTAACTCCTCACACATTTTTGTTGCACTGAATCAAAAGAAAACCCAAGCAGCAAAAAACCCCAAACAGTGAAAAACCCCTCAACAAAAAAAAAATCTCTCAAGTTCAAAACAAGTCTCAAGTTCAAAACAAGAGGTGTCAGGCAGGAATACCTTAAGGCACATGGTCAAGTATCAGTGTAACAAGTATCCTTAGTGGGAAGGCCCTGTTAACCCAGGTTTGGTTCCTTTCTCTCAGGTTTAAGAACACAAAGGCTTCCACAGCTGTCAGCTCCCCTGCAGCTGAGTAGGCTTGTAACAGCTAAAATGGCTGTACCATTGGTCATATTGTACATCAGTTTTCTCCTATAATGATCTGTTGCTAAATCAGATGCAGAATTACAATGCTGATTTACTGTCACTGTTGCGCTGTGACTCCACTTGCTACTAAGCTAAAAAACTGCTTGGGTGCTATTTCCAGCTCACCTGACAAACCTGTGGGGGCATCCAGCTGGAGGACACCTTCATTTACCAACTTAACATCACATTTTACTGCCTGTGGAGGAATTTCAGTTTATGAAGTCTCCTCCTTGACCTGTAAGTTTAACAAAGGTAAAGGTACTTTTTTAGTTAAATTCACAACTGTTTTTAAACAAATGTCCCACTGCAAAGGACTGAACGTTTTTCTTCACCTTTATGCAACAGGAGCTTAGAGAAGCCATACAGACCCTAAAAGCTGAGGCTCAGCATTTTAACATCTCACAAAGTGTTACCACTCCAGAGTAACATTTGGAGAAACATTTCTGCACCACAGCTGTTGTAAACAGCTGGTTAATTTGGTCCTTACCCACATCAATGATTTCTTCTCTTGCACTGTCATGTACCAGACACCTGTGGCACACAGGCCTCTCTGCAGTGGGGAAACTCCCAAATAAACCTTTCTCTATCACAAAGGCAAGAACTTCACTGCTACAAGCACTGGGTTTCATGCAATAGGAGCATTTCCATCCACTGTGTAAGGCTTAACAGCCTCTGTGATCCTTTTTTACTTGGAAGCTGTGTATCTTAAGCTTCTTGATCCAAATTAGCTAAATTTACTCAGTACTGTGGGACTGGAGTTTTAGCTGTTTCATTACTTGCTCTGTTCTCAAGGTATCTGTTTAGGCTTTTGCTTACATGTGCCTTTAACTGCTAGAGGACCTGCTCTATGGGGAACACACAGCAGTGTTTTCCTTCTGTTATCAGTGATGTCAGACTACACAACATTAAATTATAAAAAAGGCTGATATACACAGTCCAGTATCCAGCAGGATACTGGGTTTTGCACCACAGGTTGAAGGATATGTTAGAGATCAAGGAAAGAGAAAAACAAATCCAAAGAGCTTCAAAAAAAAGCCAGTTTTAGTTTGGATTTTCTTTTTTAAAAGATATAATGCTCTAATAAATGTCATTTAAGGAAGGTCATACACATGACCAGCATCTGCAGTAGGTCACTTCCTTACTTCTCCCACTCCCTCACAAAAATATATATACATATATTTGTATTTATAGAAATGAAATGGTTTTAGATCCTTGTTTTGCAGCCACAAGTCTTACACTTCAAAGGCAGCAAGGCACTAACTAGCATTCTGTTTCTTTGCTGTCCACCCGATTCTGACGCTGTAGTTTAAAGGAGGAAGCCTTTTCACTCCTCGTCACAGGATGGTCTGTCAAGTCCTCAAAAGATTTGGCAGCTGAGCTGGTATTTGGGAAGGGATCTTTTTCAAACCCATCCTCATCAATGTGAGAGTCAGTGCTTGGGTCTTCCTGAATTGTGTCCATTCTTTGGTGGTCCTGTTTCGAAGCTACAGGCACAGTAGGCATAACTGTGATGGGCTGCAGTGGCTGATGGCGGCTTGTCGACTGCGCTGTGGGGAAGGGCTTGATGATTCGAACAGAGGCAGAGTCCAGGCTGCTGAGCATCTCCACATTCTGCAAGACACAAGCAGTCATGTCAGTGGGAAAAGCAAACAGGATCTAGTCCAGGGTTCAGGTTCTGCACCCTTTTCAAAGGGAGTGCAGAACAGGCAGCTCCTGAAGATCACCTGCACTCTTCTTAGAATGGTTTGAAGGACATCGTGTTGTCCCCTCCACTCCTAGCAGACATACGCTGATGGTCCTTGTACCATCACATGTGACTTTGTCAGCCAAACTGAACCTATATTGTTGTGAAATTCAAATTCTAACTCCTTTTCCTCAAAAAAATCAGCTACGCTAAGCACTAAAGGCAGAAAGACCCTTTTACTTTTCCTTGTTCCTTCTCCATACAAAGTGCCCAGGTGACTGTCCCACCAGGACAGAGCTGACAGCTCAGCCCCACTTTCCCCTTGCCCCAACAATGCTCTGGCAAAACTTGGTTTGACACTGCATTTCCAGTCCTAATTGACATGGACAACTCAGTGCAGAGAAACAGCCCAAGGTTCAGCTCCCTCCATTCTACCACCCTGAGGGTTCCCTGTTTCGTAAGGGACAAGCTGCACAGAGTGCAGGGTCAAATCCTGGAGGGATCACGGTGATGACAACCAAATTTTGCCACCCCAGTTACATTACAGCTCACTGATTTCTGATTCAAGCATACCCAGAGATTTCTAGGCATAAAAGAATGCCCCCAAACTTCAGTAAATGCTACCACCGGACAGGATGAGAGGTTTACCCATTACCAGTACCACACGTCCTAGTTGCTAAATCCTCGGAAAATCCAAGACACACAGCATTTGTGTGCTCTGTTGCTACAACTGCTTCTAGGATTTTCTTCATGGAGTTCAAGGACAAAGCTCCAAAGCAACTTTTCCTATGGGCTTCAGACCAGCCCTGGGGCACTCTGCTATGGTTTGAGGTGTGCTTTTGTGCAGAAAACACATTTTTTCAGCTATGCTTCCTCCCTAGCTAGAATGGTGTGGCTGAGCGACAGGAAAAGCATCTCTATAAAGCCAGGCATCTTGCAGGTTCCATCTCTTGAAATGCTCTCTTGGGACTGGAAGTGCAGCCACATGCAGCTGGCAGCTCCACAACAGCTTGCTGGAACAGCATGGCCAGTGGGCGCAAACCACCACCATGAGCCACTCTACCACTGCAAGCTGAGCTGCCGCCAGCTCCAGCTGGCAGCGCCACCACTGCTGCTGGCCTCAGTGGAGCCATGCTGATCCAGCAATCTTGCAACTGGATCTGCCTGAAGACACCACAATATGGTGAGCTCAACCCTGCCCACCCCCTGCCTTTTTCATTTAACTATGAAGGAGAGAGCAAACCTAAACCCCGAGAGCGGGCTCCTGCTGAGTTGAAGCCACAGCCATCATCTCTGTTCTGCTGCACGGCAGTGTCCATGTGACCCTCACTATCTTGGCTTTTTTCTCACCACAGGTGCAGAAGCCATGTGGCAGGCACCATCTTTGGGTTTGTTTTTGGCCACAGGCAGAGAAGCTGTGTCACAGCTGCTACTAAGGAACTGGGAAATGCTTAGGTGAGCAGGAGAAGAGGTGCAGAAGGGCATTTGAGGTCTTCCATTGTGCTTGGCTGGACTGTGTTGNGAGAGAGCAAACCTAAACCCCGAGAGCGGGCTCCTGCTGAGTTGAAGCCACAGCCATCATCTCTGTTCTGCTGCACGGCAGTGTCCATGTGACCCTCACTATCTTGGCTTTTTTCTCACCACAGGTGCAGAAGCCATGTGGCAGGCACCATCTTTGGGTTTGTTTTTGGCCACAGGCAGAGAAGCTGTGTCACAGCTGCTACTAAGGAACTGGGAAATGCTTAGGTGAGCAGGAGAAGAGGTGCAGAAGGGCATTTGAGGTCTTCCATTGTGCTTGGCTGGACTGTGTTGTGCCAAAGAAGCAGAAGAGACTTATGGATTCTTAAACCTTTGACAAAAGGAGACAGACAGAAGTTTTGAAGTCTATCAGAGATGCTGTTGCCACTCGAGGATTGCACTTGTCCAACCAATGTCTGCTGGCCATGCCACAGTGACCCCCAAAGACTTCACCAAAAGCAAAAAGAGAGACAGAGCTTGTGGATGGTTGGAAAAGGGACTTTCCACGAGTAGCAGAGTCAAGAGGCAGCCTAGGAGTCCCACAGGTGGAAGGGTTGTTGTTGTCCCCTTTTTTGATGGCAGTGTGTGCTCTTTTAACCCAGGTGCTCTTGTCTGAAGCCCAAGACTGATAAGTGATTGTCCTCCGTCTTCACAGAATGTGTGTAATGGCATTGTGATACAGTTTCTGTTTATTTTACTTACTTAGGGTTTTTCTTTCTTCTTGGGTGTGGATTCAATAAATGCTTTTTTTCAGCAAAAATTACTTCATTGCCCGATAAATTCTACTCAAGAGCTGGTTGGTGTGCTTAGACTGCAGACATCAACCCAAAAAGACCCAATCAAGGCCAGTTTCCTTGTCAACCTGCTATGCACTCAAACTCAGTTCAGACTGCCATCAGAATGGATGACAGAGGCACTCTGCCTCAGTAGTCTATGACCGCCACTTCCCCCTGGTTGTGTAACAGAGAGCTCTGCAAGGCTTCTTTTCCCTCCTGTTACAAAAAGACATCTCCTTAAATGAATGTTTCTGTTATTATCAGTAACTGGATTGTCAAAGCACTGTGCAGGATACACCAAACCTATGCCTCAAGGTGCCCTGTGCCAGACTGCTGTTAAAATTTCCTAAGCACTTTTTTGCTTTTCCCCCTCTCCCTACAAGGTGAGATGGGTCACAGATGAGTCCCAGCACCCTTAGGCCACCTCTCCTATGAGCAACTGGAAGCTGACTCCTGCAAACAAATCATTCTGCAGCAAAGACACCACATTTTGCAAAGATTTTTCTGCAGCAGTATCCCATGGAGCATTGTGCTTCACTGACACCATGGGCTGAAAACAGTCAGCATGTGGCTGAAAGCTGCCAAATGACCAGTACTGAGGAGACCCTGTCCACAGGCACCTGCTGTGTGACACAGTGCTCCCAAGGAGAAGAGTGGCTTCCTGCTCCAGGAGTTGCAGCTGCTGCAAGAGAGCTGCTCTGTCAACAAGGTCACAGCAGATCTCTCGCAGGAAGGAAGAATCAGACCTCACCAAGCTGCAGTGCTCCATGCACTGGCTTGTTCAAGACAGCAGTTTCCCTTCAGGGTGCACATGAGTCACCAGTTATCATCAGTTTGGTGAATAACCTGAAAACCCGTTAGGTTCGGGTTTTCTGAGATACTCCAGCCAGCTCTTTGCCAATTCATATTCAGACAGCAACTTACACTGGGGCAAAACAGTGACTTTGTGTTCTCCTCATACTGCTTGTCCAATTTCTGGTCCTGTTGGAGACAGACAAACAAGATCAAACCAACATAAACAGTAAGAAAGTTAGGTTCTCAGCTACAAGGTCCATGCAGGGACACCAGCAGTACATAGGGCTCTTTTCCCTTCTCCTACCACCCACACTTTCCCATCTGTTCCAGAAGTGCATGTCAGTGCAGCAAGCCCTTTGCCCCAACCCCACACTCACCCTCACTCCCACTGCCATGTGCTCACTTCCCTTTACCCATCCACCTAAGATGCCTTCCCACTCTAGGTCTCCCTACAAAATGTAGGTGCCTTCTTTCTTAGCAGAGCTTCAGTAAACTTTGACTGTAATAGCAGATACCAAAATTATACTTGAGTAGTATTCAGGAGGCAGAGGAAGAAGGTTTGATCAGGAGAGAAGGGCTCCAGGGAACAGTGGGTCTGCCAAAGCTTAGCAGAGTTTAACAGGATTCTCACCTACTCAAGGAGCAGCAAGCCTTACGTATGCTGGGTTCCCTCCTGGGGTTTGCTAAAAGCTTCCCATCATCTCCCACAGATATCTGCCATTTCATGTATGAAGGGCATTCTCTTACAGCTCAACATAACAGAGCAGTCATCTCAAAGACAGCTTACTCACCACACAGTGCACAAGGATGCTGAGAGGAATCCAAAAAAGTAAGGAGAAGACAAGCACAGAGCCCACTATATTATCTGCTAGGAATTTCCCTGTGAGAACAGTGCAAATCTGTTAGTTACCTACCAAATACTGTTTCATGTACAGACACCCACATCTCCAGTCTGCAGCCACTGTGCATGCAAGCCACAGACCTGCTTAGAGGAGCACAAGGCTGCAGGATAAGCAAAGACAAATTACACAGCTTTAGAATATTGCATCCAGTATGTTAACAGGTTGTTTCCTCGGTTGTCCCATGGTGAGAAATGCTGACAGGTTGTAAGATTTGATCCAGGTTGCCTGGAAGCAGCGGTTAGCAGCTCAGTGTTAGCTGAGCTGTCTCTATCATGTCTCCATCATGTACCTCCACCACAAAGTATTGGATGTCAAAGATACACAAACTGCCTCTAACTAAGCAGGCTGATTAGTGTCTAAGGAAAACACATCTAACCCCAGAAATATCAAGAGCTCCAAACCTAGGTTTGGGGTGAGCTGACACAATATTAGTGTGAACATGTGCTGTCACCTGCTCATTACATAGCACTGGCTCATTATCAGGCCTAGTGTGTTTTCACTAATGCAGTGAGACACCAGGATGTTACACTGGAGACTACCTGCTTGGATAGCACAGTGGGGACCAAGACCAGTGATTCTAGAGCCACACAGCTGGAGGTACAATGCCTCAGGGGTTTCCTTAATACAAAGTGTTTCTCCACCAGCATGCTGACATTTAAATGCCACTGAGATTCACTTCACACTACACTGGATCTAGGTGACCCCTAAAGTCTGTCTGTATTTCCTTCTCTCTAATTGACCTCTTTCTTCATATTCAGACAAGAAGATACCATCTCCTGTACAAGCCTGGATGATGCCAATAAAACAGCAGAGTGGGAAAAAGCAAAATGATAACCCACCATTTCAACTTCAGAAGACAAGAGCAGTAGTGCCTAACATTAGCAAATACATATTTATATGCGAAACACAGACACCATCTACCCTCAAACACAGATGAATAAAAGCAGCCAGCTACCTGCCTTTCACAACACAAACATCTTAAAAGCCTCAAAGGACATGGTTACATCTCTTACCAAAAGTATTGATGCTGAGTTGGTCTATGAAATCCCAAAATCGTTCAATCACATCCTGTACTTGTTTCTCGCATTTGCCCTGCAAAAGTAAATGCTTGATGACAAAATGATCTTACGCTACCCAAGCACTAACTACTTAGGGAGTTAACAAGACACAAAGATGGTAAACAATAGAAACATGGCAGCACATGACCCACACTGAATACAGGCTTACCCAGATGCCCAGCAAACAGCTGTAATTCTGCTGCTGCCCAAAACATAAGATGTTTTAACATTTGAAATGTGCAGAACCTCATGTCACTCCTGCCCAATGTTACAGGGCATAAAACTGAAGTTTCCAGACAGGTTTAAGCACTGGAAGCCTCAGTTCCCATTTCCCACACAGAAGGCTGGCTGCAGTCCTCAGGAGCCCAAGTTTACTGATAGACTGACTCCCAGACCTGGTCATGCTGGCTTAACACAGTATCATTGGTCTCTCCTTTCGGCACACGGAAAGGCATGCCCTTTCAAATAAACTTCTCCCATCACCACGTTTAACTTCAACTGCTGGAGTCTGCAAGGGATTTGACTGCCTGTGCAGCTGTGCCACAAAAATGGTCACCACGAGCCATCAATCCACCACTCTCCCTTCCCCTTTCAGATACTGGCAGCTACATTTTCATGTGATCTCTCCCTGGCCCAAATTATTTTAGTCAAAACTATCAGGACTAAATGTGAACAACTGAAATAGCAAGTGCTGCAAACCCAGCTGCGCTTCACCTCCCTTGCACAAACTGCCTGCCAGCTGAGCTGTGGTGAGGAGGAGATAATAAGAAACAGTGGCAGCTAACAGCTTTACCTTGCACAGGTGTACAGAGCCAACACCCATTTGCAGCTAAAGACACACTTCAGTGCTGAGTTTCAGCACTGAAACACAGCAGCACATAAAATTTGGCTTTTCTTTACATCACAGAGGACTCTATACGTTTATAAACGTCCAGCCACAGAAGACCATGCATTGCACTGTCATCTGGGGTACTTACATTTGCATCACAGAAGCCCACAGTGCAAGGCTTCCCCTTGCGCAGGAACAGAAACTGATCGTTAGCATCGACATACGGTATGCACCTATCTTGCTCATCCCGGCAGCACACCTTGCAGGAATTGTCCGTCTCTGTAATAAAGCAACAAACTTGTTGCTTGGAAGCACTAAGAGTCCCCTGCACCCTGTTAACCCCACATACTTCCTTTCTGACTGTTCCTTTCCCATGGAAAAGGCAGAACTGTGCATGTCACCCAATTTAAGGAACTCTGATAACCAAACCTGAAAACTCAATCACATGCCCTGTGCAACATGTTGAGCGCACTCCTGGTTGTCCTGCCCCATCTGTGAAGCTCTCCTCCCACTGTCAACTACTCTACCACATTTAAGAGGTAAGGAGAGCAAGAAAACAGTAAAACTTAAGAACGGAAGTATATACAGGCAGGTTTGCAGTAGCATGTGACTGGACTCAGGGATTGCTCCTGTGTTCTCAAAATATTTTACCATCTGTAAAATCTTTCTTTAACCACTTGTTGGAGACCAAGACTCCCCTGCCAGATGCCTGGGCCACTGCTTCATAGGTTTCTCCTTATGATTGCACCTGGCCACCTTATGGCAGAGGAGGTGGAAGGTAGGAGAAGGCCCTCTCCTTTAACTGGGTTGCCAGACTGTCTCATCTTAATGTCTTCAACAGATACCACCAGAAGACAGGAGGATGTTCACACTGCTTTTCTGGACAGAAAACACTAGCCCTGAAAAGAACAGTGGTTTGAACAGTGGTTAAACTCAGCCCTCTACCAGGCAAGCGCTCAGCAAAGCCAGTGCTCTTAGGGGAGCAACAATAAAGCCCACAGGTCAGATTCAGTTTCGTCTCACCATTGCATGCACATGACCGTAGGTTCTTCTCCCTCTCACAGAAAGGGACACACTCCCCATCCTTGCACTTCCCCATGTCCACGCAGACCGTGTCATCTGGAGCATTCCCTGGAGGGGGGCACTCGCTGCTGTTCCCTACAGACAGGGTGGGAAGACTGTGTTAGCGTAAAGGACACCTGAGTTTGCAGAAGGAAAAAGAACAACAGAGGAAATCCAGACTCATTCCAAGGGAAATCCCAATAGCTGGTTGGTTTTCATCTGCAGGCTGCCTGCCAGCTCCTCTGAGATGCAGAAGCAGCTCTAGAAGCTTTTGATTACTTGGACATTGTGGCACTTCGGCAATCAAGTAGTAGATCATAGAGACCCTGCAGGCACCACCAGCAAAGCAACAGTTCCTTGACTCCACAAAAGACTATGAGGAGGAAGTGAAGGAGTGAGGCAGAGCTACAGCAATTCCACCCTTCCTGTGGTACAATTCGGCTCATTCTTGTCCCCTCCCCAGTAGCGCACTGCTTTATTTTTGTTCTTTTAAAGGAAAGAAACAGAAGAAAGAAAAAAATAATCAGCAGGTTTTTATTTTCTGGCAAGTAAATCACCAAGTGACTACTGAACCACAATGAAACTCTTTGAGTGATTTTGTGATGCTTAACTGGTCTCCAACATTACATGCTCCAGATGAATAAAGGTCATTAATTTGAAAACAGACTGAACAGGACCCTGAGCCTGAAGCACTTAGCTAGCTAATAAAAAGAACCATGTCCTACCAGTGCAAAAAGACTCTCCTTTACAAGTGGCATTTATGGCTTCCTGGCATTTCTTCTGTGCACTTTCAAACTGACAGCCTTTACAACAGGGACTGTTTCGATCACTGTGGGAAGATCAAGATGAAAGGAACAAATATTAAGCCTTTAAAAAAAAAAGTACTAGCACAAAAAAGCTATAGATAAAGGACATTTAGGGGAAAGAAAAAGCACACTACTGCTTGGAGACTGACTCACCCATTCAGAAGGTTGCCCTCTCTACTCCCTCCCACATCCACCTTTCTACACACTCACTCTTCATCCACCAAAGGTAAAAGCAAGTGGAAAGTACAACATATTGACAGATGACATGGGGGGTCCTTGTGCTGATTCAAGGCACTTGGATCCTCTCATCACCTGCTGTACAACTGTGGACACATTTTCTGTTGTTTCCTTCCCTAAGCGTTTTGCCCCATGTGTCCTGAAGGTTTACTGTTCCTTATTTGCTTTGTTCTTGTTAAAGCACAGGACTGAATGAACTCTCCATTATTATATGGTGCAGAGCTGAACTCCGAAAAGCCAGGCTGGACATTGCAACAGGGCCACAAACACCCAGGAGAGCAAGAGCTGAAAAGGCACTCATTCAGTGCAGTCAATGCTTTGCTTGTTCAAACACATTCCATAGCAGTCCTGAAAATACCGGTATGTGATCCCAGACTAAAGCCACTTTGCAATCAAGCAAAAATTTTATTTGCACAGGAAATTTTTTAATATTAAGTTATTGAATGCTTGATTTTGCTCTTAAATACCACAGCCACAACCACCTTTGAGCACATAGCTCTTGGCACTTCATGTTTAGCATTTAAGTCAGGAAACAGATCTGTGACACTGCAGGTGGCTTTAAGAGCTTTCAGCCCAGCCCATCATTCTGAGAAAGTGCAGCTCATTTTCCTCTTACCTGCACCTGGCACCATCTTTCAGTTTACAGTCTGGAGAGCAGCAGGGATCAGCCTGCTGGTACAAGAGGCCAGGATCGCATTCCTCCCCTTCATCCACCCTGGAGTTCCCACACACTTTGTTGTTGCGTTCTTTGAAGCACTCTTGGGCCTTGATCTCTATGGTTCTATGGATGGATTTTTTGCTGCAGCTTGAGAACATCTACACAGTCACAAGGGGAAAGAGCAGCGTTGAGGGGCACACAGTACCTTTCTGTCAACAAGTGACGTCTAAGACCACCTCAGCCTCCTTACGCCTCCAAATTCTGGTGCCTCAGAAAGCACTTACTCCCTCTATATTGCCAGTTTGACATCTTGGAAAAAGTCTAAGATGGGAAAGTAACAGCTGGATGCATAAAAGCACCTCAACATGCTATGAACTCCAGTGAAATTCAGAACGCTAAGATTAGCTTATCTTGCAGAGAACCCAATGGCATACAAGTATGGTTTCTTTTTAAGGCTGATCCATTACATTCCTGAACGTTTCATGCTACTGGAGTCATTAACTAACCAGTCTTTCCATGCAAAAGGTCACTGACCACAGCAGACACTTGTATGTGGAAGCAAAACTGCGCAACTATACCTTGTTGTTTTCGTGATCTCCACTGACAGCAATCGGATACATAACATATTTCCCTCCCTGATCCTCAGTGGGGGCACATTCTGGCAGGCTATCAGGATCATGCTCTGCTCCAAAGTTATGCCCAAGTTCATGCGTCGTAACCAGGTCAGCCTCCTTTTGGGAATATGAAAATAGCAATGTTGAAATAAAACTAGTCCAAGCAGGGCAGGAGAGAAGATCCCAGCTACTTTCAAGCCACCAGCAACTCCAACATGAAAAAGGATTTCCCTGTGAATGTTGTCAGGATTTTTCCATAAGTGGGGAACTGAAGGCAAGTAAAATTATGGTCCATTTCCAAAGGTAAGTTTCCAGGACTAGGTCTGAATCCTACAGCACTGTTAAGGCCAAACTGGTCCCCTAGAATACTGACTGAATTCTATTTTCAATGTAATCTTGACACTTTACAATACGAAAATCTCCCTTTAAAGAGCTGGAAGGGATAAAAAGTTGAAATAAAAAAACAATCCAAATGATAACTAGTATGATTAGTCAACCTCTTGTCTGATCTATCTTGCTGTTAGAATTATTTTTTATAAGAGATTACAACATTAACACAGCTGAATAAGCTCTTCTATTGCATGAAAGGTATCTACCAACAGGAATGAATTTCTAACACCATTAATGCAAGACAAGACTCCTGCCAAGGATCCCAAACTGGCTCCGCCTCACCATGTGCCACCCTCTGGTGCCTAGACCATCAGATGGTATTGAGCTCACCAAGTGACAACCGCAGCTAAAACTAGCACAGTAACACAAGTAAGCCACAAGGAACCAAGCAAGTCTGACAACTTTAATTTCTGACCCATGCAGGCACAGGAAGCACCAAGCACTGCAACAGCAGTACCAGTATGCAGTGCAGGCACAGTTGATGTGACAGTTAAGACACAAAAGAGCTGCCCAGAGATCATTCGTTGTCATTTATCATGTTTAATTTTGGGGAAGGGTTTCAAAAACCAAGTGGACACAGTGCAGACATTGTCCCTGCAAAACCAATCCATAACACTCCCACTGCCTCATCACAAGTTTTGTGGCTGCCACTAGGAAGACAGCAAACTCCATTTCCTTTGTTATCCAAGGCACAACTCCAGATTGGAGACTGAACAACAAATGCAAATACCTTGGCAACGGCTAGAACTCTTTGTCAACATCCCTCTAACACAAAGCTTCACTGTCTTTTATTTTTTAGCTTCTTGACAGCTTCAGCGTCAAGTTTAGCCCACACATCAATTACAAATTCCCTTCATAATCACAACACAAAAAAAAAACCAGGCCAGAAGTCAGGAGAAGTCAGCAAAAGATAAATACATCCAACTGCATCAATGCAAACATGGGCACTGTTCTGGGATCTTTACAAGTGAGACAAAGCTCACAGTCAAGCCTTTACATATTTACCATCTCACTAAGCATGACAAAAACAATCCAGGCTGCTTCATTTTACATTAGGTTTAATATCAGCACTAATCAGCCCTGTACCTTATATGATTCGCTGCTCTTATTCAGGACTTACACACACAAACTGGGTAGAGGAATTTCCTTAAACAGCACAAACTAAACCTCCTACTTGGCCTGTGTAACTTTCACTGCTTTATCTTGCAAACGGAACAGACCAAGCATAAGTGATTGTCCATCTGCATGTTGTAGGTATATGCAATAGTAAACATGTACCTTGTGTCAGAAGACTAATTTTATTTTTACTGTAAGGCTAATTATTGTACAGTACTTCTTGTTCTGTCTCAGGGTTTGGCTGTTGTTTGGTTGTTGAGGTAGTTGTTTATTTTTTATAAAGCAAAATACATGCAAATTAATCTTTAGATACCAAAGTCCTGTTTATACTTGGGTAACTACAGCTCCTATTAGACACTAGCTGTTTCCTGTTAGGCAGGGAATTCAATCTTCAACCTTCCAATTCCCCTCATTAGCAAAACCAAACCTGATGATTTTGGTTTTGTGACTGACATTCATGTGCCCAAGAACCCAACTCAATCAGAAAGCCAGTAGTTTGTTTCTGAGAGCACAGAACCTTGTCATGATCCTAGAGCACACATCACTAATACCCACATATGTACACTGAACATTCAGGCTCTGCAGCAGAGGACAATCATCCTACCTTTGTGAGTATTGTCTTCCCATAGTTCTTGGTGCTGGTTAAACCGCTGTTCAGAAAAATGTCCTTCTTTGCAATTTGACTATAATAAGCTACAGAAGTGAAAACGAAATAAATTAAAATTGACCAACATTTTCCTTCTGCTTAAAGGTTTTTTGGAGGATAAAAGACTCCTTGTTTGGGGAAATGAACAGCTTTATTATTCTCACAGGCTTACCAGTAAGACACTGCCTCTTGCCTATTTTTGCAGGAGGGAATCTTTCAAGCACAGCACAAGCAACTCCGATGGTGCAGAAAAAGGGAAAATATAGGAAATTTCAAAGAAAACAGCACCTCCTGATTCAGAACTGCTGCAAGATGCACCCACACAAAGCTGCCCTTGGTCCAGCCAGGCTGCAGTGGCATTCATGCAGCTTGTTCACCCCAGATAGGTTAGTGACTTCTGTCCTTCCTTCTCTTCTTTTTCCAGCTCCAGCCAAGAAAACTCTATCCATTCTATCCAAAAAACAACCACTAGTCTGCACAAACAACATGTCACACTTCACAAACAAACAAAAACCAAAATGTCAACCCATGACAATAAGGAAAGAAAAGGAAGCCTTGCCTTTAGGACAAATGCCGCCATGGCTATTTGGTCTGGGAGAGCCAACGTAAGCCAATCCAAGCGTTCCCATGTCAAAATCTTGGTACGTGAAGAGATGAGCAAGGCACACGTGAGCTGCTTTCTCAGCAATATCAAAGCTAAATTGCTTTAAAGAAAACAAAACAAAAACCCCAAAAAACCACGCTCAAATCTTTGTAAGACACTTGATGGTGCGTATAAGATGTCTATAGATAAGAACATTTACCTAATGAGCCAGACAGTTCTGTTTAAGTCACAGAAAAGCAGCTGTTTAGCTGACCTACAGAGCTCAAAAATGTAAATTTACACTCCAGACCATAGCGCACATTCATTTGCATAACTTTTCAGCTCATTTCCTCTTTTCACCGAGTGGGAAAAACACAGAACAATTTGATGAAGGTCACAAGGCAGCCAGTTTCAGGGCCAGACTGCCTTTCTGACTCAGGCCACATAGTCATAATTCTAATTGATGTGTGCTCTGTGCTTATGCAATAGAGCCCTGTACCATGGTCTACAGGACACATCATCCCGTCTGACTTTGCATAACATCTACACATCATGCAAAGGAAGCAGAGGAATTTCAACTGTTACTACAGAGTAGCTGTACAAATGAGTAATTCTCTGCAAGTGGCACAATTTTTCAAGGGTTACAACCTACCTCTAGCAGCATTTTCACATCCCAAGCATCTTTATTATCATCTGGATAACTTTTGGCCATATTGTAATGTTTTTCTCCTGGTTTTACAAGATTTGGCTCATTGTGGATGATAATCTGCATTTCAAAAAAGGCAACAACGTAGAGGAATTGTGGTCAATTTTATAGCTACAGAAAAGCTTTCAGTGTAATCTTAAATGTCTAAATAGATCAGCAAGGAGAAAAGTTCAGACTCAGCATGTTTCCAACATTAACTCTTCAGCCTCTGCTATTTAAGATACACAAGCTAAATAAGTAACTACATCAGCTGTTTTACAGAGTAACAGTGAGTTTTCAGTGTAACCTTCTGCTTTGAGATGCACTATCAAACACTCAGCCAAATACAAACAAGAATTTCATCCAGGATAAATAACCCCAACCCATTTCAGAGTTCCAGCTAACTAGAACATTTTAAAATGACTGCTCTTATCCCAGTAACCTAGAATTAGTGCATCACATACTTTCCCCTCCCGACCCAATTAACCATCCTTCTTTGTTCCCACAGAGCTTTTCCCAGCACAAGGACAGCTAACTTGTACTGTAACTCACCATGTTCCACATCACAACTACTGCAGCACTGAGAATCAGTGGATTCCTATTCTTTTTAATGTCTTTTTCCTGATCTCTGTGCACTGTCTTTCAGGAGCCGATGTATTAACTGTAGTCACTACAACCCGCATCCACCCTGTACCAGTCTCTACATTACCATGATATCTAAAGGGAGTCACTAAAGCTCTTCAGACATAATTTGTGTTTCTTTGTTTGTGTTTGAGGCCCACTTAGGTTTTGTAAGTTAGACAAGAGCCATAAATGCAAACATTAAACATGTAGATAATAATATGTCTGGCACAAACAACAACTGCTCATATTCAAGGAAGACTCCAAAACATCTTTGATGTGTGATTCAAAATTGAAAGATCCATTCTGAAAACATCACCAGAGCTGACAGGAACTGAAAATGGGCAAGCTGTTACATCATTAACATCAGCACTGACAGATGCGATTTTAGAGTGCTTCTGACTGGAGCTAAAAATATAGAATGTTATTATTTTAGCTGTAATGCAGATAAAATAATCAGAAACCTTGAATCCCCAAAACATGTTCTTCTTTAAATCAGAAACACTTGGCACAGTTCAGTGAATACCTGCTCTATCTGTATGCCATACCCATTGAAGGCTCCATTGTCCCAGGAAGTATTTCGGTAGATGTCATCTACTCTGTCTATCAATTCAATCTGTGTAGAAAAGAAAGAAAGTTGTTTAGAGCTGAGTTTTTACGCAGTAGATGTTCAAGATGCTCCAAGAAGCTGCAACATATTTCAAAAGAAACACTCACTTCAAATTCAAATTGAACCTCATAAAATACACAGTCAATGATTCAGAAACAACAGCACTTGTATCCAGAGAATATTATAAAACATCCCTGAAAATTGTCCATCACAATAAAGCAACAGAATTTTTTCCATTTATCATTTTTATCTGTGCAATGGAAGAGTGATAATACTAGGAACAAAACATCTTGGGAAGCAATTTATTCCTATACTAGTTTTCCAGGTTTCTTCATGGGTAGGGGGTTGTTTTTACTGCTCTGCTTTGGCCCAATGCTTAACTGACCCCCAAGGCCCACGTCCCTCTCCCGGCCAAAAACTATTATTTTTCCTCATTATGGTTCAAGTACAAGGTTCAACTGAGTCTTTCTTCAGTGCTTTCTTTTGAAGCTGTTATCCTTGTCTTAAAATCCATCTTTTGCTAAATGTAAACCACCAAACTTGCTCAGAAAGTGACACCTACAGCCTCTCCATAACAGTTTATGCTTTAGTTTTCCAATCACTCTGTGCTATTTACAGTTCCTTTACCAAGAAAAGACAACAGTAGGGTAGCCTGGCACACGCGCGCGACACGGAGATAATAGCATCTCCGCAAACACAGGAATGGAGACAGACCTGGGGAATGTAAATATTTCTGGGGATAGAAAGGTCAAAAAGCCAGCAAAGGTGGAGCAGAGTGATTAGCACTTCAAAGACCCAGGCTCAGACAGACTCCTGACAAACAACAGACCTTCAAAAGCAGTTTCATTTGTTTTTGTCTCCTGATACTCTCCACTTGCACTGAAAGTCTTTGGACAGGCATTTCACAAAAACCTGTCAGGTAGGCAATTCCATTGCACTGAGTTTGGTTGAGTTACTTGGTAACATGCACACATGATGGCACCCTGTTTTCCTGAGATCTGCCGACTTACAGGAGCAGTGAATCAATCTGTGGTTTTGCTTTATGCTATTATGTTTTAGCTCTTGCTATTAAACTGGTTTTATCCCAACCCACATGTTGGGATAAACCTTTACCCTTCCAATTCTCTCCCCCATGACACTGGGGACATGTGAGAAAGTGGCTGAGTGGGGCTGTGCTGCCTGCTGGGGTTAAGACCTAATAAAACTCACATAAAAAGCAAACACACCGTTTACTGGGCCTGCTCCTAATTTTATTGATCTGGATAGATCTTATATGATACCTCTTACATGAACTTTAAATATGCTTGAGCTGTAAAGATGCTTGGATTGTTTGCAGTGAATTTAAAAATTCAGAAGATTCTAAAGCTCTGACTGAAAACTTCTTATGGAGAAAACAGCACAGCCACAAGGAGTTGTGATGGGAAGTGATTTGTTTGTAAAGCAATGAGATGTAAATACAACCTATACTGCTTTTGTACAATATAACGTAAGCTCTTATAATCTACTGAACTGTGATTTTTTTTTTTGCCTGCACTTTTCCACCAAATCACTATAGAGTATATTTACTTACCAAATAGTTTATAGTGGTACTTTCTTCCCCACGACCCATATACTTGAAAAAACGATGGTCTGCCACAACTAACATCTTGCACGTGTTTTTGGAGCTCTCTGGAACAGTTCTTTTCTTCCGATGGATGCTTGCTAATATGAATGTTTTAAATACAATTAAATAAATACTCAGTAGAACTGTCACTGCTCTATTATCCTTACTTAAGACATGTGTTAGTCTGGGTGATCAATGGAGATACATAGTTTGAGGGAGGCAGTCAGAAGGTTTTTTTGTATCTATTTGTAAATTTAATCATCAAAAAAGTCCTCAATCTTGTTGTAAGGCAGGGAATATATAGTAGTGAAATTCAGTCATTCAACAGAGCTTTTTTCAGTTATTCTACAGAGCTTTTGTGGTTATCACTTCTGCCTTAACATCTCTCCTCCTCCTGTTCCTAGTCATTATCTCAACTTCTGCTAACACAGCAAAGGATAGATGGATCAAAAATTCTCAAAATTGTATCATAGATCATAACAGTTCAGGGCTTATATTGCACAGTGTGCAGAAGAACAAAAGGTTTTTTCAGTGTTCATAGCATAATGACAATCCCAGACGTCAGGAGGGACAACTTTGGAAATGCCATGGGACAGGGTATTAGCAGGTAAAGGGGCCTAAGAGAGCTGGTTAACATTCAAAGATCACTTCTTTGAAGCACAATACAAGTGCATTCCAACAGGAAAGAATTCGAGGAATATTCTATGCTGGATACTGGTGGGATGAACAAGCCCAGAGAGTGGTGGTAAATGGTGTTGCATCTAGTTAGCGACCTGTTACTAGTGGTGTCCCCCAAGGGTCGGTGGTGTTAGGTCCGGTCCTGTTTAACATCTTCATTGATGATATTGATGATGGGTTGGAATCCATCATGAGCAAATTTGGGGATGACACCAAGCTTGGTGCCCATGTTCATCTGTTGGAGGATTAGGAGGGACTTGAAGAGACTGGAGAGATGGGCATACTCTAATAAGATGAGTTTTAACAAGTCTAAGTGTCGGGTTCTGCATTTTGGTTATAGCAACCCCAAGCAGAACTACAGGCTGGGAACGGAGATCTTGGAGAGTTTTCTACTCAGGCAGAAAGGGACTTGGGGGTATTGGTGGTCAGTAAACAGCATGAGACAGCAATTTGCCCAGGCAGCCAAGAGTGCTAATGGCATCCTGGCCTGCATCAAGAATGGTGTGGCCAGCAGGGAGAGGGAGGTTATCCTCCCCCTGTATTCAGCACTGGTTAGACGGCACCTGGAGTATTGTGTTCAGTTCTGGGCCCCTCAGTTTGGGAAGGATGTCAAGGTGCTGGAACGAGTCCAGAGAAGAGCAACTAGAATGGGAAAGGGGCTGGAAGGTCAGCCCTACGAGGAGAGGCTGATGGAGCTGGGTCTGTTTAACCTGGAATGGAAGAGTCTCGGGGTGACCTTATTGTTTTCTATAACTATCTTAAAGGTGGTTGTAGTCAGGTGGGGCTCAGTCTTTTCTCCCCGGACACTGGAGACAGGACAAGGGGTCATAGTCTTTTGCTCCATTGGGGAAGGTTTATACTTGACATCAGGAAAAGATTTTTCAATGAAAGAGTGATCCAATTTTGGAACAGACTGCCCACGGAGGAGGACGAGTCACCGTCCCTGGATGTGTTCAAGGTTAGTCTGGATGAACTGCTGAGTGGCATGATCTAGATGTTAGGTTTATTTGGTTTTAGGTTGGACTGGATGATCTTTAAGGTCTTTTCCAGCCTCATCATTACTGTGACCTGTGTCAAGGGAGCCAGAAGACCTGCATGGTTAAACAGGGAGCTGCTGGGCTAACTGAAGAGGAAGAAGAAAGTCTGTAGGTTACGGAAGGAAGGGATGGCCACTTAGGATGATTATAAGTCTCTGGTGAGAGAATGTAGGGATGCAACTAGGAAAGCCAAAGCCTCCTTGTAAGTAAAATTTGCAAGAGAGGTCAAGGGTAACAAAAAGGGCTTCTTAGCTACATTACTGGTCGCACTAATCCTAGAGGCAATGCAGACCCCCTGCTGAATGAGGTGGGTGCCCTGAAGACAGAGGATACAGAGAAAGCACAGGTACTGAACACCTTTGCTGCCTAGACTGCTGAGGCTCCACAGGAAGTCAAGG
>VZRI01001732.1:0-19131 GCA_013397515.1 Upupa epops | reverse complement strand
TACACTCAAAAAGCTCCCATACACTACCACACCCCCACCTCTCCTTCCTTGTCTATCCCTTCTGAAGAGCTGATATCCATTCATCATAGCATTCCAAGTCGTCCCACCTGGTTTCTGTGATGGCAACATCATAGCTGTGATGCTGCACAATGGCCTCCAGCTCATCCATGCTACCTGTATTAGTGCCATGGTCTAGCTGATTGTGCATATGTTAGGTCATAGGCTGATCTTGATGATCTCAGAGGTCTTTTCCAGCCTCACGAATTCTGTGCTTCTGTGCTTCTGTGACCTGAGTCAGATTCTGACCAGCTTTTCTGGGAAACAAACCCTGCTGGTGTGAAGAGTGACATCTGAGGTCATGAGATCAAGATAGAACACACAGGCTTCTTCGCCCAGGCTACCAGCCACGGCCTATTTTTAGAGAGGATGGAAAGTGGTTGGGCAGCTGACTTTGTGTGGTCTGAACGTGGCTTCTGGTATGCAAGTAAGAAATGGGACTAACAGTTGGTTTCATAAAGTTCTTAGGGACCTAAAGTAAGTAATGGGATTTCAAAAATCATAAATGGGACAGATGATCTGATCTGTGGAGATTTCTGGCTCCCACTCCTGCTTTTCCCAATAAAATGGCATAGCTGCGAGCTCCCAGCCTGCTCATTGGGTGCCCAGGCCAGAGCAACTGTCAGATTGTCTTCTTAGACTGGTGGTCAGACGATACGGAATGGTGGGCCCGAGTGCCCATTAGCTTCCGCCTATAGCTTGTGACGTTTCTGGAACATGAAGTCTTACTGAGACAGGTAGCATCTGCACTGGTTTGGGCTGGGATAGAGTTAAGTTTCTTCATAATACCCTGTATGGTGCTGCATTTTGTATTTGTGATGATAAGAGCACAACACATCTCACAGCATGTGGTGCAACTGTAGGAGCTGCTTCCTTCCAACACACCAGCCTCTCTCTTGCCTTTTTGTTTGAATTCTTTTAATCTAAAGCAAAATAGAGAGACTGAATTGTTCCTCTGAAGGCTGGGTCTTCTCCACCACATTCAGACAATGCAGTTTCCAGCATCACTTCCTTCAATGCATTTTTTCAGTTTGGTTCAGCTCTCCAGCCCAGCAGCTCGTGAGACCTGCCCTGCTCAGAGCTCTGGCCACCCAAGGGAAAGCTGGTCCTCAGGCAAGTAGTTTCTTCACTCTCTAGAACAATAAAAAAGAGAGTTTTCATTATTTTGGGTTTTATTTTTGTCTGCTCACAGGATAAAATATCAACATTTAGGTGGCATTAAATTTATTTGGGAAAATGTTGGTTTGGAATCAGCAGAGTGAAAATTGTTTGTTTTGAGGAAAACAAATATCTAGTCTCAGAGAAATGTCACTTTGACACACTGAAATTTCACACTGTTGATTCGGAAGCTTCAGTTTGGAGCCTTCTCATTGGAAATAGCAGTTTTGACAATATCCTGAGCTTTGTTATGTAAACTTGTCAAATGATTCCCATAGGATCCAAGGAAAGCATCTTCAACTACCAAGGCACAGGTTTATGAAAGCCTTTGGAAAAGCCTGGCTCCTCTGTCCATCCTGGATTTTGGGTGCCATTTTGGATGCAAATTGCCAATTTAATTTCTTTGCCAAAGAGAAATACACGAAAAGAAAATGGAATTTGTTGGTCAGAGTAGTAGCTGGAGGTTCCATGTCCTGCTCTCAGATTGATTTTTGTAGGAATTGAAGGTGCAGTTAATTTTTTGTGTGTGTCCCAGCTTCCACCTCTGCCTTTGAGCCAGGACCCTTTTGTTCTCCATGTGTGGTGAAGATTTCTGAAGGTACAGATCTCAAAGGGAAAAAAAACCCTCACAGTGCATTTGTACAGCTTAAGCAACAAGACACCAAACTGCTGAGGGAATAAAAATGAATCAATCTTAGGGATAGACCCTGCTGTGGGGCTGTGTTTTCCACATGATTTCAAGATCAAAACCATCCACTCTCGTCCAGAAAATCTCTTTTCACTTTCCTGTTTTATTTCATTTTCACATTTCACAGAATCACAGAATCATTGAGACTGGCAGAGCCCTCTGAGCTCCTCCAGCCCAGCCCAGCACCTAACATCACCCATCAGCCACACCAGGGCGCTAAGGGCCACAGCCAGGCTGTCCTTCAACACCTCCAGGAATGGGGACTCTCACACTGCCCTGGGCAGCCCAGTCCAGGCTCTGATCCCACTTTCCGTGAGGAAGGGCTTCCTAACATCCAACCTAACCCTCCCCTGGCAGCTTCAGGCCCCGCAATCTCATCCTGGCACTGGGTGCCTGGGAGAAGAGCCTGACCTTCAGCTGACTACAACCTCCCTTCAGGGAGTTGGCGAGAGGGAGAAGGTCCCCCCTGGGTCTGCTTTTCTGGGTCTGCACGTTTCTGTTTTCCTCTTGCAAATCAGGAATAAAATCCAGACACTTTGGGTTCCGTTCCACCACCACCACCACCCCCAGTTTCTGTCTCCAGATCAAGGTAATGATGGGTTTGTATGGCCTGAGGGCTCTCTTCTTACCACCTTCAGGCTCACTGCGTTTCTAACTACAAGTACAGAATACAAGTGCAGGAACATTAAAGTGAGGCTCCGCTAGTTTGTGTTTTACCCAAATTTCCCACTAGATGGTAGGAAAGGACCGCAAAGAAAACTCAGGAAAGAATTCTCTCAAAATCCATAATATCCTAATAATCCCCACAAAGCTAAGGACGGCAAAAATCAGTCCACTTGCTGGTCCTGCAGCGCTCGTCAGAGTTGCAGANCACTTTCCGTGAGGAAGGGCTTCCTAACATCCAACCTAACCCTCCCCTGGCAGCTTCAGGCCCTGCAATCTCATCCTGGCACTGGGTGCCTGGGAGAAGAGCCTGACCTTCAGCTGACTACAACTTCCCTTCAGGGAGTTGGCGAGAGGGAGAAGGTCCCCCCTGGGTCTGCTTTTCTGTGTCTGCACGTTTCTGTTTTCCTCTTGCAAATCAGGAATAAAATCCAGACACTTTGGGTTCCGTTCCACCACCACCACCACCCCCAGTTTCTGTCTCCAGATCAAGGTAATGATGGGTTTGTATGGCCTGAGGGCTCTCTTCTTACCACCTTCAGGCTCACTGCGTTTGTAACTACAAGTACAGAATACAAGCGCAGAAACATTAACGTGAGGTGCCGCTGGTTTGTGTTTTACCCAAATTTCCCACTAGATGGTAGGAAGGGACCGCAAAGAAAACTCACTCCGACAGGAAAGCATTCTCTCAAAATCCATAATATCCGAATAATCCCCACAAAGCTAAGGATGGCAGAAATCAGTCCACTTGCTGGTCCTGCAGCGCTCGTCAGAGTTGCAGAGCAGAGGGTGTTTGATGGACTCCAGGAATGCCCAACCGCAGAGGGAGATCTCAGCGCACAAGGGAATTTACTCTAAGTCCCTTGGAAAACCATTCATCTGCTCTTTACATTAAACAACTTGGTGAGGAGCCAGGCAGGCACTGTGGAGCATTGCTTCCCCATGGAAAAGCTCTCTGTTCTGATGTCCCTCAAATAAAGAACAAAAGAAGGTTATTTTAATCCTCCATGGCAGTGTGAGGTCCATTGACAGCAGAACCACTTTGTCTCCCACAAGCCTATCACCTCCAAAGCAGGTCAGTCAGTTGAGGGAAATGCAAGCGTTTCCTCGTCTGATTCATCACTCTTGGCAGAAAAGGGGCATATTTGGCAAAATTATCAGCTTCTGGGGACTCTCTACATCTCATGGCCGGATCAGAAGGCAGCTATCGAGTGTCTCACTGCACAGCTGGCTAGTGAGGAAGTTTGTGGAGGAAAGGAAGGATTGGTGTTTCACTTGTAAGCTCATGGGCAGGTGCTAGTGCTTTGGTGGGTACCAGGTTTGAGGGCATGAGAAATCCAGTTCTCTAGGGGAAGGTGGACAGAGCTGGAAAACAGATAAACTCCCTTCCCTAGCCATCACCCAAAGGAGCTCTTTTGTCCTTGAAGTCCCAGATTTAAAGACTGAGAAGTCTCTATCAATCAGCGCCAGTTTGTTTCACTCATTCTTTCTTTTTCCCCTTAAGAAAAGAGGAGAAAATGGACATTGAAGGTAGAGGCAGTTGAAAGGAAAGAAAATGAAGACAAGAGTGACTTTAAAATGAAGTGTTTAATTACAAGAATCTAAAGGAGCAAATGGAAATATGAAGTGAGAGAATTTCCTTTCTTTCCACTGAAAGCAATCCCAGCTCTAGTCTCTGGGTAGAGATAACATGCTGTTTCCCATCTCTCATGTCAAACGTACAGTACATGCCTGTGCTACCTTCAGCACATGATGATGAGTGCAAATTGCTTGTGAAGACATCTACCGAGGGCCTTGGCCATGTGGTGATTAAACTAGTCTGTATCCTACAGCTCTTTCCTGGCCAGACACCTCACTGGCTGCTGTGCTGGAAAACACTCCAGTTCATTGCTGCTAGCAGGCAGATCATGTCCCACTTACAGGCAATGTGATGATCACCTTGACAGCCTCCACTCTGGTTGGGAGGAAGGCCCTCAGAGGTCTTTTCCAGCCTCACGAATCCATCTTCCCTTCTTGTCCTCTGCCAGGAGCACTTCCACCTCCTCAGCTCTGCAAGTGAGCTGGGACGGGCATCAGCAGGTCTGTGTCCTTACATCTGCCTGGACAGCTCTTTGCACTAAGATTTCCGTTGCACTGAAAGAGCATTTTGGCCCCTCAAGCCCTCCTCATCCTCTATAATGTTAGAGCTTTGAGGGAAGAAATGTGAGGCACTCACTGGAGGAGCGCTCAGTGCATAGAGCTCTGTTGGGTTTGTGATGCCATGTCTCTAATGAAGTCTAGAGGATAAAAGCTACTCTTGGATGCACACAGGAGCCATGAAGGAGCTGTCATCACCATTCATTTAGAAGAAGTTACAAAACCTTAAGGCAAAGGATGAGATTTCAGATGCATTGTGCTGCCTGGATGGTTCAGATAGGATGGTAACCATGCCCGGTTTAACAGAACTCAAGAATATAGTGTCAGGACTTTCCTGGGCCCTGGAGGTTTTCCTGAGATCTGCACATAGAATAATAGAACCATAGAACAGTTTAAGTTAGAAGGCACTTCAGAGATCATCTAGTTCCAACTCCCTGCCCTGGGCAGCGACACCTCTGACCTGACCAAGTCGCCCAGGTCATACAGGAGTGGTGAAGGAGCAAATAAACTCATCTCTGCCATTCCACCTCTCCTTCCCCAAGCCTCACAGAGTGTGTTCCAGTGAGCTAAGCTGGAGTTCCCATGTGCAGAAAGCAGGATAAAAGACACTGCTTTAATTAAGGATGTTTCCTAATGCACAGGCCTTGTACAGAGGTAAATGGTTGTGAGAAGAAACCCCTGTGTGTGAGACAGCATGTGAAACACGGAAGGGTTACAACTCAGCAGTAAAACCAGCCAGGTGATGAAACCCCCCTGACCTCCAAACCCTCCCTCCCTCACATCACAGAGATGTGTTTTACTCATTTCTTCACACTCTGCTCTCTGAGGGTCTATGCCTTTACCTGAAAAGGTGTGAGGAAGGAACATGCAGACTGAGTCTGTGAGAGTGTGTGTGCATGTGGGTGCCTTCTATGTCAGACAGTGCCTCTCGTCCTGGACGGCAGCATACATGCATGACAAATGCCTTTCTGGTGCAGCTTCCATCTGGAGCTGTGCTTAGTGCTGTGATGGAGAAGAGCAATTCAAGATTTTAAGCACAGCTCTCCAACTGGGCTGTGTGGGACTTGGGTTCTGTTTTCCTTAGACTCGGGGCATACTTAGAGCTCTAATTCTACTACCAACAGATGTAGATTCACACCAGTCCCAAAAGCTCTTCCTATTTCAATGACCAAAGTTCCTACCATAGGCACAGAGCTCTCTGTGCTGCCAACAGCCACTGGTGAGGCTCCGCAGAGAGAGTCATTCAGGGTAAAACTAACACAGCAAGGTGGAAACTTGGTTCCTCTCTTCAGCATTGGCTTGTGGCTGCATGTTCAGGGTTGCACAGAATGGGGGTTTGCCCTGATATGGGATATATATTCGCATTTGTTTAGATTTGTGTGTAAGTTTTGCTTTGCAAGGGAAGGAGAGAGGCTGTAGGATCTGTTTGGCTGTTGCTGATATGGAAACACAAGGTCAGAGATACTCTGAGCTTGACCATTTCTTCTCCCCATCTCCTACTGCATCCCAAGAAGTGCTTTGCCCCCCTTGCCAATCAGGCGAAGGAATGCTCTTAGGTTCAATGGCATTTTCCAGACATCTCAAGGGAATTTGTATCCACCTCCTAAAACCTCAGGATCTAGTCCCAAAAGTCTCTATAGCTGTGCCCTAAGCAATAAGGAGGGAGCACAGCAGGGTGGCACATCCTGTTCCTATGGAGCCAAACTCTTCAACAGATGTAGAGGAGGGAGTCTGCTCAGGAGAAGGTGCTGGCTCACCTGTCTGTCCACTCCTCTCTGCCCAAGTCCTTTATTCCCAAGTAAAATAAAGTGAACAATTGCTTTATTTAGTCACAGGACATCTTTACTTTTAGAAAAAACAGTGAAATGAATCACCTTGTTGTTTTTGCTGCAAGAGAAGAGAGAGCTCTTGTCCCCAGGGCTGCCAGCAGCATCAATCACTAAAAAGATGCTTGGTGACTGAATGCAGGTCAGAGGACTGTGGTGTATCAGTTTTCCTCTGCCTGTTGGCTTCTCTGTCATTCTGGGATGCACTCTTTGATCCTTCGTGCAAGCTTATTATGAAATGAAAACTTAGAAGAGTGAGCTGGCACTGCTTCTCTTGATACCATGCACAGGGAGGTCACAGAGCCAGGATTAGACACAGTCCCTGGAGTTTAGATAAAGTTGCTCTTTTTTTATGGCCGTTGACATTCCTTTAGCTCTGAGGCACTGATGGAGTTATCTTAACAAGAAAAAAGGAATGAAAAAAAAAGCAGGGAATGAAAAATCTCTTTCTCTGCCTGAGACACTCAGTATCTCTGTGCATTTGAAACTGTATTTCCAGGAGCTGGCTTTAATGTAAAATAAAATGCTACAGGGCTGTATTTTCTGTCTTGGAAGACTGACATCAAGTAACAAAAATCTGTATCTAGTCAATTCCTAACATACATACTTAAATATGGGCTTTGATCCCTAACACCCTCCCTACTCTCTCCTCCTCCCCAAAATCAGTGGAAGTTTTGTACTGTTTGTTGTTACTGTTATCTCTGATCTCAAGGATTTGTGTAAAGGACAGGTGTCAGGAGGCAGGAGCCAGGCTCAGCTTGGTGTCATCCAATGACAGGAGAAGGGGCAACAGGTATCAGCTGGAACAGAGGAGGTTCCACATAAAGATGAGAAGAAACTTCTTCATGAAACACTGGAAGGGGCTCCCAGGGGGGTTGTGGAGTCTCCTTTTCTGGAGATGTTTAAAACCACCCTGGACTGTTCCTGTACAACTTGGTATAGGGGATCCTGTTCTGGAAGGAGGATTAGACTGTATGATCTTTCGAGGTCCCTTCCAATCCTTAACATTCTGTGACTGTGATTGACCAAAGTCACATTGCCCTCACTGACGGCAGCACTGCTCACCTTGAAGTTGCTTTGACAAGGACAGGTAAAGAAGCTGATGAAAGACAAAACACTTGCAAGGACTGGTCTGAACTTTCAAAGTGTCCTCGATTCATGTTAGGAAAGAAACTAGCAGTTTCAATATTCAATGTCTCCAGAGAAAAGGTATAATTTTCATTATTTTTATGGTAATTCCTTGATCTTAAATTTCATGGGAAAAAGTTTGGATCAGTTCTCCAAAGATGCCAGTTACAATTTTATTATTGTTATCAATCTTCTAGTACAGGAAGGTTGGTCAGTTCGTTCCTTTGCTGTAAGTCCATATTCAGATTTCCTCCTTCCATTTCTAAATGTTAGTGGAGAAAACACTGACTACATGAAGCATCTACCTTCCAAATGTCCAGAAACCAGATTCCAGGTGAACTAGGCCTAAAATTTATAAGAATCCCCTAAGTCCTCATCATTTTTGGAAATAACCTGAGTGATGGGGCTGAGGTCCTAGACCGTGGCTGTTTATGCTTGACACTACCAATTCATAAACAAACCCAACCACAACTATTTCTGACACAATCTAGTCTGTGTCTCCAGACACTCAGCTCTTATCTACCCCTGAAGTATCTGAGTGTGTTTTTGCTCCTCAGGATGTGGCCACCAAGTGCTAATTGCCCTTTAGAGTCTGAGGAACATGTTTTTCTAGCTCCATCCTCCTCCAATTTTAAATCCCCAGCTGCGGAAAGAGCTGAAATCAATGGGAAAAAATTTGTTGTTCCTGCAGTGAAGCTCTGATAAGTCATATGCTTGGGCAGATGCCTGGTGCCAGCTCTGGTAAGTCTGTGTTTGAAGCCTACACAAGAAATTACATTGTCTGTCATTGTCAGCATTATCAAAAGGAGACATGAAACAAAACACATTTGAGGATGGTAGATAGATAATTCTGTAGAGTGGGGAAGCAGGTAGATAAAGCTGCATCCTAGGGCAGAAGAGCCAGCATTATACAGCATTACTGACATAAGTATTACCTTATCATTAAGGGCTTAGACCTAGCAGAGATCCATCAGCTCTGGGGTCCTGGGCACAAAATCTGAAGGACTGGTTAGAGGGGGGGAGGAGGGAAGACAATTATATTCAAGCAGAACATGCTGCACCAGCCTGAAGAATGGCCTGTGGGAGTGAGTAGAGTGAAATTTGTGTGCAGGTGTGTTTGCATGATGTCTACAGCAGCAGCAGAGCTGTGTGCTGTGGAAACCTGCGTGAATCCTGTCAGAACACTGATCTTTTGGTGGTAAGCTGGATTCAGAGACAGGGACATATCCCTCTTGTCAAGCCTGGGATTCTGCTTGCACAAGGCTAGAAGTAATCCCTCAAGATGCCCCAGGCAGTCAAACCCACCTGCAAGAGCTTAGGCAGCTTTTGGTGAGAATAGGCTGAGCAGGTTAGTGAGGGAGGAAGACACACTGTACTGGTGCAGAGGGAAGCGAAGAAATTGGGAGACAGAGGTGTTGTGGTTCATGTTAGCACACTTCACTCTTGTCAACATACGTCTGTGCCGAGGTCCAGATTGCATTCATACCCATGGGAAAGCAAAGGTGCTGCGCCACAACAGCATGGCTGGGCTTGGTGTGGCAAGTAGTGCTGCTCCTACTCCACCTTCAGTGACATCTGTGTGTTTTCCATCCAATGGCAAGTCTCTAGGAATCCTTCACTGATGGAGATCGGATGTGAAGTAATAGAAAGTGTTCAAAAGTCTTCAAAGTCTTCTGAATAAATCCAAACTTTGACCCACACCATGTGTCTGTGTAAGGCTACCTGGGTTATTTTCTGCTGCTCTTGGCACCAAGAGCCAGGCTGTGTTTCTTGTGCCTTCAGTTCCTCATGCTGAATGGGATGCAGAGAGAGATGGGGGACTTCAGTAGCCTCTTTTCAGGTAGCTCTTTAAAAATTAGATTCTTCTGACAGGTGTTGCTATCTGTAGTGCAGATGAAGACATGGAAACTGCTCTCAGCCCCGCTGTAAGGCCGTGTGGGAACATGCAGTTACTCCTAGTAATCTTTGGACTTCAGACACATTCTGCGGCAGGTAATGGACACATTGCTCCACTGTGGCCAGGAGTCATCAAGACACAAGCAGGACTATTGATGGGATGCTAGGCATCTATATCTTTGATTAAGACAGTAGCTTCTTCATTAGGAGGTGTGGGTTATAGAAAATGTCCCCACTCCTGCTGCACATGCTGTCAGTTGTACTGTCAGAGCAGATGACCCTTAACACTTTGAAAAAAAACAAAACAGATTATTTTTCTTTCCAAAGCTTTGAGAGACTGCACTGAGCTGCACATCACATCACAGCATGCTTGCTTTCAGGAGAAAAGGCAAGTGTTCGTTAGAACGGGTTCAATTGTCTGGTGACGTTGCTAGGAGTATTTGTGTGAATAAAGAGAAGAGAGTTTGCTTTTTTTTTCTATGCCTGGAGCCTTGTGACCTGCAAAGATTCACAACAGCCTCAGCAGGCAGTGGAGGCTGGACTTAGATGATCTTTCGAGGTCCCTTCCAACCCATAACAGTCTGTCTGTGAGGAGAGGGGTGTCACTGAATCTAAGTTTAGATGTCTGCAGTGTAGGAGTTCAGTCTGCACCAGTTGTCTGGACTCATTTGAAAGCTGAATGGTATAGGCATGTCATCTTTCTTCTCTTGGGGTCAGTATTGAAGTGCACAAAGCAAATCATGCTTGGGAGCTGTCTGTCTCTTTCAGAGTTTACAGATAATTAGTTCAGAAGGGAACGTGTGCATTTTTGGACCACTTCACCAACGAGTGAAGGATCCCATTTGAACTGGCTGTAAGAAAATGCCCTAATCTTGATTTGCTCACAGGTGTTTTGACATTTTTTCCCTGAGTTACATGAATAAAAGCTGAGAATAGCTAATACATTTTTAACACAGATAGGTTAATACACTGTTGAAACCTGGACGTGTAACCATGAGCCCACATTTAAATTAAATTGCAGGAACAACTATGGAGGATCATTTATCATGATGAAAAATTGAAACAAAACATTTCAGTCCACCCAGCCAAAACCAAGACCATTTCCCAAATGAAGTCAAACAGCCCCATGCTGGCACCATTGACTTGCTTGGGCTATAAACACGAAGACTCCATCTTACACAATAGGTTTTTTCTTAGAAATCTGTTCTGGAACATCTTTGTTAGTTTTTTATGTCCTTCTCCTCCTGTTCTGACTGTGGAGAAGAATAAAGGTTAGAAGAACCGCCTTTGGGGATGTCCAACAAATGCACATGGTCCTTGGCTCCTCTCCCATGGGCTCTAAGCAAAACATCCCCAAGACTCTTCTCTTCCAGCAGAGACCAAAGTGTGACAGGGAGCAGCACTTGCTGGAGGACAGACATTTGCTGCCGGCAGCGATTGCAGGCTCCCAGGAGAAGGAACAGTGCTCGGTGAGCTATTACATCTCTCACCAATCTCCTTGCCAATAAGACACAGAAAGAGTGCTCAACAGCCTTGTTATTACTGTCAATTCTGTTCTCTCCCTCATCATTTCTGGACCACTGAGAGGCTAAAATATTAACCAGGACATTGATGAATTTGAGGCTGAATTCTTTTAATTCATTCCTGGCTAAGTTCCTGCTTGATCCATAACTCCACTCTAGTTAATTCAGAGAATTTATGGCTTCAGCCCTGTCAGGTGCTTTGAAGAGTCTCTATTGGTTCATCATTAATGGGGCATTTTTCCCCTTTCTGGAGCCTATTACCTAAGTGAGATTTTTTTATATATACAAGAAAAAAATATAGCTAGAACAGAAAACAAAAGTCCTTGCTGCCTTCCTCCAGTCTTTTATCAGCAACAGGGATGGGTCAGCCCCAGAAAGCTCTTGCAAATACAAGGTGACTAAGACAGTGTGACACGTTCCTATCAGCACTGGGACACGTGGCTGCATGTCACTTGAGGCTAGCAGGGAATGTTTTTAGAGTCACCCACACTCCTTCTGAGGGCTTGATCTGGTAATCTGAAAAAGCCTTGTTTCTTTTAATCTCATCTTCTTCCTCTGCTCATCTGTCACTGGGTTTGACCTGGCAGGTCTGTGCCACAGTCTCACTGCCGCTGGCTTTGAAGAACCTGCCTTTATCTGTTCTGCGCTGAATATGCTCTACTTCCAGTAGTATTTTATCAGTTAGCATCCACCTACCTACCTACCTACCTACCTACCTACCTACCTACCTACCTACCTATCTACCTATCTATCTATCTATCTATCTATCTATCTATCTATCTATCTATCTATCTATCTATCTACCTATCTACCTATCTATCTGTCTATTTGCTGTTCTACAGGCAAAAGTAGAAAATGGGACTGTTTTCAGGGACAGAGAGGGTAGCACTGCCAGCTGAGTGCTGTTTCAGGCTGTTTGTCACAGGCTGAAGACTGAGATATGAGAGTAACTGGGCAATGTGGGCAGTGGATTCTGAGATCTTGCACAAATGCCTGCATTCAGTTCAGTGATCGATCTCCTTCCTCTTCGAAGTGCTGTATGGCAGTTAGACACCTTGTGTTGGAGACCCTGAATTTAATGCAGTTTTTGTGGGGACAGATATTCCGTGCCTGTTTTCCTCCTTAATGTAGAACCTTTAAGAGCAAGTGGCCTTCTTTCCTGGCTGACAAGTTCTTAAATGAGCCGTGGGGTTCAGAGCTGTAAACCCGCCAGCGCAGCACTCAGAGCAGTGAGCTCTTCTGCTCAGCCACTGATCAGCCCCAAAGTCTCTACAGGGCTGGAGCAACCTGTAACCAGCATTGAACAAAACAGTCTATTTGTCTGATTTCCCGTTTAGAAACAAACAAATCTGCCTGTGAGGAGTTCATTGTGAATTGATTCAATATTTCTGGTCACTATAAATACGTCTAAGAGTGAGAGTGGGATTTCTTGGTGAGAAGCTGGAATGATTCTGTTTTGATGTTTCTGCAATGAAGCTTTTTGAATTCTTCTGTTTGACAGGGGTTTGTGTAAAAATTTCTTTCCATAGTGATTTTTGAAAAATTTTCAATAGCTGAAATTCAGACATTTAATTTAATTCAGGCAGTGGGAGGAAGGAGAAAGGAGCAAGACTGATCAGAACAAAAATGTTTCAGGAAATGTTATTTCCTTTAAAAGAAATTATAGCCAAGAAAATGCACTGCCAAAAGTTGTCATCCTTGTAATGTTGGGTGGGCAGAAATCCTTTCCAGGGATGGTGCTGTAAATTCATCGAAGTCCAGCTCTCAGTGTTGTAACTGGGCTCTGATTCACATTTGTGAAGCAAATAATTCAGTGCTGACACTTGGTGCCACCAAACATCTGCCACTTGGTCCACTCTTAGTGACCTATAGCATCATCAGAAGAAAGAGATGCACCCGCAAAGAGATGCATCGTACACGGATGTGCAGAGCCCTTTCAGCACTTTGCAGCACAGCGAGTGCTGCGTTTTCCAGTGAGCAAGAGATCTGCACTCTCCTTGTGGGCTTCTTGCTGAGGTGGGAGTGTCAAACGGAGTCCTTGTCTCTGCCAGAGGTCTGCGTCATTCACAAGGCTGAAATTCAAAGCTAATGAAGGTTTAATATCCATGTGGTTTCATTCAAAGGTTTCGTCATGTTCTGATCAAAAAGAGTAAGAAGTTGGGACCTTTCTGTGTGAAGCATGTGGGAGCCGTTTATTCAGTTAAACAATCAAAATGAGTCTCTTACCTTGTCATCTCAGCTTTCCTCTCCTCTCCTCTTTAATTCTGTATTCCTCAATTGTTTTTATTGATCTTTTCAATCCTGGAGGAGAGCAAAGTGCTATTGGCATCTTTTACCTCCTCCTTCTCCCATGGCCATCAGGACCCTTGCAGAGACACACAAGGCAGAGATTGTCCTTCTCCTCCCACAAAAATGGCATCACCTGCAGGTCTCAGCAGGATGCCAGGCTCTTTAGATGCATTTGTATTGATTGGAACAAGGAGTTTCACCAACAAATTCAAAACATCTAACACGCTGCAGAGAACAATGCTGAGAATCAAGACCCTGATTCAGGATAGGTTTCAACAGAGGACAAATTGCTGGCAGCTTGATGTTCTGCTCAAGGTGTCCTCTGGGCTGTGGTTTGCACTGCTGCCAGCAGGCACTGCTGGATGTCACTCTTCAAACCACTGGAACTACTTTGGCAACAGGAGGTGGGCTTAAAAAAAACTTTAAACACAAATGACCTGGGCTTTGGGCCAACGCAGCCGCTTTCTCTCTTTGTGGGTGAGTAGAGCCAGCAGAAAGGCCTCCAGGTCTAATATCAGAGGATGGATATTTGCACAGTCTCCAGTCAAAAATAAATACATAGAAGAAACAGCATGCAGCGTCTCACATCCAAGGTGCACCTTCCTTCTGGCATTGTCACTAGAAATACTCCATGCTGTACTGTATTTTATATTATCCCATATGACTTTTATATTATGTCATAATGTTCTCTGATTTCAATTGCTTCATTGTTTTCATAGATAGGTATCCAGGTTGAGGCTGGGGCTTTTTGGCAGCAAAAAGAAGGAGGAAGAAAAAATTACCAAAGATATATGTGGGAAGCAAACACTTTTCATAAAGATTTTCTTTAAACACATCCAAGCAAATATTTGAGGCACATTCAAAAATAAGTTGGGAAAAAATAGAACAGTTTTAAAAACAAAAGAGATCATTTCCAATCTCCAGATAGGTGTCTTTCACTATCTGAATTTAAAGCTGTCAGAACATTACAAAAACCCAACAAACAGGTCTAGAGCCTGCTCATTTCTGTGTGCCGCATACAGCTGTCCCACGTTCTGTACCAGTATTTTCCAGCTTCCTCCATGCGAAGTCAAAGAATCATTTAGGTTGACAAAGAGCTTTAAGGTCATAGAATCATAGAATCATTAGGGATCAGAATGGACCTTGAAAGATCATCTAGTAGAATCCCCCTGCCACAGTAGGATCACCCAGACCAAGCTGCACAGGAACACATCCAGGTGGATCTGGAACATCTCCAGAGAAGGAGACTCCTCAACCCCCCCTGGGCAGCCTGTTCCAGTGCTCTGGTACCCTCACTCTGAAGAAGTTCTTGCTGATATTGATATAGAACCACCTCTGTTCAAGCTTGCACTCATTGTCCCTTGTCCTATCATCAGATGACCTTGAGAAGAGCCTGGCTCCATCCTCCTGACACCCATCCCCCACATATTTGTAGACATGAATGAGGTCCCCCTCAGCCTCCTCTTCTCCAAGGTAAAGAGACCCAGCTCCCTCAGCCTTTCCTTATAAGGGAGGTGTTTATCAAGATCAACCATTAACCCAATTCTGCCCAGCTCACTGCTAAACCCAGTTCCTGAGCTCCAGATCTCCATGACTGTGAAACACGGCCAGGGATGGCGATTCAAGCCCCTCCCTGGGCAGCCTGTGCCAAGGCCTGACTCCCTCTCCTCTTTCCAGGGAGAGGGTTCTCTTCAGGGCCAACCTATCTCTCCCCTGGGGCAGCCTGAAGCCATTTCCTCTGCTCCTGTCCCTTGTTCCTTGGGAGAAGAGACCAACCCCCACCTGCTCCACCCTCCTGTCAGGCAGTTGCAGAAAGCAATAAGATCTCCCCCCTCAGCCTCCCTTTCTCTAGACTGACCAGTCCTGGCTCCCTCAGCTGCTCCTCACAAGGTCTGATCTTCAGACCCTTCCCCAGCTCTGTTGTCCTTCTCTGGACCTGCTTCAGCCTCTCAATGTCCTTTTCATATTGATGTGCCCAAAACTGAGCCCAGTACTCAAGGTGGGGCATCACCAGTACCCAGTAGAGGGGGATAATCACTTCCCTACTCTGTGTTGCCTACACTGTTTCTGATACAAACCAGGATGCCATTGGCCTCCTTGGCTACTTCTCCCCAAAGAAGAAATGTGTCCTGTTGTCTCTGGCCTCTTGTCTGGAGCCTCTTGCTTCCCATCTGGCTGTTGTCCCAGGCAGTTACTGGTGCAGTGTCCTTACTGGACCCATACAAACACGTCTTTCACTTGATCTTACATGGTCTGTCCCTCAACTTCTTCAGTGGGAACAGAGCTGCTGCTGTGCAGCCTGCCAGCTCAGCCAGACCCCTACAGTCACTCCAGGAGACTGAGACCTACACAAGGTAACTCCAGCAAATCTGACAGAGACAAAGCAAGGAACAGAAAGAATAGAAAGACAAATCCAATCAGCTTGTCTGTCAGTCTCCCCCCAGGAAAGCTGCCTTCCCCCACGGCAGCAGTAGGAAGGGAGGTGGGCAAGATCTGTCTTCCAGCAGACATTGCTTCAAGAGATTTCACATAGCTCATGATTATTCAGTGTGTCATCAAAATGAAAAATTATGTTTTCATTTCTGTCAAAACAAAGCAGCTCTCTATATTTGGGCTGTGTGCTTTTATTTATGCCTCTTCCCATTCTCTCAGTAGCTCACATAAAAACGTGAAAGAATGGGGAGTTTAATGGAGGACCAAGTGATCAATGTTTAGTTCATTAAGAAGTTTAAAATTGAAGTCCCTGTGATTTCAAGGGAAGAGGGAGGCAAATTTTCGCTTCCTTCCAAGTGTGTTGTTGAAACACTAGCTTTTTCCTTCTGTCTGATTCTGATTCTGTAAGCTGATGGGAGAAATCCCTTTGCCTCTGTGGGGTGATCTGGGACAAAGCGAAGCCCATAGCTCTAATTAGTACTTCTGCCAAGGCAAAAATCAACACAATGCTGCCGCCCAGCTGGACATGCTCCCCACATCATCTCACAACCAAAGTGACTTCTAATCTCTCAGCGTAATGTGGGGGTGTATGAGGAGTGCTCATAGGTTGTAATATGCAGTATGAGCTTCTATTTTCTACCTTTGAGCACTTTCAGCATCTGTGCTCCCTCCCAGTTCTGCAGTAGGTAACCTGAATTCTGTGCTGGGAACCTTCAAGGGAAATAGCTGTTACGTGTCATGATAGCACAACTTTAAGTGATCATTAAACAGCCAGAGTTACTATTTGAAATCTATATCTTCATTAACCAGGCCATTCAGTTTCACCCCAGGTGAAATCCACCCCGGAGAAGAACAAGGCCAAAGCTTAATTTAAGCTCCACTAAAACCTTGAAAAATAACTTCACCAATTCTGAGCACATCAATTTTTTAATGGGGCTTCCATCAGTATCAATTCCCTCTAATATTTAAGCCTGTATCATACATCTCTGCTGATAGCCAGCTCAGAAATATATGTGAAAAGAAGAAAAATGGAAAAATAAATAAACATTGAAGTATTAAAATAGGAAGAACCTGAAAATCTTGATTTCCAATCTGACAATCACTTTGACAGAACAGTAGCAGACACGGAGCTTATGGACATGATTCAGCCTGGACTTGGTAGAGTCGTGTAACGGTTGGACTCAGTGATGTTAAAGGTCCTTTACAACATAAAAGGCTCTATGATTCTATTCTGTGATTATCCCTCTTTCAGAGATAGGAACAGAGAAGCACCATGGCTTTCCCAAATTCACACAGAAAGGCAGTGATGAGCTGACTATCAGATCCAAAGCTCCAGGCAGTGTTGCCCACACGTAGCACAGACAGCACTTCCAAACTCATGGGGATTTATCAGAGTAGGTCAGAAGTGGGGGGCAGCCCCCCACGTAGTTTACCATCAGAGAAAATGGGAACAACTGCAGTCTCCATTGCAGTCTTCTCTGCAGCCAGGAAGATCTCCAATGATTTAGAAGAGCATTTAATTAGCAGTTCCATCTTGCTTGAAAGGGAAGCATGTTCAGGGCTAGGAATTAACAGTTATGAATTTATCAAAGGAATCTGGTTTCCTGGAGGACAGGAGCCAGAGGCACACAGAAACCCCTGAGAATATTGTGACAGACACACAGCCCAAATTTGGAGAGTCTGACAACCCCATATTGTGAGTATTAGTTGAATACTAGCATGTACTGGAGAAGTATGGGAGGCTGATGATGCTTTGCCAGCTGCCTTTGCTCACCATGTCTGTCTGCAGCCAGGGGAAAGAGTCATGGGGTGTAGTGGGAACCTAATGCAGGTGCCCTGGATCTTCATCTCCAGAGCCAGTCTCTCTTTAGTGCCTGTAGGAGGAATCAGGGAAAATTAACCAATTAACAATTAACTCTTGTGCAAGCCAAGCAGGGGGTGTGAGCACTCTGCCATGGCTTCTGAGAGGGTAAGGAGCAGCTCTTCAGGAGACTAAGCTGACTGGTTTCTGGGCAGGAGTTTCATGCTTGTGCAGACTTGGCAGAGTGGAGGACCTGAATCTGCCCAAGGGGATTGTTTTCTCTGCATATGAGCAGTAGAAAGGTCTGCATGGTCATTGAATGAGATCTTTCACCCCCTAATTTCTTTCTTGTTAGGTAATAGCCTGACATTATTTCTGTAAGCAGCAGTAATTGTAACCTATGGTTAGAAAGATCAATATTTAAAGTCACAAAATTGAATTTGTCCCTCTTTCAGGCTAATTTTAGAATCCAATCATGATCAAGAAAAGATCATGGAAGAAAAATAACAACAAAAATTCACTCTAGATATCTAGAGCAGATAGAGCATGAGCAGCAGCTGAAGTGTTTAGCTTAATTAGGAAAGAAAAGCTCAACTCACCAGTTTATCTTGATTTGCCTTGTTTGAGGATCAAGGGGAAGAGTGAAAAAATACTTCCCAAAACCAGGAAACTTTATTTCTTTTTCAAGATCCAATAATTCTGACAAGTACATTGAAAGCATATCAGAGGAGAAGATCTTCTGTCCCCAGATGGAATACGAGGGAAGTTAGCAAATGGCACATTAACATATTTCTGGTTATATTCCAGCCTTCCTGCTGAAGGAAATGTTATGGAGAGTTCATTAATTATTTTGTGTACTTGACAAGATACCTAATTTTTGCTTGGAGTGAAAAACAATGAAGAAACTCCGCATCTGAGACAGAATCCCCTCAAAAAAGGATGGGGAGACCTTTACCATTCTGGTTAGTCTGAGCCTAAGCTTCAGGCTTGTTATTGTGTGCTGCCTTCAGGTCACATTGTACTGTCTCTGGAGAAACGCTTCACGGGAATTGGGTGAGAAGTAGTTTTCACAGCCTGACAAAGTTGCACCTTCCACCCCAAGGAACAGCTAATGCCATGTACAAGGTGCAGGAAGAATAAAGATACAGAGGCACCTGCTCTGCTGACGATTTAAGGCACTAACAGGAAAAGGGCAGATGGACCTTGAACTTACAGTTCTAAATAGTGGACTACGGAAAAACTTCACCCCAAGAGTGTGTAGTGCTGACAGTCTTTTAGCCAAAGACCTGCCCAGGGTGCCCAGACACTGTCTGAAGCACAAAGGTACAGAGCTGGAAGAGGAGAGCATCACTGTCTGGGCAAGCCTACTGTGGATTAACTGTCCTCGCACCATCCTGAGCCGTGCTGCATCCCACCCCGTTCTCTAAAGCTCAGATGGTCAGGAATACGTTAAGAACAGGTTAACACACATATTCCAGGGACAGCTTCTTCCCTGGTGTGAGCAGACTGAACTTTTTCATAGAATAGTAGAAT
>VZRI01001724.1:20412-38388 GCA_013397515.1 Upupa epops | reverse complement strand
ACTCCTCCTGGTTTTTCCCCAGCTGCATGCATTAGTGCACAGGCATTTTAGGGAGTAAGCTGAGCACCCCAATTTCACCCTAGGACAGCGAGAGGCCACCTGATTTTCATTAAGACCAGAACTGTGTCCCACTGATACATATCCATCAACTATCCCATCCCCCTTTGAATCTAGTTTAAAGCCCTCTGAAAGAGCCCTGCCAATTCCTTCTTCAGAACCTTCAGCTCAGTTAAGCGGATAATCTACCTGCATGCACCATACACAGACAGGAAAACTCGAGAGTGTTATATTCTTGGCAGTCTGTCACCTTGCACAGCCTCAGTTTCCATGGGGTTTTTTTTTTGCCCCCTGGCGGCTGAAGTGGCTGACGTGGTCGGCCCTCTTGCTGCTGTGTGTGCATTACTTAGTGTCTCTTATCCATCCTAATTTTGTTATTAATAGAATTTAAATAATAGTTAACAGTCACAGACTGGAACTCAGAACCTCAACAGTGGTAACAGAACAGCAGGATATTGTCTATTTGAAATGTCATTCCATCTGCTCACTGTTAGACTATCGATATTGTAAAATATATTTACCAGACATTAAGTCTCTTTCCAAATAACTTGACATTGTTGAGATGTGTGACAGCCCTTTCTACAGCATACTCATCACCCATTTCAACCAGTGCTGTGCCTGGAATAGTCTTCATAAATTTCACCTAAGATGGGTAAGGGAAAAAAATTACATTGCAACAAACAGCCCAGAAAAGGATTTTGTAAGTTACTACAAAATATTTTTAGACCCTCCTAGCCAAGCACATGTCAAAAGCAACTGTCTATAACAGTTTCTAATAAATGATGTATTACCTTCTCAATGTTTCCATACAAGCAGAACAGGTTGAAGACCCTTGAACAGTTCATCTTTAGCTGGTGCAACCCACTAACCATAACAACAGACCCAGAAGGATTTCCACTGTGCATGTAAGAGGAGGATGCCTGGGGCAACGGGTAAGCAACAAGTTCTGGAGTGTCCCGAGATCCCATTCGGTACCGGCTCGGCAAGGGCAACAATGGACCATGTGATCCTAAGGGGGATGAAAGACCACACTATCTCACTGTTTGATTAGTTTCACTACTGAATTATGCATCCAAGTCCACATAGGTAGTCAATCCACCATTCTATGACATGTAATGATATTTAAAGGGAAGGGGAGCAACGATACAGTAGTTTTCAATAATTCTTTTTCCAATTAAAAAAAATTGCTATCCCAAAACAGCTTGTCTCTGGTGACTCTTTCCCTTGTCTAACATGTAGGAAGAAAACAGTTTAGTCTTCCTAAACACACACCACCATGCAGCGGGATTTACCTGCATGTTTTTTCATATAAATTTGAAAACAACCAACAGAAAGAAAACACCCCCAAACCCCCGTCCATTCCCTTGAATGTTTCACATCTCTTCTTACAATAGCAGACAAAAAGGTAGATGTTCAATGCTATTGCCTTGATACACCAGTGAGAAAAGGCATTTCAATAATTATAAAACAATATCTTCCCTGCACCCTATGAAGTATTTGAACATAAACCTATCAGAAGAAATATTTAAAATATGCCTTCAGCAGTACTGCCCTGTTGACCTACAGAGCTTCATAAGAGCAATAAAGAACATTGCAAAGTAAGGAAAACAAACCTGAAGAAGCAAACTTTTAGCCACAGGCCAAAGAAACGACAGATTAAGTCAGATGACTGCCTTGCTACTAACATCCTATTTTGAAGAAATGGGAGTAGTGAAACCTGTGCATTAATGCAAAATGAAGCTGCCAGGTTTTCCAGTTCAAATTACATTACAAGTTTCACTGAAATAAACTATTTTTTTTTACAGATACGTTACTTCTGTACAATACTTCTGGTGTATACAGAATATCAGTATTGTAGACTCCAACAAAAAGTAGTAATGTGAGAGACTATGGTACCAGAGAAGGCAGACTTGCCACATAAGGCAGAAGTGTGGATCAGAAGACTGAAAAAAAAAAAACCACTGGTGAATATCAAGTGAAACTTGAAAATTCTGGAGATGGGAAGAACCTTTGGAAATAGGTCAACCTACAGCATAAATATCAGAATAGGTTTGCAAAGAAACATTTATGGCAAATCTGAGAGTTATGATTTAAATACGTAAAGAAGTCACATCTAACTGGTGACCTCAGTTTCTCCACCCTGAGGTGTCAGGCCAGCACATCAAAATGACAGCAGGTCTTCATTTACAGCCAGCACCAGCAACAACGGCAGCACTTCACAGCACTAATCCCAAAACATCACCCTTATAGTTACACAACTGTACTTTTCAAAATTAGCTAAATTAGAAGAAACTCTTAAGTCCACAATTCACAGCTTTACATGCAGGAGCTTCGAAGAGCACCAAACACTGTACAAGCTATGCTGCCATTTTCTAGAAGAAATGTGCTTGACCAATGGAGATGTCATTCTTCCATCTTTTGCTAAGATGACTGCAACATTTTTCCAAAGAATGAATAAATCTGTAGAGATGGCTGCTCTCCATGCAAAGAAAACGGATGGCAGCAAAAGCAGACAGATCTCAGTGAATCAGAAGCATTTTCAGAACGTGGGCTAACATCACACATACAGCACAATGGAGAACTACTTGTGCTGTAGGGATCCACAGTGGAATAGTGACCAAATATTTAGAATTCCACGTAACACGTAGAGAAAACATAACCACCTGTCATCCTAATTTACTTACCATAACCATCATGTCTAAATGATGATGGATGCTCTCCCAAAATAGCTTGTCTCTGGCGACCCTTCCCTCTGTCTAACATGTGGGAAGGCAAAGAAGACAGTTTAGTAAGTACAGCTATTGGTTTCTTCAGTTAAGTAACAAAGCTTTTAGTTAAGAAGCAAAAAATCATGAGTCCTTGTTAATTTTATAAACCATTTCTCATTCATTACATCTAAAACCACAAGTCGTAGCCCTGTGACACCAAAATTAAAAGACTACCATCTGTACTGTATAACAAATTGCACTGAAGTTTTGGGGCACTGGCAGAATGAGGAGATACAGACATTTTAAGTCTGTGTAAATACCCAACAGTGCACCTAGACAAACACCATATAGTAGAATAGATAACTCCATACAGCAGGATTTACCTATATGTCTTAAAATAAATTTGAAATGCAGTACTTGTGAAAGACAGTACCTGAATCATAATATTAGCTTCAACAGCAACACATTTTCAAAGTGGCCTTCTTTCAAGAAGTTTCAGCATAAGCCAACAACAACCTGTATTACATGGTTTCATAATCAGTAAACAGAGAGCATTACATACGTGTACATTTATATTTACAGAACACCTACTGATTATGGGCATGCTGAAAGGATTGCACACTATTGTATTATCAGCAGCACCGAACAGTTAAACTGACAAAAAACATCACTGAATAACGCACTTAACCAATAGTCAATCCTTTCAGAAAACCCAGTTACCTAAGACACAAAATTAAGCAAGGGATCTACATTACTGGAGGAGAAGTAGTGCACTACAGTCAATGCTGCATTTTCTAGTCTGATCCAAAGAAAATATAAACTTCCAGACTTCTTTTTGGTAAGCAATGATCTATTTCTCACAAAAAAAGCCACATTAAAACAATGGGGCAAGACATTCATCAGTTTCCAACAGTCCCAATGAAATTTAAGTATGACTACTGGAAATGGCTGCTCCAGCCCAATGCAGTCAGAACTATTTCCCCTGAAATAGAAAACTATTTCTACCAAACATAACAGTGGAGATGAAAACACATGGGCCCTTTCTGCTTGAGATTTTGAGGATAAGTTCCAAGTCATGTATTTACTTTGGCAGTGAAGCCTGATGACAAAGCAGTGAGGAATGCCTTCAAATACACAGTAGGATTACATTTGTCAGGCTGTTTTTTCCATTCCCTTCTCCGAGTACAGTTTTGGTTCTTGGCTTTAGATAGCACATGGGCAGTCACAGAAAGTACTCTGACAATTTACACTGTATGCAGCAAACACCTTTAAAAAAAAAACAACCAAGCTTGTAATTCCAATCTGTGGAGCTAAAGCCTTTTAAGCTGCACCCATAAAGGACCATAAAGTAGTAAAGGACTACATTATTTCCTCAAGTGAAGAACTCTGGGAGAACAGAGTTGGACAAATACCTCCTCCTCATGATGGTGTAAATCCACTGCTCTCTCCTCGCCCCATAATTCTTCCCTCCTTGAACAAAGTCCCTCAGCTGTGCCAGCACAAACACTTGTGCAAACAGGCACTGAAACACAAGAACTGATCTGTGTTAAAAAAAAAAAAATACAAAAAGGAAAAGCTTCTATGATCTAGTTTAAGCTTGGAGCTTGTTGGGTTTTCTTCTTAAATGAGGTTTTTTAGTCCCCAGATATGCTGGTGTTACCCCCAATTGAATGCTCCAAACTACAGTTAGTATTTTACATGCTTTTAGCTGGAAAGGTCAAAGTCAGATAGTTTGGGGAGTTCAAACAAAAGGAATATGGGTTCATAGTGGCAAACTTTTGTTAGGAAGTTTCCTGAAATGGAGAAACGCTGTCAGGAAGTTTGTAATTTGTTAACAAAAATAACTAAATGTAGGTTGCTTTTCTAAAAAAAAAAAAAATCCAGCAGCAAANAAAAAAAAAAAAATCCAGCAGCAAAATGCATTTCCTTCATAAGACTTGTGAGGTGGGTTGTGCATTAAATTCTGGAAGTTATTTTACTATGCATGCCCTCAGAATGTGAAATGGCTTTGAGCTAAAATTTTGTTTGCTAGTGTGGCATTAAGTTGAAAAGCCAAACAACACTGCTTTAAGAGTAACATACAGCTCAAACATGGAAACATCTTTCTCAGAATTAAAAAGTCCTGAATAGCTTTATGGACAAAACTACTCTAGCTGCCTGCTCTCTCAAATAGAGACAGGTGGTCAAGGGAACAAAAGGTAACAAGTGGGAGATTTCTTGAGAAAGATCAAGCCACACCTATGCTAAGATTTTCATTTTCCACTGTTTCCTCTAGCTTGGGGAACATTTAGTTCATGCAGCCATATCCATCTGCAGGCCAATTACACAGTGTAAACAGATGTGTAAGCTTACAAATCGGCCTCCAAGCACTGCAATGATCAAAACATTTGAGAGTCAAATTAATCCTTCCAATTTTTCAAATTCAACCCTTTAGACTTCTTTTATTGCCATTGAGTTTCTCCAAAATCCTTTTTTTAAAAATCAGGAAATTTGAGGAAAGAAAATTTTTATGCTGATACAAACAATCATAATGTATAAGGTGCAACCAATACTGTAGCTCCCTTGTTAACTTTTTACAAGCACTTCAGTTTGTAAATTCAAGCCCTAAGTTTTTAGTTGTACAACAGATTTACAAGCCAAGTATTTGCAAAATTGCTTTGAAAGTGCATAGCACTTGAGACAGCCAAAGCCCTGGCTCTCATTCAGCCTTTGGTAAGCAGATACTCTACCCTGGACACATTGTCTTCACTCTCCTAACTTCACATTGCACAATTTACTGTATGTGGTTTCTGAACGCTGCACTCAATAGTTACAATGTCCTTTTTTTTCAAACAAACACTTCACAGGAGTTAAACTACACCGCAGTATATCTTTACATTTATAGTCACAGTTTGCACTGACGTAAAGTAAGCTATGACTTTTACAGCCGAGTATTTAAGAGATGATATGGCTGTACCATTTACCAATTTCCCTATCTTAATACTTAAACATAGCTGAGGGGACCTATCCAATATCGCAGTGTTCCAACTATCTACAGATAAGAATCAAATTTACCTACTACTACACACCATTTACACTGTTAAGACTAAATGCAACTGTCACATACAGCAAGGAATAAAAAAAAAATTACAATGTCAATGAGATCAACAAGAGAGGTTCTTGATTTTAGTGACTGTCAGCTTTTCAATTGTAATTTTAAGGGAAATAAGACCAAGACACATACAAACTTGAACAGAATGGGTACAGTCTATCATGTTATTCATTCCATACAAATATGAAGTACTGAAAGTGTCCTCCTTTAAAAACTTGTGGTGGTGGTGCATGCAGTATGCAGACAAGGTGAATTGCAAGTCTGAGTTTTTCAGAGGTTTGTTTTTTTGTTTGTTTGGTTTTTGCTGAGGCCGATGTGGTGCATGATGAAGTGTAGAGTCAGCCTGCTGAAGTCCTCTATCCTTCTTTAAATGCCTTGTCCAACATAGGGGAAAAAAAAAAAAAAAGAGTCCTTTCGAAGGAGAAGCAGTGTGCAAGTTTGTAGTTTGTAAGGAATAGTCTGCACCAGGTTTCCTCTCCTCCAAAGAGAGAGAGCTGTTTGGAGAAATGCAAGTCCTTGAGAGCTGCAAAGGTGCTTGCAGGTATGGGCTCCTTGTTGAACTAAGTGGCTCAAGCACACGGCAGTAGGGGGCACTAGGGCTCAGGGATAACTTCCTGGCTTGTGAACAGCCTTCAGCAGCTGTGGCTTGCTTTGGAATGACTATTGCCATACAGCCTGACCACGCACAGAAGTTTGCCATTAGCATAGTCAAATATTACACATGAAAACCTACCTCGGCGGCCCAGATATGGTTTAGTGTAGTCCCAACTATCGTTGTCATTTCTAATAACATTAAGTCGAGTTGGCTGTTAAAACAAAAGTGAAAAAATGTAAGCTTGAAAATACTTTTTTGCCCCAGTAAAATTCAAAACAAACTCCAAGCATTACCCTCGCATATTCGATTTTTAGTGTGCAGCATCCTGCATAGATATCTGCTCCATTGAGCGCAGCCTTCGCCTTCTGGGCACAAAACACTGATTCAAACATAGGCACCATGTTAAGGATTTTTTCTCCAGGTGTCTCATTCATGTCCTCTTCTTCTGCCGTTACTGCAGAACATGACAACTGTACTCCTTACAAGAACATTCTTTATTATATACCTTCAGTGAAACTGATCTGTGTTAACTCTTAGCTTACACCATCTGAAGGACACATTCTGGGAGATTTAGTAATTTTCATCAGGAAGTGCAGAAAGTTACCAGCAAGCTGAGAGAATATTTGAAGGGAAAGGTCGTCTGTATCATTTAGGAAGGGATGAAAGCTTCAGAGCAAGATGACATGACTTAAGTTGTCATGACATGACACCCCTTCTCAGAGATACCATTAGCAGATAGAAAGAACAAGAACTCAATAGAAGAGCTAAGGGATACTTTGAATGAACAAATTATCATCTTGCATCAAAAAACAAAATGAGCAGATTGCTTTAAATTCACTACTCAAGGACAATGCACATACCAGGCTCCAACAGGTAGATCATTTTATATCCTTTACATACTTCAAGACTGGTTCTGTGACTAGAAGAAAAATGTACCTGGGCCTCAGTACATGGTAGTCTGTGACATCATACACACTCAATAACATCAGTGTCAGAAAGCCCAAACCTTGCAGCAGACCAGACATTTTGTGCCACCTTTTGTTGTAGTATAGTGACATTCTGGAGGTAGTCTGGATCAAAAGCATAGCCCTTGCACTTCACCAAATTCCTGCAGCACCACTTCTTCCAAGGTGATGCAAGTTCACTGTGGAATTTAAGAGCAACAAAAGTAAAGCTTCTCAGACCTCTAAGACATTGTCTGACACTGGCTAAAGTTGTGGGAGCACATCTGCCAAAGTAGTGGGTACTGCAACGAGCATAAACATTTGAGTAATTTTTTAACTTTTCAGACTAGGCTGGTCCTGAAGTTCACTTTTTCTCTTCTACCCCAAGCTGTTTTACCTATACTGCTGCATTACTTTGCTCATATTTGTGAATTTTCTTTCAATTTTTGTTTTTACTAAAAGGCATGCTGCAGAATTTAATTCAAAGGACAGAAACACGATAGCAACATTGCTTATGGCAAATGTGACACTATCATCATCTCAAAAAGTCAAGCTCCTGTTTGCTGGACACAAGTTTAAAATCTTCTACATAGATAATTAGCAATTAGTTTGCCTTTGTGGAGGTTAGGGTAATGCTCTTTTACCTGGCAAATTATCAGTGCATCCACCGTTACAACATAACTTATAGAAACGATACATAATAAAGCCTGCCACATCAGTAACATCTCAAATCACAGAAGAATTTCAGAGATTTTGCCTTAGAGAAATAACAGAAATTATCATGCCTTAGGCAGAACTTAAGAACTAATTTGATCCAAAATTACACAGTATTTTCCTGACATTCTCATGCTAACTCCTATATGCAGTCAAGAACCTATAGGAAAAAAACAACCACAAAACCCCCCACACTTAAGAAGGATATTCAACCATAGCTTGTATTCCATTTCTCTTGAATATAACAATGCGCTGAACTTTTCCAACAGGGTTGCACACAGTATACAACACATCCTAAAGAAGGAAGAAATAATCTAGTCAGATGTCAAATGTCAGACACTTTAGGTCTACAGAAGATATTTAAATACATTCCCCATGGACTTGCAGAAGGTTTAGAAGGTTATTCAGAGGTGGACAGACAATGACTACAGCATCATGGATCACTTTGAGGTGGTCTGTTTGAACAGACTTTTTTACAGACAAATCACTTGTAAAGTTCTGCTCTCTGATGAGAAAACTTGGAAACATAACTTCAAAGAACAGCATATGACACTTCAGGCGAAACTTTTTCAAAACTCCAATACTCCATTACAAAGCAGTGTAAAGCAATTAGGAGATAAATACAGTTAACTTGCTCTTCTTGTCCTTCACTGCCACACCCCTGAAAAAAATTCTGCTAGCTAAGGAGCAGGTCACAATTGTAACAGAGGAAGTGAGCTGCAGCAGTACTTTAAAACAATTTAGCTTCTTTCCTAAGATGCCACTGAGCCTAAAAGCTAAACAATGATGTGGTGAAACACACAAAAGTATTTCAGAAGCACACTGCAACTTCAATGTTTCAAAATCACGATGGTGAAATTTTTGAGTGTATTGCAAAATGTCTGTACAAGACCAATCCATATCAAAAACAACCTGCATCTTACTTATGCGAAGATGGTGTAAAGCTTCGTTAGAGTGAATTTAATTCCTGACTTAATGCAACAGCGTGCAATTTTAACAAATAGTATAGCAGGGAAATACTGTAACAGAATGTTGCTCAGTGTCTTTCAGTATTTAAAAAAAAGGCAATGAACAAACATACCACTGTAATTGGGTAGAGAGGGTTCTGAATTGACAACAGGAGAACTTTATTTCCACCAGATGGGTCATCAGTGTTCCCTGGCCGAGTAATCCTCTTACTTGTTGAGTAGTTGAAGAAGGCTTGTTGACCAGCAATGTAGACAGGTTCGTCTGCTGCAAATGTTACACATTTCTTCGCACTTTCTATGTTTTCAAACTCCACCAGAGCCTGGCGCTTAAATGGCATCATCATGACATAGCTGGTGAAATGAACATTACAGTAAGTTTTCTTATATGCTTACTCAGAACAACTCCAAAATCCTGTAACTGTGGAGGGCCCATAAATGTGTGGGTTTCTTCTGCCCTGTTCCCAAATGCAAATTATCAAACACATTCATAGCCAATATTTAAAACAAATTTAAGTAGAAATTTAAAATTATATTTTTGCCACAGTGTTACCTTAGAAGAAATAACCAGAAGTGTCCTAGTTCACCAGATTCAGATACAAATGCCAGATGCTCTATGGGCTGACAGACACAGGGCTAGCTGTGCAACTCAAGTATGACAGCAGATACAAAGCCACTGCCTGAGACAGACACAGCAACTCTGCTTGACTCGGTTTGCTACATACAGCGACAGAATCTTCACAGCTAGAAAATCTTTATGCTTTATTATCAACCAAGCTTTCAATTTCCACTGGCTATCACGATGTATTCAGAGACATCCCAGAGACTAAATTTGACCAGACACATGACTTCACACTGCTTTACGTACCATATAGTTCCAAACTTCTCAAGAGCTTCGACAAGATCTGCTTCCACAACTGATTCACACAGCCCCCGGACATGGACAACAGGAGAAACAGAGACTTTGTGATGACTTCCCCCGGCATCCTACCAATGAAATGACATTGTAAAATTAAACACAGAAAAAGGGACCATATTATTAACTGAAATTAAATATTTGGCACTGGGTCCACCTAAGTGTATAACATAAGCCTGTTTTAAATAAATTTTCTCTCCAAAAGGATTGTTGAGTTCAGTTGCTGAAGTCTACTTAAAATGCTTTTCAGGTTTAACTAATGTTTTGTTTGCACTGACAGGATTTTCCCAATAATTAAAAACCATCACCAAACAAGTATTTCTTTAAATTGAGGTTTTGACCATTCATTTTGAACAAAAAGACAAGCATTTCAGATTTCATTAGAAGTCAGAAAAATCCACTAGGTGACTTCTTTAAGCTTAGCTTGAATTTTATTAATTTGCATTAAGAAAGTTGTTTTAAGATGCAACAAGTTTCTTTGAATAAGACCTGTACCAGTTGTGGGAAAACACCACCAGTGATATTTGCATAAGACACCTTGTATCCTGAATTAATCAGCCGAGGTCTACGGCAGTGATCAAAGCAGTCATAAAAGGTTAACACTTTGAACCGCAAACACTTAGGCAGAAGAAACAGAAGTAGACAGAGGTTTTTATTTTCAACTTACATGTTTGTACCCACATACACACTTGAAAACTGAAATAAGCATCCAAGGAAACCTTCCAAAAAAACTAATAATAATTACCAGTGTTTTCTACAGAATCTAATATTCTAGGACAGCAGGCATCTGTCCATGAATCAATTACTCGTTACTCTGTACACAGCTATTAAGATCCCAGTCAATGCTAGGGACATATATTTTCTTTTGTAGGTTTTTTCCCCAGTTGCTTTTGTAGTTAGAACACTTGGCTCTCCAAGCCAATATTTCCTTCTCCCATAATACCATACAGAAAGCCTCCTTTAGTAGGCCATTGTATAGTAGGAGATTTAGTAAGAATGAAAAGTCCAAACACAGCTGCTATTGCAGTTAATTTATGCAGAAGCTCAAAAATCAGAGAACAATAATTTTAAAAGAAAATAATCATTGAACAAACAAAACCCTACAAAGCAGTGAAATCTAAGTCACCTGCCATGAAGGTAAGGACTTATCTAAAAGCATTTCAAAAACTAATCTATACAGTTAAAACCTGGGAGGTTACAAATGGTTTGTAACCAGCAACAGCACAAGAACCAAGTTTAAGTCAGTGCAGAGCCAGGAAGCCGTGAACTAACAGAGCATCTTGGTGAAAGACATGAACATGTGCCATGGGCTTTGACTGCGAAAAATCTCCACCAAAGGCAGACATATATTTTCATCAAACCAGTTCTCCAGCAACCAAGCAAATCAAGAATGATCCCTGATTTCCTCTGTGAGAAGGAGAAAGAAAAATCACAGGACCACATGAAAAATCAAACACTTCTTTGAGCAGGAAGCATCTCCACAGCGCAGGTCAGAACACATACAACTCATCCATCTGCTCGTTTCTTCCCAGAGAGAAAAACCACAGGATTCTGACTACCCACAGTCCCTGTAATATGAAAACCATTGCACACACACAAAGGTCACTCCAAAGCTCACTAACCACCACCAGTGTTTCTTTGCTTACAAAGGAATCTTTCAGCAACTCCAGCTCCCAGCATGGCACAAAAACTCGGTATAGAACTGCAACACAAGACTTGCTCATCTGCAGTAGAACAGCGAAGGTTTCTTCTGCACAATTAATGTATCTAGCTTAGGGCTTCTGAAAGCTCAATAACAATTTCTTGAAGAATAATTAGCTGGACAGAAAAAGCAATTGCTGGAAACAGACATCTTTTCTAATTGCTCCAGACCAGTAACAAGGACAGAAAAGGTTTCCCTCAAGAAAGAAACTAGAAACAAAAATGCTTAACCTTGAAATGGAGCTTCTGCAGAGAGCTGAGGTACCAAGGGAAGTGCTGACCTAACCAAGGAGATGAAGCACAAACAAGTTACTTCACATATACAAGACTGCAACAGAAGCAGCTTCAAACAACAGCTGTAGCATTTTAACATCAATTCTTGGGTGACCCACATAGTTCTAGACAACATTTTAAACATCACAGGTTTCTTGCTAACAAATTATGAATTACCACTCCAAAAAAGGAAGGAAGTCATCATGGGCTCTAAGCTGAGGTTGCTCTTGTTCACCAATTCCAGATAATTTTTCACCAATTGTTTGCAATTTATCCTTTATCCTTTCTTCAGAGACTTTCTAGTCAACACATACACCCTAGTTCTGTTAGTCTGTACTAATTTTGTTTGGACAGCTACTTTTTGCAGTCCTACTTCATCTCTTTTTTTCCTTACTACAAAAGGATGACAGCCCTCCTTTACATTCTCACCTCCCCATACCTAACTATACTGTTAATTTATTTCTCACCATTCATATTATCTCTCACTTTTTTCCTGTCACTGTATTCAACTTAAACACTCAGAAATTGCTTGTATAAATAAATAGAAAGGGAGAAGCCCCAAAAGGTTGCCAGGAATGGGAGTGTCCAAACTATCATTCATTAAGACCTCACTACGGACTCATTTGCACCCACCTGGAATTCCTGCAGCTCTGCAGTGACACCAGTATTTCCAGCACACAGTGAAGGAAGACACTGCCTCAGAAGAATCAAGTAAACAAGACAGAGTTAAGGATCCACAGCAGCAGAAGAATCTATCAGCTTTGGATGTGGAGTTTGGAGTATTGCTTCTCTTGTCTAACACACCTTCTTATCACTGTGTATTAAAACTGCTGGAGAACAAACTATCTCTGTATTAGCTCTGAACCCTTCTGCTAATTCTGAAACTACACTGAAGCATTCAGACAGTTGGACAAGATGATCATGGTAGGTCCTTTCCATCTGAAATATGCTATTCCGTTTTCCTTTCTACTTTGCACAGTCTCAAAATTCATTTAAACAAATAACCCCAGAACAAGACCCCACTCAACACAGCATCACCAGGAGATTCAGCCTGAGGTGCTAGAAGAACTACCCTCAAGTAACGGTTCCTTTTTTTTTGGATGGAGAACAAATAAGAGACAATGACTGACGCACTCCACAATTGATTCTGAAGATACACTTATAAACTGCTTTATGAACAAGTTGCTCCAAAACAGGTCAAGATCTGAACTCACCACAATTGCCTGCGATGAAGCAACTGAGCTGTGAAGTTTGCTGCTTTTCATTTGCCACAAAGCAAGAACCCAGCATGCAGGAAGCTACAAGTAGCTGTGAAGTTGCAATTTCACATCCCTACCTTACCTTGCCATAGCTTGTAGTTGTGTTTATGTACTTAGACACCACATCTCACTTCCCCAGCTGCAAGAACATGGATAACAGATATTCCTTACTTCATAGAAATATTTAAGAATTGGTGTGCCAGAGACAAGGCAGGTGGAGGCTACAGAAAATACAGGTTTCATAAAAATAAACTGAAGTTTAAAGGAAGGAGAGAGTGTACAGCTAAAAGGCCTTGCAAATACCCTCAAATGTAGCTCTTAATCCACGTTCTCCCAAGTGTCCCAATCCTCTGCTACACAATTCTGACTGCTCAGTTGTGGCTTCACCACCACTCAACACTGCCCCTTATAAAAGCCAATTCTTCCGAATCACTCTTTCCTCCACAGAATACTTCTGCCAGACCACTTCCTACTTGTCCCTTGGTCAACATTCTCATCTGTTCCTGGCTCTTCATGCTCCTCAGCCTTGAGGCAAGCCATGAGGAACAGGGTATGCCTCTGGATTATGAGGAAAAAGAAGAGCAGAATACAGTTTGGTTTTCCTCATGTCACAGATAGACTTGTAGACACCCATCTGAAAAGAAAAAAGACCACAGAACTTAAGAGGCTTGAAGGGCTTATTCAACTCAATGAAATAATCCCAGAGGAACTGGAAAATGCCACAACACTAAATATATCACTGCAGGGAGATCCCACCAACCTGCTAGCAGGGCCCTACCTACGCTCTCTCATCAATTTATCCTAGTACTAAGCAAGTTCATTCTAACAAAACACAAACCAGAGATATTCTAAATTTAGAGGTCTGCCATTAAATCAACATTTTCTTGACCTTGCTTTTTCAAGAAACAGGAAGAGGTATTGAAAAGAAAAATGGTTACAACCAGCAGGACAACGTGATAGCTAAGAAATTAGGTAGAAGGCACAAAAGTACTGTTAGGCCAAATTTAAGGGTCAAGAACTATTGTGATGCTTTAATACAAATTCACGAAGACCAGCAGTGCCCTACTTTGAGTAATTACTTCAGTAATTTTACTTTTTAACTAAAAGAAAGGGGCTAGCAGAGAGCATCTGCCACTGGTCTAGTGGCCGGCTTACACCCAACCCATGACAAAAAGGTACACAGCAAGAAAAAAAACTAGCAAAGCAGCGTGTTAATTAGCGTTGCTCGTGGGGGAGGGAAAAAGTAGGAGCACAAGAGAGTGTACAAAGGCGGCGATCACTCACGCCCAGCCTCACGGTCGGCTGCTGCCAGACACAAAGGTAGCACAGAAAGATGAAAGGAACCCTCTGCCCGCTTCCTTCCTCCACTCCGCGTTTCTATAGTTACACTCAGCAACAGGCCCGGCTCGAAACTTGTCACGACGATATCCCTAGATGCAGCAAGCAGCCCACAGAACAAACAATCTCAGAACTGCAAAACTCGAACCGCTTCTGCCTAGCCATCCGCATACTCAGGCCCTTCCCCTGGCAGCTACAGCAGCGGGGACTGGCGTGGGAAGGCCAGACCCAACCCGAAGCCTAGCACGGGTCCCCCCGCTTCTCCCTCCTCTTCCTCCCCACCGGAAGCGCCTCCATGCCCGGGGGAGCGACAGTTTGGGCAAGGCCGCATGGCTACGGCTCCCGAGTCCGCCCCGGCGCACGGAGCTAGGGTGAGCCCCCCGCGGCCCCCCCAACCCCGGCAGACCCCGCGTCCCTCACCCCGCCCGGGAAGGCCGCTCCGCGCGACGCGGGGAGCTTGTCCCGGCGGACTTCGGTCTCCTCCGCGCCGCTGTATTCGATCTCTCCTTCCTCCGCGGCGGCGCTGGGCTTCAGCCGCTTGGCCTGGCTCTCGTAAGCACCGTCCTCCTCCTCCTCCTCCTCGTACCGCTCCCCAGACGAAGGTGACGACATGGCCAGGGGAGGGAAGAGTAGGGTACGGAAGGAAAAGAAAGGCCGGGCCGAGACCCCTGGCACGGCGGCGAACCCGAGGATGCTGTGCGCTGTGTTCTCACGGCTCACACCCCACGCAGCAGCAAACCCCCACCCTCCCTCAAGCCGCCGGCGGCGCCGCCGCCGCCGCCATTAGCTCTCTGTGGAGGAGAGGGCGGGACCGCCGAAGCGATAGGCCCGCAGACACGTCCGTCATCGCCCTGCGAGGCGGCCACAGTTCGAGTCCCGACCCTCCCGCGCCGCTCTCGTGATTGAGCGCTCGGACCGGTGGCAACGGTGACTGCACAAATAAAAATGGGAAGCTATTAACCCCTCTGTGTTCCCAACGGGGAAGGGGCTGGAACTCCTACGCTACACTCACTGTAACTACAGCGCAGTGAAACATGAACAATCACGCACAACCCAGCCCCGCGCCAGCGCCTCCGAGGGCGGTTACATCACCGCCGGTGCTGCGGGCAGGGGCTGGCAAGGCCCGGGATGGACTTCCTGCAAGAGGGAACTGAATGTAGGGGCTGGATTGTGACACTTAATCCGGGATGCACAGACTGGAATCCACGGCACGATAAAGCCCTCTTTGCACGGGCAATACAGAACGTTCCACGTGTGAACACGAACTGTTACTGGCACTCAGAACATCCCTAACGTGCTGCCCACCCGTCTGCAAGGGACAGGAGCACTTAGCTACCAGATGAAGGTTCTGGTAAATAAAGCATTATGGCTCCTGGGTTATAGCAGATATTCACACGATACCATTGCAAACAAACAGCAGACTGAGAAGTATCAGAATGCACCAGTTAGTAAAAAAAGGGCACTAAAATACTGCAATAATGACACTTTCTGCAATAATGAAATTCTCTTTCACCTCCTGTATTTCAAGTTACTTTTCTGAAAGCAGGGAAGTGACCAAGTACCCATTTACTGAGTGATCCAAGAAACAGAGAAGTTTCTGTGTGCTGCGGTGCAGCATATGGGCTCCAGTGTTGCCCAATAGCAGACCCTGCTTTTCTGACTTCACACAGTGTTTAATTATCCCCTATATCATGTGGAATAATTTAGATACTGAAGCTTCCACACTGAGCTACTGGGTGAAGCCTGCCCCCTCTGCACTCCGTGGACATGAGGGCGTGAGTGAGCATAGAAATCTATTTCAGTTATGTAAGCTTGAACCTGAGTATCTGACTCAGCAGAAGGATTTCACTGGTTCCTTGTCAGACCTGCTCTTTTCATATAACAGAAACATGGAAGGTGCTAATACTGCCTGTAATAGCTCTGTTCCATACAGTTTTTATTACCTAGAGCTGATAAACGGAAGTCATGGTTTCAGTCCACCACCCTCCAGTAAGAAAAGCAATTAGTGTTATTTGCATGCTACCATGCAATCAAGTAAAACTGCATAATTGCACAAAGAGCAGGACAATGACAAAAGGTTCCCCAATGCAACAGAACTGCAAACCACCTAATTATGCTCACTTTGGAAGTACATTTTATCACCAGCACCATTTTCTTTCCTGTTCCTGCCTTGTGTTCCTTACGTCCTTGGCTGTCATTTATATTGCATGAAGCCATTAGCTCATTGCAGTGAGAAACATTTCTTACCACACTAACACTTTACATTGCCAGGCCTAAGATCAGGGTATTTAGATCTCACAGGAATGTCTGCAGAGGGACAGTGAAAACACAAATGTACATAGACAAGCTGAACAGAACACTTTGTCCTTATTTTTGATTATTTTTACTGTTCTCTTGCTGGACAGTGTTTACAGCTCATTGCTACTCACTACTCTCAATCCACCAACAGTTTGTAGACACCTGCATTTGGGTATCATCACAAGGTTTCTCTGAAGGCTACAAAAACAGAGAACCTGAAGCAATAACCATGCAATACACCAGTATACACCTTTCTTAAATGTTTCCATGCCAGAGGGAACCTAACTGTAGTCAGTTTCCTTCCATGATTCATAAATTACCACAAGCAAACCTCTGATTTTCTTTTGGACATGCTGATACAGAGTTTTCTGGTATTTATTACCATAGCTCTCCTGCATACACAGAGTCAGTGTACATATACACACAGAGTTTAAAAGCAAAGCTGCTGCTTTACTTCTCTTCAGACCCATGTAATACCAGGCAAGTAACTTATAGAATCATAGAATCACTAGGGATTAGAAGGGACCTTGAAAGATCATCTAGTCCAATCCCCCTGCCACAGCAGCATCACCTAGACCAAGTCAATGCGGGTTTCAAGTTACTCCAGAGAAGAAGACCCCACAAACCCCCTGGCAACTCCCTCCAGTGCGCAGTCACCCTCACTGGGAATAAGTTATAGAATCACAGAATCAGTCAGGATTGGAAGGGACCCCAGGATCATCCAGTTCCAACCTCCCTGCCATGGGCAGGGACACCCAGGCTGGCCAGAACCTCATCCAGCCTGGTCTTAAACACCTCCAGGGATAGGGCCCCAGCCACCTCCCTGAGCAACCCACTCCAGGCTCTTACCACTCTCATGGTGTAAAACTTCCTCCTCACATCAAGTCTAAATCTACCCATCTCCAGCTTTTGCTCCATTCCCCATAGTCCTATTGCTACCTGAGATCCTAAAAAACCCCTCCCCAGGTTTTTTGTAGCCCCCTTCAGATACTGGAAGGCTACAATAAGGGCGCCTCGGAGCCTCTTCTTCTCCAGACTAAACAGCCCCAACTCTCTCAGTCTGGCCTCGGCCCTCCTGTGGATACACTCCAGCATGTCCACATCCTCCTTGTAATAA
>VZRI01001724.1:0-19876 GCA_013397515.1 Upupa epops | reverse complement strand
CATAATCTTACCGGGCACAGCAGTGAGACTGACTGGGCTGTAGTTCCCTGGCTTCTTCTTCCTACCTTTTTTGAAAATAGGAGTTATGTTTCCCCTTTTGCAGTCAGTGGGGACTTACCAGACTGCCATGACTTTTGGAATATAATAGAGAGGGGTTTAGCAACCTCATCTGCCAGGTCCCATGGACTTGAACACTTTCAGGTTGTTCAGGTGATCATGAACCTGATCTTCACTTATGATGGGCAGTTCTTCTTTTCAGTCCCTGCTGTTATCTTCTATGACTCCAGCAGTGTGACTGAAGGCCTCTGCAGTGAAGACGGAGGTAAAGAAGTCATTGAGAACCTCAGCCTTTTCCATGTCACTTGTGACCACATCACCATTTCTGAGAGGGCCCACACCTTCCCTAGTCTTTTCACTGTTTTAAACTCGTTTTCTTACACATGGTCTGACAACAGCAGAATTAATATTCAGAACTGAAATACAATTGTATTATCTGTGGAATCAGCCCTTGAAAAAGCATTAGGGATACATCTAGCTAAAAGCTGCCCACATATCAATCCTATACCTGTGCAGCATCTGCTCTCCTCACACACTTCCCTGTAGTGAAAAACACTCAGAAGAAAACAAGTCATTCTTTTGGCAGCGTTCTGCCATGTGTGGCAGCATTTTTTTGGACATGGCCCAGGCTCCCCGCAAGTCTGGGAGGAGAGCAAAGCTGAGCACTTGCTACCTGGACCTGGACGCAGCCTGCCTAGTGCACCAAGTGCAGTCGAGGCCCCACAAGGAAATGAATCAATAGCTGTAAAATCGAAGTCCCTTTCACTACAAGTTAAGCATGAGAGGACAAAATCAACCTGCTTTTACAACTTTCATCTTGGCATTTTCTATTATGTGTTTTCCTCTTTGCACACTTAATTCTTTTCCTTTGTAACATACAGCTGACTGACTTCCCGCTGTCAGAAGAATAAAGAGGTAACTTGACAGGTCACTGCATGGATTTTTTAGACCTGAGCCCAGCAGAGGAGCACCATCAGACCAGATCCACTACTCTTATTTGTGCTAGCACAGCCACAGCAGAGAAGTCCTGGTGTCACAGCTCTTACTTGGGTACGGGAGGGACCCACAGAGAGTGGTCAGGAATGATGTTTGTTTTTTTTACCTTCATCAGTTGTTAGGTTACCAGCAGTCTTTCTTGGATGGACAGTGTCACTTGTCTGTTTGGTCAGTACTTCCTCTCTTTGGTTCAGATCACCTTTCTCTGCATAAACACTGGAAACCATTTGTTCTTCTAGACACTCTGCTGACACATTCACATCCCCACACAGAACTGGATTTGCTTCTTTTTTTGTAGCATAAAATAATTGCAGTTCTGCAATACTTTCCTTTTGCTGGCAGTTGTGACTCCCTAAGAGGTGGACAGCTGCAGTGCCAGGTAGATGTACCTCACAGGGGTGCTTTGAATCTCAAAGTAGCTGTTCCAAGCCCTCTCTTGGCAGCAGGTCCAGCTTACCTCTCCTATGGCCATAGTTATCCACTCACCTGCACTGTCCTCTCTCTCTTGAAATAGCTGCTCCGTTTTAAAGATGGATTTTTTGGAAGTGTTTTTGTTCCCAAGTGTTGCATCCCCCAAAGAGGAATGGGTCACATTATGGATTTATATTGAGCAACAGTTCCTAAAAAAGAGCAGTAATCAGTTTGTGTAGCAGAGGCTATTTCTGAGCACCATCCTTTGGTAAACACCTGTAACAAAGAGCTACCAGAAAGGATGCACATTTTTAAAATAGAGTAGAATGTGGTTTCTCTCTTGCTCTTCTACTGTGAAAACTTATCTGAAGCACAGGGCTCAGTGTGCAATGTCTGAGAGCAGACATTGCTACAAATGATTTTATTGTATTTCTAATCTGGTCTCCTTTGTCTCTTTCCATCCAGGATGGAGCAGAGCCACTGAACTAGTGTGTTGCTTTGGCAGGAATGCAAACAGGTGATGAATTGTGAAATGACTCAACCATGAGGATGTCTACAGGGTGAGATTTGGTCGAGTGCACTATCAGTTTTTCCAGGGCTTCCCTTGACAAAGTCTGTTATTCTGCCTCACGCCAGAATTTCCATGATCTTTAGGTATTAATTATCTTGACAAGCACAAACAATCCTGGCTACATCCACAATAGGAGAAGACAAAGGCCTGGGAACACCAAAATCAAGTACTTTGGACTTGCTGCAAGCCTGGTGCCAGCTGTGAGTTTGAAGGACAGGCAGGCAGAGCACCCCATCATGGCCACAGGGGTGGGCACTTGCTGCCTCCATGGGGTTCTGGGGACAATCATGCAAGCACAGAAACCATGGTGTTCTGCACATGGTGTTCTGCAAATCGGCATCACTTTTGATCTCCACGGCTGCACCTCCATGAAAAAAAAAAGCCACTTGGCTTTAGCTGTACAGTGTCCTTAGATATAAGCCTCATATAGAAATAGATGGGCTTGCTGAAGGACACTATACCCAGCACTGCTTGATGACAAGGTGGATGCTCATGTGTGTGGGGCTGCTTTAATCCCATTGATCAAGCATTACACTTCAGCAGCAAAGCTGTGTAGGTACAAACCTCTGTGTGTGCTATGTCTAAATTTGGAGTGAGGGGATCTGCACATCTACATGTGAGAAGTGAGCTCTTACGACCTGCTGCCTGTAAGCCAAGAAACTCCCCTCCTCCTGCAAAGGCCTCGATTTGGCCTGTGGTTTCCCCAAACACAGTCCCTGCCTGTCTCTTTGTATATTGCTGTTCACATTTGCAGTCTCTAGCAGATGATACAGTTCTTTTATCTCCCTTTGGCATCTCCTGCACCTTAAGAGTGAAACCTTAGCTCCTTCTTCCCCTTCTGTGAACTCTGTTCAGGTATCTTCCTCCCCTTGTGATGGTCTCTGCAAAAATGTGGTGCAGGTACTGGGACCCTATGTAGGTCAACCCCTGTGAGTCATGCATCTGAGATGCATTGGTCCTGAGGCTGCTTCTTGGTGCAGGAGAACAATCAGTCTGATAACTATTATGCCACCTGCCCCTACCTCTCTTCAGCTTCCTTGGCAGATACCAGATGGGCCATGCTATGCCAGCCCACCTTCCTGCAAGCTGCATAAAAATCCCTGACTTCTTAGGCCAGGAGCCCAAAATGACTTTTAGTCCTTCCCTTTTGGTGCCTCCATCATGACCACACAGAGTTGTGAGCATAGGATTTGTCCTACTGCTAGGAAATGCTTCTGCACCACGCACTTTCCAGCAAAGTCCCACAGCCCACAAGACTGCAATTTAAAATGTTACCCAGAAATGTTCTGTTGCTGCAGATGGAGGGAGGTGCTGGTATCTGCCAGCTGTGAGGCTGCTCTGAAAGGCTGTTTCATCTGCAGTGTTACCCTCTCCAGAGCTGCAGTTACTTCACTGGTGAAACGAAACTGTTCAATGACACTGACTTGTGTTCCGTGCCACATTCCTGCATGGCCTGCTCAGGTGCTTCTGAAACTTCCATAAGCCCCCCAGCCACTGCTTTGCAGGACCCTCAACTCTGAAAATCAGCATAAAACTCAGTCCTACTCCCACCATTCTTAAGTAACAACCACAAGGCTGTCCTACCATTTCACATGGTGCTTTTATTTTTAAACCTTCAGAGTTGTGACACATCCTCTACAAAGCTTAAATTCAAATTTAGCTGCACAAGTGTAGAATAAGGTCTGTCTCTCAGTGTACCTTAGAGTCTCCAACTCCCTCCAAAGCAAAATCAAAGTGTTTCTCGTTCAAGGCAGCCCACACAGCAGCAAGCTGTAGGAGCTGTAAGCTATTATTTTAGCTCCCAAGCAAAGTAATTTCTATAGCAACCAACACATCCAAAAGGCTCTTTGGCTGCTACTGAGACAAACTAGTAACATACAAAGGCGCCTCTGAAACAAGCAGCATGAAGCGTTCTAGGGCAGCTGCACGTTCTACAGGTCCTCATGAAATGTGCAAAACTGGCTCGCGATCAATGACTGTCACAATAACATCAGGAGGTTGTACTATGCCATGATCCTAAAATAACCTAATTGATGACTTGGTGTAGTTGTCCCTGAAGAGACAAAGCAAACCAAGTGCAGACTCCCTTTTTAGCCTGTGTTAGGGGAAGTGCCCAGCAGAGCTGGAGATACATTCAGTAAACAGACAGGAAAATGATGGGAGGAGTAGCTCCCCCTTTAGTTCTGTCCCCTCAGGCTTACACAAAGTTTGTTGGAAAAGGGGGAGTTAATTACAGCCTTGTAATGCAGGAAGGTGTAACAAGCAATGTTTTCATTCTTCTCTGCCTCTGTGCAGTGATCAGCCCTGGCACAGCCCATTGCCTGCTGCAATGCTGAGGAGGCTGCTGCTGGTTAGAAGCTTCCTGGGCAACAGCAAACCATAGCCATTGGCCATTGCTTAAGTATCACAGCATTTGGAGTGTTTGTCACCTTCAGATCTATATGCTGCTGGTGTAGTAGCTTTGTTGTTTCTGGTTGTAATTGGTTAGGATTTTTGCACCCAGCACACTGGGCCACTTCACAGATAAACAGCTGAGGTCCACCAAAACAAGAAGTCTGGTCAGAGCAACCTGGCCCAGGAGCGCAGGACAGACAGAGACATGTCCCCTACCTCAAAGATGGTAAGTGTCACTGTCATGTTCCTACTTCATTGCACAAAGTAAGTGTGCTGAAAATGGGAGTTATGGATCTAGGTAACTCAGAACTGAGTTAGAATCATAGAATCACTAGGGATTGGAAAGGACCTTGAAAGATCATCTAGTCCAATTGCCCTGCCACAGCAGGATCACATAGACCAAGTCACAGAACATCACAGAACAGAACATTACGGATTGGAAGTGACCTCGAAAGATCATTCAGTCCAATTCCCCCACCACAGCAGGATCACCCAGACCAAGTCCAGGCAGGTTTCAAATGTGTCCAGAGAAGGAGACCCCACAAATGCCCTGGCAGCCCCCTCCAGTTCCCCATCACCCTCACAAGGAAGGAGTTACAGAATCACAGAATCAGTCAGGGTTGGAAGGGACCACAGGATCATCCAGTTCTAACCCCCTGCCATGGGCAGGGACACCCCACCCTAGATCAGGCTGCCCAGAGCCTATCCAGCCCAGCCTTAAATACCTCTAGGGATGGGGTCCCAACCACCTCCCTGGGCCACCCATTCCAGGCTAGGCACATCTCTTTGGAGACCTGAATTGCCTTCTAATCTGATTGTTTTAATCTGATGAGCCCTGCAGTTTTGCTCCAGGTCCAGAATAAATAGAAAATCACAGCTGTGTTTAAAATAAAGATAAAATTAAGGAAGGAAATGTAGCAATGTAATTTGTTACATAAGTGTCTTAGGACCAACCAAAAATAGTCTTGTGATAGCAGATACTACATGACAGAGGCCTTCGGTTGACTAGAGCCTGTTAAGAAAAATCACTTTGTTTTGGATTAAAGGAAAACATCTGAAAAAGGCAAAAGAGTAAAGAAAGTATCTGTAAAAAAACAGCTCAGGCACATTATAATGGTTTAGCCAAGTACAGGATGACCCATTAACAGAACTATTAACTTGAAAGTTTGACAGTTTTCAAACTGCAACACACGTGTAAAATCCAGTGCTCTGCCTTCTCCTTGTAAAACAGAAGCTGCCAGCAGGCACCTGATCCCAGGCAAGTAAATTACCTTCTTCAATTTTTCTCATTACATGTTTGTTTTCTGACAGTTGTTGACAGTGCACTAAATGGCTCCCTCTCAAAAATACCCAAACAGCCAAATCAAAAACCCCACCAACCAGCCCCAGATGGTTCTTTTTGACAGCATGCCTTTTCTATTCCCTTGCAGACTGACTTTCCACTTCATCTTTGCTACTAAACAGAAATATCTTGCCTGATATAGAGAAGGTGTGAGCATTGTTGCTCTGCTGCCCTTACAGTTTCATGCAAGATTCAGTCTCATGCAAGCTAGTTTCTTCCTTGGTTTATCTGTCAGTTTGAAAATTGGGAGGATGTTCACAAACCAATATAAATATGTCAGTGGTGTTGGCTTTTGCACCTGCAGTCTTAGATGTCACTGAGGCTCAAGAGATCTCATATCTGTGAAGCTACATGAGGAAATGAAACAGTATGCATGCTTTTGTACCAGAGAAAGAGTTTAATCTGGACCTTTGCTGTGAATCAGAAAAGTAAATCAAAGTGGCAGCTCCTGTCACCCTAATGGAAACTTGTCTTTGCAAAGCAGAAACGCTTCCTGTGTCTAGAGAATCATGTCAAAGAGATGCATTGAGGGTTCCAGGGTCATAAGGAGTGAGCCTATGGAGAATACTTTATCAATGAAAATCCCTCAGGAATCAGTTACAAATGCGGCTGCTCTCTGCTCTCAGGAACAGCCATTGTGCCACACTGTGAACACAGGGACATCACTCTGCAGGTTTTAACACCACCTCCACACGCCCCCAGGAGGAATGTTTTGTTTCTGTCTCGGCTTGGAATCCACAGTTTGTCTTGTCTGAAGGTGATGTTGCTGTTGAAAATGAATATTTAGCAGCCACTGGTTGATTGAAGGGTTTTTTTGGTGTCAGTTTTTAGAATTATTGGTTCTTTGATTCTGAAAATCATAATAAAAATATAGTGAGATAAAATTCTGAAGAAGTTCTTTTGTCTTGCACTTGAGCCTTGCCTAGAGATGTCAGATATGGATATGTGCACACACATGGCTAGGATTGCCCTGCAGGCTGTTGTTGCCTGCAAAGACCTGAGACAGACAGGAGAATTTGGTATTTCAAAAGATGATGATTTTCAGTGGTGTTAGGTCAGGGGTCCATGAACAACACTTTGACAGTAACATGAGGCCAGCAAATGACTCAAGCTCAGATTATGCTGGACCTGCATCCTGCCTCTTGTTGGAAGGGCTAAGGATGGGACATAAAAGGAGAAAATAGCATTTTGTCATGTCATACAGTGCAGGAGCCCTGACAGCTGCAGTAGTAGCAATGAAAAGGGGAGAGAAGAACTGGTGGCAGTGATCCTGCATCCTCTTAAAGCCTGAACGCAGCCCTGCCGGCACAACCCTGAACACACCCAGCCTCACTCCCTCTATCCTTCTTGTCCCTCTCCAGCTGACCGGACTCAGGAGGCCTAGTCCCTCTGGTGACAGCTTTCGCAGCTCTCCACTGTCCAGCACATCTCTCCGTGGCTGCATGGCCACCTGCCAGTACCGTACCCGCCCAGCCCCGGCAGCAGCGAGTGCGTGGTGTGCGGCGGTGCCGCTCCTCCCAGCACAGCCCGGCACTCACGTGATTTTCACGACTGCTCCCTGGGACCAGGCTGCTCCGTGCTGGGACTCCATTCTTGCCTCCTGCACATCCCTCCTTAGCAGGACAGCAGTGCTGGCTCCGAGTCTGGGGAGCAATGACAGAAGTGAAGAGAGAGGTGTTTGGGCAGATGCCCCAGGAAGAGGGAGGAGGAGTGGTGGAAAAGTTCATCCTAAAGTCGGACAGTGTAAGAGTGGAGATCCTGTCCTTAGGATGCATAATTGCTGCTCTGGAGACAAAAGGAAGGGACGGGGAGTTCTCAGATGTTGTTCTAGGCTTTGACACTTTGGAAGGTGGGTCTCAATCTATTTATTTAAAAGAAAAAAAAATTGGGCAATTTAACCAATGCTTTCTGATTTGTTGCCATGCTTTATGATCTACTTACCCTACAAATCATGGGCTGAATAAATTTGAATCCTGCTGTCTGTCCTGGGGTTAGTGGTGAACAGGGAATGGGAATGCTGGTGGCCCCAGGTTACAGTGTGCCCCTCAACAGGGTGAGACTGTGCACTGACCAGCAGTGCCAGAGGCCTTTTCTGCAAATCTGCAAAGAGCACAGGATCTTACCAAGCTATTTAATCAAAGAAATGCACAATGATTGAGCTGTGTGCCCTGGGAACACAGGGTGAAGCAGAGAGGTGCACCGCAGGATTCAAAAGCACACTTGGAGTCTGCTCATCCTGTCCCAGTCTTTCCCTTTAATCATGAGTTCTGTTCCTGTCCAGGTTACATAAGGAAACACCCCTACTTCGGTGCAGTTGTGGGGCGTGTTGCCAACAGGATTGCCAAAGGGAGGTTCACCATAGATGGGAAGGAGTATCAGCTGTTCCTCAACAATGGCCCAAATAGCCTGCACGGAGGAGCCAAGGGATTTGACAAGGTGAAAACCAAGCTGGGGGGTGCTAATGTCCTCTGGTATACAATGTGGCAATGGGATATGGCTTCGTTCCTGGCCCTGTAGGGTTTTCTGGTGGTTATTGAGTTGAATCAGCTCCTAGAAAGTGTTGTCAGTTCAGGAATGGGAGGAATTTAGAACCTGTGAGTTGTTGGGTTGGCTTATCTTGGACCAGGTGCCTTAGCAAGGCTCACTCATGTCATCCTTGGATGCCATGCAGAAGGTGTCTGTGTGTCCTCTACATTCCTACAGCTCTGAGGCCTCATGAACCCAGATCTGTCTGGGTTATCCTGGGAGGAGGTGCTGCTCCCTAATGGATTGGGATATGGTGATGAAGACCCAGCCTCATGCACAATGGAGGCTCATAAGGCACTTAGCTACACCACATAGAGTGGTGCTGGCCCCCTTATCCCTTCCTCTCTTCTCCCAAGAAATGCTTCTGAGGTCTCAGTAACATCCATTTGCCTCTCTCTTGAAAGCCTTGCTGCTAACCCTTCTGACTGCAGGGTGGGCTCTGAAGTCCCCACTTTCCTGAAGTCTTGGACTTTGTCAGATCAAGTGGATTAGTAACTAGCAAGTAGATAATACGACCCAGATGGACATGCATGAGCCTGCTGCTGGAGCAGCTGCTTTCCCAGGTTAATGTTTTCTTTCATGACAGGACATCTGGGCTGCTGGTCCAAAAGTCAGAGCTCACTTCTGGGCAGCACAGAGTGAACTGGCAAGAGACTGGGATCAAATACCCTTCAACAGCCTTGGAAAAAAAGGAGTATTGGGCTGTCTTGGCTGTTCTACCCCCAAAAAGGGTAATTTGGTTTAAAGTTTCTTCATATGCTCTGGCACAGTGTTAGCTAGAGCTGAAAACAGCTTCCAGACTGTCTTCTGCAGATGGAAGTCAGGGTCTCTTCTCCTGCTTCTTCCCACAACTTACTGGAGACCAGGCAACCAGCACCTCCCAGCCAGGGCTTTATGACCTCTGGCCCACATGGCATGCTCAAGCGTTTGCTTGAGACCGTGTCCAGCTACATAATGGTCACTGTGCAGAGACCTGTGGTCAGCTCTAGCAAAGACAAGACATGGTATCTCTTGGTTGTGTCTGTCTTGGTCATGTTGTTTGGACATGTGATCTTGCAGAGCCCAGTGCTGTGGTTGGCATGTGGTCTGATAAAGGAGCTTGCAACCACACTTAGTTCATGGTAATACCTGAACTTGCCACTGCGGGACAGGGCAACTTTAGAAAATAACTCTGTTAGCTGTAAAAAATAGCCATGTGTTTAGCAGCCATTCATAGCTTCTTGTTTGAAGAACTTAAATAGAAACTCAATATAAAACTGCAATGTTTCGCAGCAGTGGGAGCTGCAAACTGCTCTTGGTGCAGGAGCTTTTCTGGATCCCATCTATTGCATTCAGTAGTCTCAGTTCCTGTGTTTGGTGAAAACACTGGCTTCTGTCATGTGTCCTGAGATTGTGGTCTTTGTCCAGGACATGAAAGCAGTCTTTCTCTGCCCTCTTTGATTTGACAGTGACTTAGGTAGATGCAAAGATCCAGAGCACGGGCGCTTCACCTCTTGTCTCACATACATCCTGCAAGAGGTTGAGACTTCTGTTTATCATCAAGTCCACAGCCAGGGTCAAACACTCACTGGGCATGTGAATTTACAGCATGTTGGCTTGTTTCAGTCGCCAATCAGTTCAGCTCCAAGCTGATCCCCGATCTCTGCCAAAGACAAGAAATATAGTTCAAAGTTTCCTAAATCATCATCACTGATGTGTGGATGTGTCTGGCCATACATCTGGTACCATTCAACCCAAACCTGGTCCCTAAGCAGGAGATCCCTGTGTCCTAGAAGCCATTCCCATATTAGCTGAAGGTGGCAGCTTGCTGAGGTGATGTTGAGACCCAGGGAAGAAGAAATAAGTCCAGCTGACAGGCAAAAATGAAGCACATGGACCCTCCTAGGCATGAAGCAGCAACAGCTGGGACAGCCCACAGTGTCTGTTCCCTGCTGCTGGCCGACTGAGAGGTAGGCTGGTGGTTGTGATTTCTCCCATTTACCATCACTTTTTCAGCAAGGAGATGCTGCTTTTTAGTTTTTCATAGGAAGAAAATGATTGAGTTTTTATTTTTCCCCCTCTAGAAGTAAAGAACAGGAAGGATGAAAGCGCTTTTGTTTCAGTGCATCATTCCTTGGGTATCTTTTGTCCTTGTGTTTAGCTCAGCCTGGGGCAGGAGTCTGTCTCACCAACAGCATCCTCCTTGCAGGCTCTCTGGAGCTCCCAGGCCAGTCCGAATGGTGTCTGCTTCTTCCGGTTCAGCCCTGATGGTGAGGAAGGCTACCCTGGTGACCTGAATGTCTGGGTGACCTACACACTCACTGGTGGGGAGCTGGCCATCAACTACCGAGCTCAGACCAACAAGACAACTCCCATCAGTCTGACAAACCACGCATACTTCAATCTCGCAGGGCAGGTAAGCATGGTGGCATGAACCCCATGGAGGGACTGCGGAGCGGAAGAGAGCCTGGGGACCCATAGGATGGAGATGCAGGACTGACGTGCCCTAACGATGCATTCATATTTCTCAGCTGTCTTCTGTTGGCACCTCTGAGACAGCACACCAAACCCATGCATGGCTGGTGCAGCTGAGATCAGGGACTGTCAGTGCAGTATGGAGATACCCAGATCATGGTGGGGAAGAGAAACATCATGGAAAGGGAATGTGAGGTGGCCTGTGTTGCAGAGCCAAGCTGTAGCAGGGTGCAGACAGCTCCCATACACTGGCTCTGGGCCCTGACAACTAGGCAGATTCTGTATTACAGCTGCAGTTTCATCTCACCCTGTTCATAAGTTGAAGGAAAAGGGAACAGTGTTTCTGGGCAGAGCAGTGGGATGGGACAGTGCAGCCACACTTGGTCATAAAACAAAGACCCATGAAAGCGTTAGTGAGAGAAATCCCAGCCCCTCTGTGCAAATCTGCTCAGGCTACTGCTCTTATGATTGTGTGGTTGTTAATTAACCCTCCGTGTGTCACCCCAAGGATACAGTAACTTCATCGTCTGCAGCATAGAGCTCAGGCATGTTTCCAGAGATACAAGAGACCTTTGGGCATGAAATTGCTTCTCAGATAAGACAGCAGGGTGCAGGCTGAACTTTAATCCTGCTAACCTTCCAGCCTAGCAGGTTCCTGCCAGCATGCCCCAGGCTGCAGGAGAGGTAGAGGAGCACTGTCCCACACACTGTGGTTGCACTTCCCCTTCCTTCCCCTTCTGCTCTCAGCTGAGTAATCAGTGTGTTTTGGTCAGGGTGGCAGTGTTTGGTGATGTAGAAGTTCAGACTAATAGTCTCAGTCCTGCAGGATTTACAGCTCCTAGGTCCCATGAAGGTTTTTTTTTGTCTGTGCTGGTACCTTCATCTTATGCCCAGAATCAAGGTGGGATGATGGCCATGAAGTCCTGCAGGCACTACCACGTCAGCTGTGGTACCACTGTCAGCAGTCACTTTTCAGGAGTGTTTAGGGCTGCTTGGATGGTGGAAGGGTTGCAGAGGAACCCCAGTATTTCCCATCCTGCAGGGCTCACCAGATATCTATGACCACGAGATTTCCATTGAAGCTGATTCCTACCTTCCTGTGGACAACACCAAGATCCCTACTGGTGAGTGGTGTGACATCTGTGTAACATGGAGACATTTTTACAGATGGACGTTTGTGGGTATTGGGGAACAGCAGTGCTGGGTGGAGGGGGCACACCCCAGGACCCAAGGGACTCCAGGCACAGCAAGCCCTCACCCATGGGCACAGTTCCACAGGGCCTGAACACAGTGGGCAGAGCCAGCTACTGGTAACAGGACCAAAGCATGTCCTCCATCTATGTCCAACCCAGTGTTCCAGGGCCAGTGGGGCCACCACAGAGGGCCACTCAGGGCTTCGAGAGCTGGGGTCGCTGGCCTAGGGTTTGCCTGTTTTGCTTCCTCCAGCAGTTTTTGCCTTTATCATAATCCTCTACATGGATTTTCCACGTGACATCAAGGTCTTACTTCCATGCTCAGAGTCCACAGAAGGCAGGAAAATTAATTTCTTAAGCCTCAGTAAAACATGTAAATCAGGCATGGGGTTACTGCCACGGACTGCGATGGTATAGCAGGATGTGGTCAGGCTCAGAGGACAGAGAGGTGAGGGAGCACCAGGCTCCCCAACTGTCTGGGCTACTTTGCGGAGACCTTCTGTCTTCAGGGGAGGAAGAAAGAAAAGCTCTAAGAAGGAAGAAACAAAGAATGTAAGAACAATTTTTAGCTCAGGGTTAGGTCTGTATTCATTAACTATGCACGTTTTGGCTTGCCCTGGAGGAGTGGGGCTCTCAGTCCAGGTGGTTTTTGGTGTGTCATGCCTGGGCTCAAGCCAGAGAAGAGCTCAAGGCTGTAACAAAACCCAGTCTTCTCCCCTTTGCTTTCACCATGGACACATTTCACATCCTAATTGTGGCCAGGTTGCCACCCCAGCTTCTTGCACTTCCCTCTTGTGTTTTGGGTAAATGTAGATTTCAAATCTCATAGAGCAGTCTGTACTTTATGTAAGTATCTAAATCAAAAAGGTTTGAGTTTTTTTTCAAGGTGCTTTCCAGCCTCACAGCAAAATTCAGTAAACACATCCCTTGTAGATAGGATCAGAAGCCATAGAAATGTTTGTCAGGTGGAGACTGATGTTCCTTAAGGTTCGCGGTGCAGAGCTGCAGTGAGCAGAGCACAGGGTGTGGAGCCAGCCCTGACACTGTAAACCTCTCCATTTAGACAGGGGTAGAAAAATGTGGCTGTGGGGAAATAACCTTCCCTGCCCTTCCTCTACACAAATACACTGGACTTTGGGTGGATTTGCTGTATTTGGTTTGTCTTAGGATTGTTCTCACTGCAAGAGCAAGGAATATTGCACCCCCACATGAAGCCTTAAAAAAGCACTTGTGACAACATTGGGGATTTATGGCCTTAAACCCTAGTGTTCCTGAAACAGGAAAATGCAGGAGTGAACTGGTCCCACTATTCAGCCCATATCCCCTGTCCCAGCAGGTGAGCAGGAGGGTCACCTTCAAGACCATCTCATGGATGTTTGTTTAGACAGAGTTCTGCAACAATTACTAGGATCTCAGGCATAAATAAAAACAGCCACTAAGTTTTGTTTTATACAAGGACCACCCTCCCCTTCCTCACACCTCTCATTTCCTGGCTCCTTGGCTTTTCTTTGTCCCAGCTAAGCACAGCAGTGTCCCCAGGGGTTGCTAGCTCTGCTGGGGGACAAGATGGTGCTGTGCCATCCCCAGTGACAGTAGCCACAAGACCAGCTTGCTCTCAGCAGAGCACTGCAGCCAGACAAGGATCACAAATGGCTTACATCCCCAGACTCATTGGCCTGAGGGCTCTGAGCCACAGGTGTTTGCTGGGTGAGCAGCTAACACTGCTGTTCTCCTTACCCAGGGGAGGTGGCTGCTGTACAGGGCACTGGCTTCGATCTCCGGCAGCCTGTGGAGCTGGGGAAGCACTTACAGAAGTTTCACTTAGATGGCTTTGACCACAACTTCTGCCTGCAGCAGGCGCAGACTCGGCACCTTGTGGCCAGGTAGGCTGAGACCCTGGCAAGCGTCCTCCACTTTGGGAGCCATGGGGCACCCATTTGGTTAACTTGGTATCTGCCACTGGCATCTTCCCAGAGTTTGCCATCCACCCACCGGCAGGGTCATGAAGGTTCACACCACCCAGCCTGGCATCCAGTTTTACACCGGGGACAACCTGGACGGCTCCCTGAAGGGCAAAGGTGCTGCTGTGTACCCCAAGCATTCAGCTTTCTGCCTGGAAACTCAGAACTGGCCTGATGCTGTCAACAAGGTGAGCTGCCCCTCACCCTAGGAGTTGCGCAGGTCCTGTGTCAGGAGATCAGACCGCCACTCGCCATGGTTCTGGGGTATTAAATACAGGGAGTTTGTTTGGTGGAGACACTCTGCAGACACCACAACTAGTGCAGATGTAGATCACAGCATTCTACAGTATCACACAGCTCAGTTTCCCAAGGGCTGAGGCCTTGCCATGCCCTCTTGGAGATTCAGCCAGCCAGCAAGTAGTAGTGAGTGAGCTGTAGGAGTGAGCTGTGGGCCTCTGCTCCAGAAGTCAGGGGGTACAGCCATGTCTTGACTGTTGTCCCATGGTGTTCTCCCAGCATCACTGATGTGCTGCTGTCTCTTCAGCCCCACTTCCCCAGTGCCCTGCTGCAGCCTGGTGAGGAGTACAACCAGACCACATGGCTCCTGTTCAGCACTGCTTAGGGAAAGGTGATGAGGACTCCTGCCACTGAGAGGGTAAGTGCCAGTGAAGCTGGCCATAAATCCTGCCAGGTTCCCAGTTGTCTTTTCAAACAGATGGTGCATCCATCCTATTTGGGAATTTTTTCTTCCTCCAACGTTTTCATATGTGATCTCTGCTGGCTTTAACTCGTGTCACCACCTCTGCTGCTTCCTGGGATGTGCAGAGCTCTCCCCCTCTGTCCAGTCTCTCTGGCCATTAGGTTTTGATTCACAGTAAAAATGTACACAGCCTGATTCCCATCAGCTCCTGCAGCCAGGCTGTGCAGCACACCACGCTTCAGTGGCTGCAGAACGATCTTGCCTCTGGAAGAAGCTTGAGCTTGCAGACCCATCACAGTCATGTCTGCTATCCTGACCCCCAAAAGGAGCACCCCACTACTCTCCTGCAGTGCTCTGCTCCAACTTTTAGTCTCTGGGCACTGAAAAACAGGTACCAAAGACAGCTGTTGTGTTAGTCTGCAGGTTTATTGTGGAGTAGATTTGCCTTAAGGGTACAGAAAAGAGCAGGTAGAATTCCAGAGCAGTGGCACCCACCTGCTCTCAGCAGGTAGGCCAGAGACTGGGCAGGCAATGCACAACCAGTAAGTATTCCACACACATATCACAGGCTTTGGGCATTTCTGCTACATCACTGCAAGGCAGTGCTTGTGTCACCTAGCGCTTCCCCACTGCAGACACACAGGAATTTAAGGGATGTTGCCAGAATATTTATCACTGCAGCCAGCAGATGAATTTCTAATCCCTGTTGCCAAGGGCCCAGGTAGACACCAAGCATGGCAACAGTCAGCACTAGGCATGACAGCTAGACAGCAACGCAGCAGGACACTATGCTCAGCCTCCGTCCTGCTCACTCCTACACTGAAAAAGCTCCATAAAGTCACTGTGAATGCAAAACCTTGTGTCTGAAAAACATGGGTTACTCAAGGTGTGACCCACGTTAAACTTGTTTTTTCACAGTGCTAGCTGAGGATAACACCCTGGACACAAATAAGCCCAGACAGGCCTCATTTTCCATTTCACTGCTTGTTTACTGCAGGAAGATGTTTGGGTTTATTCCCCCCTCTGCCTACTAGTTGGTTTGTTTGGTCTAGCATTGTTTTCATCTTTCACTGTGATCTGTGTCAACAAGGGGCCTGATCATGCAATTCCTGACTACAGAATGAGGAAACACACAGGGTCTGACACACCTATACAGTAATCATTAACCCTGCAGGTGTACTTGCAGTAAGAAATTAGCTCAACAACATTGTCTCCAGGGCCTGTGCTGTTCTAAAACCATACTGACTCCCATGAAGCAGGCTGAAATTCCTGAGGTCAACTATGAGCATCTTGTCACTTCAAGCAGGAAGACCCACACAGAAACTACTAACAGCTGTCTTCTCCCTCTCAAATATGCTCTCCCAAGGTCCTTCACAAAGTAGCTCACACGACTCTCTTTCCTCAAGAAAGGAAAACATACCTTGAGCCGTTTCAGAAAAACTCTGTATTAACAGCCCGAAGAACTAAAAAAAAAATGCAACAAGTGCCAAGTAGCAACTGCCAAGTTATTAATGATTTCTGTTACATTTAGAGGTTTATGCAGATGTTTCTCATTTACAAGAGGTCAGTGTTTTGAACATAAACTCATCCATATATTTTTGGGCATCTGCTTATCACAACTAGCCAAGCACCAGAGTAAAAGCTTTGCAGAATGACTAGCCTAGGGAGAAAGACAAATGCCTGCTAAATATCATAAGGAAACTAAGGGGAGATGGATTTTCATAATCTGATCCTCTCACCATTCAACAATAAATGTGAAAAGGGACTACTGTAAGATGACGCTAGCATTACTCATTCCCACTGCAGACACTGTTCATCCACATTACATGGCACACAGCTAGAATTACCCAGGTGTTAACAGAAGCAGCAGGGTTACTACAGAGAAGTTTTAGTTAAAAATACACATTTTATTTCAATGTGCCAATAAAAAAGTCCCACATTTTTGTATCACAGAAAGTTAATTCATACAATAAAAAGAGACCTGTGCTAGTCTACTGGTGTGACTAACTCAGACGATCCAGATCATGCCAAATTTTAGTTGATATACTCTTCTATCTACATTCTTACATTTACAAAGACACCACAAAATCCCTTGTAATAATGTAAGCAAAATAACTTTCTTCCTGAAAGGTTAACTTCATAGCTTTAATCCATTCTTTCAGGACTTGCACTTCTTTGAGGGCTTCCTGATGGCGAACGACTGAAAGGAAAAGAATCCACAGCTAACATTTCAGTAGACATTTGAGATTCTCAAATACAGTGAAGAGCAATAGGAGGACACTGAGACTGCTCTAGCACCCTTTAAGCACAAATGTAATAAAGTAACTGATCACTACTGACTAAAGGTGTTTGTCAGGTCACACTACACATGGCCATGTTTCCAAATGAGGCAACCTGAAATATGTTTTTTTAAGAATGCAAAAAAAACCCCAAGGGAAACAACATGCAGGGCAGACAGGTAACTAGGGAAGGGACACACATGGCAGGCCTGCAGCTACTCTTACTGGGATATATCCCCTCCTCACAAAACCCAAACACTGATGTTTAGAAATGAACTACTGAAGAATCCCAACGAGGGAAGAAATGCTGCTAGTTCAGACACTACATACATTTGCATGAACATCCAGAGACAATTTACCAACTAAGGGGAGAAAAAAACCCCCCACAATCTGACTAACAGCAGTAAAAGTAACATACACGATCTTCTTTGCCTGACTGCTACACCAGGTTCCACCGCTCTACCTGCCTAAGGCTCACTATAGCTTTTAATTAGACTCTGAAGCAGTACTAAGTCTCTGTGCAATAAAGCTGTTAGTAAACTCAACACAGGAGCAGAAAATGGCAAGCCCCATGACTGTTAAGGAACTAGGATCCCAAAGAATTATCACCACATGTAAAACCACAATTGCAACTTAATTCCCATCTAAAAGATCTTGGCAAAAAATTTTCCAGTGAAACTGCAGCAAATGTTTGTAGCAGAGATCACCACAGATACTAAACTACCAGTTCTACGCAGTCTATGTTGTCAGTAGGGAGATCAGCATAGAGATGAACATACCTTCTCTTTGGAGATGGCGATTGGGACTTTGAACGACTGTTAAAAAAAGATTATTATCAATGCAGTGGAAAGGTCAAATGGAGCTTTAGTAATAGAGTAAGCAACTACCCAGAAGATCTTTACATCAACCAAATTTTCAAATCAACTTATACTCTAATGGGAATTCTTAATTCATTTAGCACAAAGATAGAGTCTTAAGCAAGTGTCCTCAGCAGACAAAACAGGAAAACAAGGAGCAGTAATGACAGGCTTTGAGAAAATCATTGCTGATTCCGGCAGCTCTATCAGTGGCATTAATAAATCTAACGTCTTTTAACTGATGGGAAACAAATTTTCACAGATCCGAGCACAGAGACACAAAGAAACCAGACTGGGTTGAAAACTACAAAGAGCTAATGAAAAAAAAAGAGATGGGTAAGGAACAGGTTCCAAACAGCTGCAGGAGAAAATTTGGTAATCTCCTTGTATCACAAATGGATTAGCTGGGCATACATGTTTGGGGGGATTCTTTTCTCAAGGAATCTCTGTCCATCTTGCAAACTTAATACTGACACTACTGCAGAATACGTGTGTGTGCTTACTTCTTAGCTGGCGAGCCAGACTTGGATCTGCCGTGAGACCTAGACCTGTAAGAAAAAACATAGGTCAGCAGGGAAGCTGGTACATGCATGTTCCCACAACTGCTTACAGCAAGATTCACACTCAATGTGTTAGCACTGTCACACTGATCAGAATTCTGCAGCATTCCAGGGGTTTTCCGGGCAAGTTGCAGAAGAAAGCTTTCCAGATGAGAACTGCACACGTTGCTCTGTACTTTGGTCCCTGGCTGATGACTGGCGTTTGCTGATGCAGGGGGCAGGAATACATGAACAACCCAAACACACAGGCTTAACAAAAAGCCAGGCTCTAAACTTGAAAGCGTTATAAGTTTTGCATGACACCTACCACCTGCAGTTGTTACTGGCTTCAGGCAGTGTGCCCCCTACAAGTAACTTCTCAGTGCTCTCCGTCTTCCACGTGCATGTAGCTCAAAATATTTTCTTAATGCCTGAACTTAACACGTTGTGTAAAGACTGCCAGTCTCTGAGCGAAGATTTCTGCACTCTTAAGAGCAGTAATATTTCCTTAACGATTAATTGAAATGTTTAAGTTCCCAATCTACTTTCCATAACAACTCCCAGATGTACAGGGTGATGATGTAATATGAGCAACCACCATCCAGTACATACTTAAGTCTTACAAATCAAAAGCCTGTCTCTGGGTACTATGCACGCCTCCCCTGTCTCTTCTGTAAATCAATTTCCTTTCAGTAGTCTTGTGGAAGGCTAACACTGACGCCACTAGTTAAATACTAATAATTTTGTTGGTACATACTTCTCAGTATGGTAGGTCAGTAATTTCCTCTGCTTCAGTCATTTAATCTCTATTTACAATGACAGGTGTCACATGATAAAATGCACAAATGTTCACTAAGTGTCCTTCACACTGCAGAAAAAGCTAGTGTTAGCTATAAATGCAATTTGATCAAAACAGCTCTTGCGATGACCATTTTGACAGGCTATCAGTGACCGGTAATGCAATAAAAAGAGACAGAACACTACTCTCTGCTCATTTTTAGAAGTACAGGCCCCGAGTTGTGGCAAGAAAACAGCATTTTCTGAAAACAATGACCTCTCAGAAAGCTGAAACAGGCTTAAACAACTGGCACCAAACACCTGCAGTCACAGAAGAGATCTTACCTGCTTCGGGGCCACGTAACAGACCTGGATCTAGACCTAGATCTTGATCTAGATCTGAAATAAAAAAATAAGCCAGATTAAACCAAAATCAGACAAAACTCAACCAGGCATGGTAACTGCAGCACTACTTAGATTAATATCTACATAAGTAAGTTAAAAACTACATGGTTATTAGATGTTTAGACACCAAAAGTAATCATGGGCTATGCAGCTGTGTAATGTCTATATAAAAACTTCTGGTAGTACCATTAAAAATTACTACTAATTACCTTGATCTCTTCAAGGAACCTGATCGGGAGCGGCGAGGAGACACAGATCTCGACCTACGGGGAGAAATGGACCGGGACCTACGATAGGAAGCAGACCTGGACCTGAAAAAAAAAAAATAAAATCAAGCAGACTTGTATAAGCATAGCCATTGATAAACAAAAGCAGTAAAAAGGAATAAAACACACACCTCCTACCACGACTCCG
>VZRI01001723.1:0-49496 GCA_013397515.1 Upupa epops | reverse complement strand
TACATCACAGTATCACAGTAATGATGAGGCTGGAAAAGACCTTAAAAATCATCCAGTCCAACCTAAATCCAAATAAACCAAGTAAATCTAAAATCTAGATCATACCACTCAGCACTTCATCTACCTGGACTTGTGTAAAGTGTTTTGACACTGTCCTGCATGACATCCTGCTCACCAAACTGGAAAAACATGGACTTGATGAACAGACCACTGGCTGGATGGGTGCATTCACAAGAGCTGGTAAACAGCGCAAAGTCCAAACGGAGAGTAGTGATGAGTGGTGTCCCTCAAGGGACGGTACTGGGACAGTGGTGTTTAATATCTTTGTTGGTGATATGGACAGTGGCATTGTGACACCAAGCTGTGTGGTGTGCTGGACACATTGCCTGTAGATTAGGGGGGAAACTATGTTACTCTCTCATATTCAATGCAAATGGTTTTAGCTAAGTTGGGACATACCTTGGTACTTCAATTTTCTTACTATTTCACTGCATGTTTGGTAACAGTATCAAAAATGCAAGAAATTCATACTTGGTGGAACTATAAATGGACAGGAATAATCTTCTTGTTGAGTGAACACACTTTCTTGTAGCTTCCATATTTCTAAATATGAAGACATTTCTAATATATTTCTGCAGTGCTGGGACCTCACTTCCCTCTTCCAGAGACAGAGAAGGGCTAGCTCAACAGGCATAATGTCCACCTGAGCTGGCTGATGTAACACCATTAACCCCAGTTTCTGGAACAGGAAGAAATACAGCACTAACTGCCAGAGAAGTCTGAGGAGTTTGCCTTCTGCTATCTCACACACACCTCCCTCACTGCATGCCAAACAAACCACAAAAGCCGGCTATGACCCTACTGTTTGCCTGTGTAGCTGAGACACACACCCTCCCCTCAGCCACATCCTTACCTTACAAATGCCCCAGCTATTTTCCTTACTGCATCTGATTCACACTTCATTCTCAACTTGCTCTTCCTTCGTTGTTGTTTTTTTCCTTTTGCTGCCCATTTGTGGCAACAATTCCCTTAAATAGACCACTACGGAGAACAAAGCATGGGAAGCAAAGGAAAGAAGTTGCTGTGAAGCAGGAAAGGGAAAATCTTGCTTCTATCTAAAAGCCAGAACAAACTTCACCTTATTGTATTAGGTGAAGCAGCAATAGGTCTAATTTAAGCACACATAATGCCTATCTGCCTGATAGATGTGGATGAGGGACACAGACCCCAAAGTCATCTTCTTTAAGGGTCAACATTTTCCAATGTTTATGCAAAGGATGTCTGTTTGAGATTTAGGTAGATCATCCAACAACCGAAAGGAAATTCAGTTTTTCATTACAGAAACAGGAAGGGAAATGACAAGCAGAAGCAAAGAGAACATAAGAGAGTAGAAGTTATGTTGTCTACATTATTTGATCTTGCATCTCTCTTCAAGGATTACACGTAGAGATTCTAAACTTCATCTCTGAGCAAAATAATCACTCTCCACATCCAGGCAGGAATTAAGGATGGTTTTCCAACAAAGGTTGTCCAAATTCCTATAGTCTATAAACGCATCTTAAATACTAGGTAACAGGTAAGATTTGCTGTAACAAAGCACATGTGAGAGGCCTGAATTAAATTTTAACGCAGAAACAAGATTTGGAAGGGGACCTTGAGCTTCATAGCTTCCTAAAGCTAGTACAATACCAAGGAGTGCAGAACATACAGGACACAGAGCAGCTGTTTCTCCACAGGGAGAATGTCTTCCATTCTACACAGCATCTGTAAAACCAGACTGGACTTGAACAGGTCTCAGAGATGGCTGAAGTCATCTAATTCTCAAAATATTTGCTATCTTAAGACCAAAAATTCTACTGCCTTTGCAAGGATAGAGTCTGCTCTCTCAACTGACAGCAACTGAGACAGAAATAAATAAGTTTCTTGCAGATGTATGATCACTGCCTTCAGTAACCAGCCAAACACGGTCTGAACATCACATGGCTCCTTAGACACACTTTGGCAGGGTTCTTTGTTTCTCCATGGGTGCCTACAAGCTAACAACCACTAAAGATTAGGCTAAAATTAGCTCATTAAAAATAAATTACATCACAGGCAAAGCCTCATGTTTCAAGTGAAATACATACAGCCTAGCTACAGATACCCAGAACATGCACCAAAGTAATGATTTGCTAACAACTTGGTACTGCCAGCAGGAAGCAGTGAGTAAGAGTCACATCCACCTCAGTTCAAGACATGCTAGAATTTCTGTATTTAAGAAGACTGAATTTCAAGTTCTTACCAAATACCACATTCGAGTGTGTCCCCCGTCACTTGCTCCCACCTGACATTTGCACTGAGTCAGAGACTTGTGAAAAAAAAGGTGAGATTTTGCATTCTGAGTTCCTAGAAGCACAGTAGCCCGCTGAATTAACATCTTCAGAAGCAGAAAAACCTTAATAAGTTTTTAAATAATAAACCTTTAGAAAAAAAAGCATTAGCAAATGGTGGTTTCTCAATGCAAAACAAAGGACAGCAGGATTCTACTACCTCATCTCCCTCACTTTGGCATCTGAGGTGTCTGCTTCTGTTGCTTAAAAAGTAACCCAGCTGGACCTTCTAACTAGCTTTCTACTGCCAACCTGGACAAGCTCAACCACAAACCTCTGCAGAAAAAATGACACAACTCTACAGATGGAGAGCTACTGTCCACACAGAGTGCTTGACTGCTCTACCATCTGTGCAGCACGTGCAGTCCATGCCCAGTATATACTAACTTTGCACATTATATCAGTGAAAACATATGCCACCAGAACAAAGCGACAAGTTGATTCTTACACTGCTCCACCAAAGCCACATGAAACGGAAGCTGGTGCATCATTACTGCAAAGGCAGTGCAGAAGCATTTCCATCATATTTCACAACCACATTCTGGGTTTACTAAATGAGCAAAAATCTAAAATATGCACCGAACTAAACACACAATCCATTTCCTTTTAAGGGTTCTCTGAATGGGAAAGAAATAATAAAAGCTGGTCTGGAATATATTAAGGGAGGTTAAATGTTCTTAAACATTCTATCATTTCCCTCAGCATGATCTGCTCACTAAGGTGACCTCTCCAATTTCTGTTCCCCAATTAGTGCTGAAAGAGCCCAGGTGCACAACACACCATCAGACAGTAATCACAACCAAACCTGGGCTTTCCAGACCCCTGCCAGCAACCCTTAAGGGACAGTCCCACCTCAGGATGAGGCCTTCTGCACACATACATGTTTCAGTGACTCCTTTTGAGTACCGAAGTGGACAGGTGCAGAGGACATGATGCTACTTACAGTCCTGACCACAGCACCATCACCTTGGTGTCATGCTACTTACTGTTAAAGGCCAAATATTGTAAGCTAAAATAATATGTAACAGTTTTACTGCCTCAAGGTGTTTCTGGTGTACGTTGAATCAGACAGCTGAGGGACACATTATCCTCCCTAAACAGAAGAATGAATGGTTGGCTTCTTACAAGACAGGTGACCCTTACAATTAGAAAAGAATGTTAATAAAGAGGCTGTCAACCTCAAGAGAAAATTCCGGGTCGTTCCTGACCTGAACTACCCTCATTACCCCTTCACTGTAATGCCAAAAAACACATTCGCGGGTCAAATAGCCCCTGACCTGGGTGAATCTCCTCCCTCATGAGCATGGGTACTCGAAAGCAGGTGCACTATTATTCTGTTTCAAAACAAGGAGCTATTTAGCAGATTAGATTTGGGACTGAAGTTGTGATCACTGGTAGAAAATAAATGATGACTATAATAATCATGCTCATTTGCCCTGTATAAATGAATGAATGCTTTCACAATCTGGGGATGACCACTTTGCCCCCGGCTTTGCACAGACCTACTATGAAGGAGTTACCTAGGCTCTGGGTGTGGACCGGCTGTTTGCACACCGGGCCAAAGAACCCAGGTTTTGGGATAACACTACCACAACAACGAACTTCCCTGGGGTCACCCTATCACTGCAACAACGGATGCAGCGGATCACACATTTCTTGGGGCTGTGGGGCCTGCCAACCCGCTGTCCTGCAGTCACTACTGCGGCACCGCAGCTAACGCCGGAAAGCAGAGGTGTCAAGCAAACTCCTGGAAATGGGAAGGCACAGGAGTTGAAACAACACGCTACAAGCAGCACCACCCTTCTGGGGTTTTGTTTTGATGTCTCACTGTTGCCATCCCCTCCAGAGACGCTGTTCATACACGCGACGGCTCGGCCCGGCTCCGTCCGAAAGGCAAGCGCACAGCAACGCACCCCGCAGAGACAGCCGCGACTCACAAACCAAACCTAACCCCGCGGAGCCATCCCGAGATAGAGCTCGGCGGCGGCGCGCAAGGGGGTGGCGTCGAGGACGCGCGCGGCAGTGCCCCCCGCGCAACGGCCGACCCCCTCTCAGATCTGTCAGCGGCCCCGGACCCGGCTCCCGCCCCGCAGACGCACCTGCTTCCTCCAGCACCCTCCTCACAGCGCGGCNGGGGGTTTCCGTACGCCTCCGGTTAGGCGACCACCGAGCGAGCCGTCTGGTCTTTTGTGCTTTGTCATCTTCGACTCCAAAGGATCCCGCGGTACCTAAACAGTGGCTGTCTCATACCGTATTCTCACCCTCTGAGAAAGGAAACGATCCACCAAAGTATCCCCAGCACAGGGCAGAACCTTTTGAGATCACAGTGCCAATTGTTTCTTTCCTGATAAAAATCGCCACGTTTCCTCCATCTGTCCTTACTTCCACATGTGAAGTTGATTCATAGCCGGCCTAACCCACTGCATTTGTGGGAACTCTTGTAGAGCTGGTGACTGGGCTCTTACCTCCTAGTTTCTACAGCACATTGCCATCAATGAAGGAGTTAACCAGCTCTAGGGCTCTTAAATGTTCAAGAGGGCAAGAAGAGGTCACAGTCCAGCTCTGGCTCGTTCTATTATTTTAACACGGTGCACAAAGGCCAAGGAGAAGACATATTACTTACAAGCTGCCCTGTGGATACTTGCAGGGGGGACTTCTGCATGCAGGAAACATGCTCAGGTGGGGAATCAGTGTGTCACACACAGAGACTTGTCTGGATGCCTCCAGCCAACTGTGCATGATCCACAGAGGCCCACTGCCAAGTACCAGCTGAGACAGTCCCAACACCACTGTAGTGTGAGAATTCTAATTTGCCTGTTGCAGTTCCCCAGTGCTGGGAGCTGCCAGTTCAAGTCCTCAGAACTTCCTCTGAATGCAGATTGAGAAGCCAAGAAATGCAGCCTGACTTTTTCATTTTTCTTTCCACCTGTGAGTGGTTAAATTCCATTTTTAGCTGTGTGACAGAACAGGCCCAAATGCTTTAAAAATCAGAATTTATCAGAGCTTATTTTCAATACCTATTCAAATGTGATTTTAGTATTTATGTTATCATAGGCTAGCACAAAACTAATGAACCATGCCACATTTTTAAACAAAAAGACGACATAAACCAGAAGTTCCTCTGCATACCACACAAGCTTAATGCCATCCTCTCATAAATATATTAAATATACCTGGACACAACAGGCTAGTAATCAAGTAGATGCTGTCACTAGCAGACTCCAATCTGAATGCAGAATTCACCTGGGTTAGGAAGCACAAACATGGTTGTTTCTTTGTAGCTGATGACAATTTTAATCACTATCCACCCAAATATGACAAGCATGGGCTCAAACAATGACCTGCCAAGGATCCTGGAAGAACAGTGTTTGGCACTCATGTTCACTTATTATCCGTGAATTGAAACAGCACTAAAATCCAACAGACCACAAGGGCACTTAGAGGGCACACACACTGGAGCATGTGAAGAACAAGCATCTTATTCATAGGCAGAGCAGTCTTGAGTTACCCAGTACAAAGACAGAAGCCAGCAGGGCATAAATGGACAGGGTAGTCAAGTGTTTCATTTATTGAATACTTTTGGTAAGGTTATACATTTGTTTGATTAAGAAAACCTAAGTAACAAACTTCAAAAAGTAACTGTCAGAAGGGAGTTCTATTTGAGTAGAAGTATTTTGAGTGCTGTGGTGAGGTCAGGTTTAAGGCTATTTACCATTTTCCTCTAAGATAGGAAAGCACTTATAAGTTCATTGATGATTACATTTGTGGACAACACAAAAGCTGGCACTATGCTGTACAAAAGAACATCATATGAGAGATATGGAAAGGCTACTAAAGCATCTTGTTAAAAATGTGCTTTTTTATAGCCAATTCTCAGGCTGCACACTCAGGAAAAGAATACAGCCACACCCTGAACACTGAACTCTGAAAAGGGCATCAGAGTCACGACAGACAAGGAATTGAACATGAGATCCCTTCTTAACACTGAGACAAAACAAAATGTGAAACTGGGAAGCATCATTAGTGGTATACAAAGAAAGACAGGATTTTAACCCCATGCAGATCACTGGAAAACCCTACAACAGGGTTTTAGCTTCATAAAAGGAGATTACATATTTTTAAGCGGTCTAAGAAAGACAGGCATAACATGAGATTTTAGGAAGCAAATACATTTATTTCATCAAAAGTATTAAGAGTACCTTGGGTTTTTTTTTTTTCTTTCTTTTTTTTTAAACTTTTAAATGCTTTCCCAGCAGGAAAATACACTACTGACCTCTTTTGCAGAGACCTCTCTTACCCGTCTCCCATAAATTGAAGCTGAAGTCAAATTCTAATCAGAAGGCAGAAATGCATTCTGGCAGGGGGTTAGTAACTATGGAAATACACTATCACAAGAAGACAAATACTACTTTTTGTACCCTTTTCAAAAGCCAATGCCTTTCTCTTGCATAAAAACGTAAACCTTCACAGGTCAGACAAGATGAAGGGTGTCAAACTCTCTTACCTGCTGATATAAAGCAAGAAGGCACACATCACTGGATGTCCTGTCTCACCTAGCAAAAGGCTTTATTTAGTTTCCACCTTAATACTGAGCAATGAGAAATTTTATTTATCTGATACTAAATCTCCTCTGCACACCACTTACCTTCATCTTTCTTAAGCACACAAGCAATCCAATGACCTAGAATAGGTTTCTTCCTACTCAGACTTCCAGAAATCATCCTGCTATAAACATTAGACAGGTATGACTGATACAGAAACAAAAGCCTGAGACAGTATCTGTATCAGACCTATGTTCTGGCAATTTAAAGTGTTCCTTCACCAAAAAAATGCCTTAAAAATTTGTGCCATGCATTGACAGAAGAATTCCCTACTCCTCATCCGTCACGATAACAAGGGACAACACAATTTTACAATTGCGCAGTTTATCCTTGGAACTTTAGAATTTCAAAGCAACTTCTGGATTTCCTAATTTTTCCTTAGCTCCTTTTGAAGTAACAGTAGTAACAAGTAAAAGAATAGTCACCATGCTTATCTACTAAAAATACATTACTATTTTAAACACATCACTTGCTAATGACATTACTGAGTAGCTATTAAAATGCTAATCTCATCGCTGCTTCTCCAACGAATATTAATTGACCTACTATAGTGAAAATAAAGCATAGTCCAAGATGGTGCACTCTATGCTTACATATTTTTTTCTTACAGAGACTGAATCAAGTCATTCTGGCATGTACCACTTACAGAAATAACTAGTTAATAATTTTTTGAGGATATCTGCAGCGAAACCATGCCAGAAACAAACATGCTTATTTGGAACAATAAAAGAAGGATCTTAAGCTGTCTGGAAAGAGGCTGAGGGATCTGGGGTTATTTACTCTGAAGAAGGATGAGGAGAGACCTTACTGCTGTCTACAGCTATGTGAAAGGAGGTTGTAGAGAGGCAGGTGTTGGTCTCTTCTCACAAGTAACCGGTGATGGGCCAGGAGGAAATGGCCTCAAATTGCACCAGGGAACTTAGGTTAGATAGCAGGAAAAGCTTTATTAAAAGGGTCATCAAGCCTTGGAACAGGCTGCCCAGGAAGGTGGTTGAATCACCATCCCTGGACACACTTAATACTTCTGTAGATATGAAACTTAGGGAAATGGTTCAGTGGTGGGCTCAGTACAGTTAGGCTAATAGTGCGACTCCATGATCTTACAGGTCTTTTCCAGTCTAAGGTACTCCACGACTCTATACTATTCAATCAGCTACAGCTTCTGAAGTTTATGATGGAAATTAAACTGTCATGCTCCTCAGCTTTGGACAATGAGATAAACATTTAGAATCACAGAATGGTAGGGGTTGGGATGCACCTCTAGAGATCACCTAGTCCAACCCTCCTGCCAAAGCCAGATCACTCGGGACAGGCCACACAGGAATGCGTCCAGGCAGGTTTTGAGTATTGCCAGAGGAGACTCCACCACCTCTCCGGGCAGCCTGTTCCAGTGCTCTTGTCACCCTTGCAGTAAAGTAGTTTTTCCTCACGGTGAAAATTCCTGAGTGGTAGTTTGTGCTTTTGCTCCCTGTCCTATCACTAGGCATAATTGAAAAGACATTGACCCATCTTCTTGACACCCATCCTTCTGATATTTATAAAGAGAGAACCCCATAGCCTTCTCCAGGATAAACAGCCCCAGGTCGCTTGGCCTTTCCTTACAAGAGAGATGTTGCAGCCCCTTAAGCGCCCTCATAATCCTCTGCTAGCTACACATATTCTACATGACCACATCTCACATGATACGGCAGCACGAGTACTTGTGAAATACATCATGTCAACAAAACTGCTGCAGAGCTGTGTATCTGTTTTCTAGCCAAGGTCTTCAACAATAGATACTGCTTACCACCTACACTCTGTGGCAGCATTTTTAGGTGATTTCACTTACTGCTTTTCTATGAGCAGAAGGCGGGTGTCAGTCTAGTTTCTTACTGAAATATTAATATTGGTTCTGAAAAACAGTGTATCATCCAACCTGCTACTCCCCAGAAACTAAGAGAACACACAACCAATTTCTTATGCAAAGCAGTGGCTAATGAAACTTTGTAATACAAATGCACACATTCTGATAGCAGAAAAACTTTATAAAGCTGTTTTTTCTTTAGAAAGATGCTTTGCCTTTCCCTTTATGAGGTATAGCTTAAACAATGAATTCATGCATACATTAAAGGGGTTAAATGCCAATCTCTCTCTCTCACTTTCCAATACATGTACACACAGACTTTCATGAAACAGCTTCTGCCTAAGCAATATGGTTATTACTTCACACCCACTGGAAAGAACTGAGTTAATGACCTGAAGAATTTCCAAACCTGAGTAAAAGACTGTGGCCCATTTTTCATCAAAATAAACATGTGAGTGGTTCTGCAATATGTGTTTCCAACTATGTAAATACAAACTCATTTTCAGGATCAGATCACAGGGAGAACATGTTAATTGACAGAAACAGATTTAGTAGCATAGACAGGTCCTTACACTGACACAGCTACAGTGTGCAACAAGAATCTCAGCAACACTTGGCACCCTTTGGCTCTGCCACCATGTAAAACACAGAGCAGCAGTGAATGTATTTTGCGTATTCCATACAAATTATCAGCACTGCACCTATTTGTGATTCTAAATCCAGCTACAAGCCTTCTGGCACCATTTCAACCTTTTGTCCTCAGCAGTTCTATTTCAGAGATTGCAAAATACATCATTACATGTTCAACCCCCAAAAAATCTACCATAGTTAGCAATACCGATTTTTTAATAAAAGCCTGTGTTACAGCACAAGGCATGCATCTTAAAAATATCAACATATCCAAATAGAAAACTTTATTAGGAAAAAATTTGGAATGGTACAGACAAATTCGTATTATTTAGGGCTTTTCCACTGGCAGTGGTGTTAGGTCATAAGCAGGACTTGATGACCTCTGAGGTCTTTTCCAGCCTCAATAATTCTGTGATTAATGAGCCAAGCAATTTTTCATACAAGAAACAGTAATACCTCTCAAGTAGGACAGTGTTCAAAGTCCTGAGGCAATTACATAATTAATATTCTGTAAAAAATGACTGTTACATAATATTGAGGCTCAGTGATTATGGCTCAGAAAGCAATGGATCACCTGAACCATCAATTCTACTGTCCCTTGCAGCAGGGTAGATAACAGAAGGACACTTGATTACCAAGACTACATACTATTCCCACTCTTCTCTCTAGCCAACATTTAGTTTCTTGTTAAGTGTCTTTAAATTTGTCTTTATTCCTTGCAAGTAATCTTTCGAAATTAGAGAGCTAAGTGAAGAACACTTTTAAAAGGCATCGCATCAGTTTATCACTTCAGCATACACACAGAGATAATAAAGTAACTAGGCTACGGAAGACAAAGGGTATTTACAGCACTGCTTCAAATGAATGAACTTCCACACAATCAAGTGAACATGGAAGTGTGGAATCAGTGTTGATTCATGGTTGCAAAAATAAAATCCTACACACACCAAGAAAATAAACATACTTTGATCACTGAGCAGTTGCTCAAGACAAAAAGAATTAAATAATCAACATGCACTCATTCACTGAAGTAATCAACTCTACAGAAAATGCTGCAAGCATCTGTTCAGACTAAATGTACATCAGCCATGTGGCTACAAGCTAGAGATAAGAAAAGATGTTATGACTCTCTCCCTCTCAGTTTCTAACAAAGTTGTCTGCAGTTATTGAGCTCCCAAATTTAAGAGTTGCACTATCACATATTTAAGACTTCAGAAAGCAGAGAAAGAGGAGTCAACACTGGAGGGAGGAAAAATACTCTTCAGAAACAAGTTCTTAAACAGAATCAGTAAATACTAACCACACTCATAGTCTAAGCACTATGTAATGCCTGTTACCCCATAAATCCTGTTCCCTTACCAGGGTGACTGGTAAGTTTCCAACAGAGACTAAGTGTTAGATGTTATCGATGTCTCAAAAAAAACAAAAACAGCTGTACTACACACACATCTGCCACAGTAATCCATGACAACAAAACAGTATGTCTTTGCTTTTTTATTACAGCTGATTTATCTTAGGTAACTATATAAAATGTGACTAAGCTCAACAAAATTCTGAAGAAAGAGCAAGTTTTAAGGAGTTTACGGCAGAAAGTAGTTACAATTAAAATTAATTTGAATGGCAATTTGAACATTTTACACTCAGAAATGCGAAACAAAGGATTCAGAGAGGACTGAAAGAGTAATATAATGAAAAAATGTTCACAAAGTAAATTTGTGGAACACAACTTTCTACAATTGTAATATATTCCAGATCACCGTCACTCCCTTGGACTTACATTTATACATTTGCTTGAAAAATGATGCAGAAAGATCATTCAGGGCCATCTCTGAGGAACTAATACACTGCTGTAAATGCTTCTAGAACACAGTAATAGCAACCATTGTCTTCTTAACTGTTAGCCTGAGAAACAACTTCCTCACCCATCCAAAAACACATAGTCAGCTACAGGATGATATACTGCTTTGAAGTCACTGACTACCTTAATGTCATAGTTCTCTTGGACTTGTGCCAAGACAATGAGAAGATGGATTAAAGAACGGTGGATCACATATTTTTTGTGTAACCAAATTAATCTAGCTGTCCAGTAAGACTACTAACCATGTACATTGGCCATCCCATTAGAAGGAATTTGTGCGAAGAGGAAAGAAATTACATCCTTGTATGAATAAGACTGCAAAAACATCACTCCTACATATCAGCATAGGTTTAATGGGTAACGAACCTGCTGGGGAGGAAGCAGCTTGACAAACACCATTTCACAACTTTGGCCAACACATTCTTTGTTAGAAACAGCTCTATCCTGAAACATACTTTGGGATACCAGTCAAGTTAATTCCTTGTTCCATATATTTTATTATTTGTTACCCTAAAACATAATTTGATGAACTACTAAAACCACAAAAACAACCTCAATTCAAAACACATTGACAATTTTTGCAGCTTACTCTGGATTTTACTTATTTTACTACAAGTGCCCATTCTGGCCAGAACTTGCTGTTTTATGCTTGCCTTCTTTTTAACATTTAAATGCACATCCAGGTCAATCCATCTGAACATCCAGGAGTAGATACCTGCTGCAAAAATACTGTGGGAAAGGACACAGCAGACAGGATCTTCTTACTTCAGTCTCTGTTTTGCTTAGATTGCCAATGGACCCCAATTTACCATGGCTGGGTCTTTTCACTAAGACTTCAGTATCCCTTTCTTCCTCTGAATCTTGCTCTGGTATCCAGCTGAAAGTTGAAGTCAATACATTTAAGACCATATACTTTGCAAGAGAAGTATTTTAGAATGTTTGTGCTGTCTCAGTAATCTATAACATCAGAATAAAGTAGAAAGCAAAAGTCACTATTAAGAAAATTAGTGATGTAGTCAACAAGTCACAGAGTTCTTCCAAGGAAACAGACATTGCATTTTCTCACTTCTCATACAAAATTGAAGTTATGTGATAAGCATCCTGTGTTCTGAAATTAACAGTGTGTAACACAAGTGACGGAACAGCACAGTTGGGCTGGCAAAGAACACACAAAAACAAGGTAACATAAATCTGTATAGATCAGGACAAACTGGAAGAAGAAAGTTCAGACAGACTTGAAATGGGGGTCACTGCAAATGTCAGCGAGGACAGGAATAACTTAAACACAAAAGGGAAAGGTACATAAAGTTTCAATGATCCCAGAGGGATTTTGACATGTGTCTCCATGCAAACCTCATGAAGCTCATCACAGACAATTACAACACACTGGTGAGGACAATCCCAAGCACAAATACACAGAACAGATTGAGAGTAACCCTGTGGAGGAGGACCTGGAAACAGTGGTTAATGAGAAGCTCAACAGGACCCAGCAATGAGCATTTTCAGCCCAGAGAGCAAACCACACCCTGAGATGCATCAACAGCAGTGTGCCAATAGGTCATGGGAGGAGATTCTCCTCCTCTGCTCCAGGCACATAAGACCCCACCTGGAGTAGTGTGTTCAGCTCTGGCCCCCCAGAGTAAGGATATGGACCTGTTGAAGTCCAGAGGAGGGCCACAGATGATCAGGGGGGCTTGGAGCACCTCTGCTATGAAGAGAGGCTGAGAGAGCTGGAGTTGTTCCTCCTGGAGAAAGCTGTGGTGAGACCCTACAGCAGCCTTCCACTACTGAAAGGTGGTCTTGCAGGCAATATGTGGAATGACTTTCCTGGACAAAGAACTATTAAAGTAGGGGAAACTTGTATCTAACTACATTTTATAAACCAACTTCTCGTTATTACATTTCATGGTTTACCATGTTACAAAAAAACCCAGCAAACCAAACTATTGTGACTGCTTCGGCAGTATCTTTCAACAGAACACACTTTCCACTTAAAAGTTCTCTGCATAAATCTCTTCCAATAACCGCACAAATAACAAATAGCTCGTCAATCCCTTCTTTTGTAATTATCTCACCTACTAATGTTTACTAAAAATAGTATAAATACCTACCTCCTTTATGTGTCACATTTTAAGCCTAATTCAATTTCTATATATGTTCTTCTATGTTTTTCACTCTGCAACATTCATTTTCTTTATGAACAGAGCATACAGCATCTGCATTTCATAGAGAGTAAAGGCAAGAACTGTTCTGCTTCACGACACCACTTTTCACTGAATAGATGAGGCTTCTGAAGATTATCTAGTCAAACACACACCCCCACCTCAAGGTGCAATACATCCAGTTAGGTTTTTGAATGTCTCCAGAGGAGACTCCACAGCTTCTTTGGGCAGCCTGTCCCAGTGCTCATTCTAACCATGAATTAGCACTGCTTTCTACTTACGCTGAATGTCATACTTTCCAGTTTGTGACTGTGTCTTTTATTGAATTAAAGTGGTTTTCTTCACAAAACAGGGAGAAGGCCCCTGGCAGAAAACACACCATAAACACTTACCATTGATCTTTTGCAAGCAAAAAACGTCATCTGCAAACTCCTACAGTGTCCTTCCCTCAAACATTGCTTAGGGCTTTTGTTCTCCTGTGAGGTGCAAAACAAAACATTAAAGAGACTCTACTGATTCTTGCAGCTTGTCAAAGAAACATCCAAACACTCGGTATTTCGCTACGCTTTGGTGCCTAGTGTCAGGGGTGCGGGGAGCGTCTCAGAAAGCGGAGTTAGCTTCCCCCACGGCTCAACTGGGGTGCGGCAAGAGCAGCAGCGGCTTGCAGGGTCGCGGGTTACTGGGTGCGGGGGTCAGAGCTCACCTGCAGAACACAGGGACTCTCCAGCAGGCACTGACGCAGGTCCTCCCGCACCCCCCAACAGGCCTGCCCGTCCTCCTCCTTGTCCTCGTAGTACTTAGGCATAGCGGCGCAACTGGACCTACGCGCGGCTGTAGTTACAACAAAGAGCACCGCACACAACCGCTGCCACCACCTCCGCCATCTCGGCACCCCGGACCTACTGCTGCTTCCGGCCGAGAGAGGGAAGGGGCGGTGCTGGGCAGGCAACGAGGGCGGGGGCGTTGACGGAAGTTCCTCGAGCGGCGGAGGGGACTGGGAGTCCGGGGGTAGGGGCCGCAGGTTGGTCCTGCCTCTTTGGGGGTAATTGATGCTTCCCGCCTCGGCGGGAGGATGGATGAGGTCTTGGGGTGGTCGCTTCGGGCGGTGACGGGTCCGCGGGGATTGAACAGCGGGCGAGGAAGCCGCTGAGCCCACCCGCGGCCCCTGGTCCTAGCTGCGCGTCTACGGCCTTTCGCCGCCGTGGATCCCGTAAGCCCTTGTAGCCTCGGGCCACTCTAAGCGGGGCGGAGCGGGATAGGCTGGGGTCGGGCTGTACGGGAAGCAGAGGTGCTTGCGCCTGGTTACCCGCTTGCTGCCTCCCCAGCACAGCGACCGCTGGGCCATGACACGTAGTTTGTGTTTGAAGCGCAGTCAGCAGGTGAAGGGAAGCGATTCTTTCCCTCTGCTCTGCGCTGGCGAGACCCCACCTGTGTAGTGTGTCCAGCTCAGGGGTCGTCAGCATAAGAAAAACCTAGTTGGAGCGAGTCTAGAGGCCACAAAAATGATCAAGGGCTGGAGCACGTTTTCTATGAAGAGAGGTGGGGTTATTTATCCTGGAGAAGAGAAAACTTACAAGGAGGAAGTTTAAGCAGAATCTTACAGTGGCATTTCACTATGTGAAAGGGGTTTGTAAGAAATAGACTATAGTCTATTAATAGACTATATATAGTGACTGAGTGAGGAGTGATGGTTTCAATTTACAAGAGGGTAAATTCAGACTAGATGTCAAGAAAATGTTTAGAATGAGTGTGAGAAACACTGGACCAGGTTTCCCAGAAAGATGGTAGATGTCTCATTCCTAAAAATATTCAGGGTCAGGTTGGATGGGGTCTGAGCAACCTGATCTAGTTGAAGATGCCCCTGCTCACTGCTGGGGGTTGTACTAGTTGATATTTGAAGATCCTATCCAAACCATTCTGTGGTAGGTTTTGTACTTTGCATTGCAGATCTGCAGCAGTAGTTTTTATTATATACATTATATACAAAATCAGACACATATTTTGAAATTCCTGATTTAGGAAAATGCTGCCAACTACGTCAGTTAATTCTCGGAGCCAGGGCAACGGTGTGCTGAGCCCCAGAGATGCTGCAAGGCACACAGCTGGAGCAAAACGCTACAAGTACCTGCGGAGGCTTTTCCACTTCCGACAGATGGACTTTGAGTTTGCTCTTTGGCAGATGCTTTACCTGTTTACTTCACCACAGAGGGTTTATAGGAACTTCCACTACAGAAAACAGACAAAGGACCAATGGGCACGAGATGATCCAGCCTTCTTAGTTCTTCTCAGTATCTGGCTCTGTGGTGAGTGCTGGGGAATGGACAGTATAAAAAGGAGAGAGGGAACATTTAGGGATGAATAGTTGTGGCCTTTCTAATGACTCAGACAAATGGATATGGATTATCTTGGAAATATGGATTATCTTAATCAAAGTAGAATAGAAGAAAATGGCCTAGCCTTTTGGAAGTGAAGGTAGGAATTAGAAAACAGGATGTGTAACTATTACTATGTAGTCTTGAATTTCTCTCTTTTGCAGCTTATCTTTGCATTTCAGTCTGCGTAGTTCCCCATAGCTTTACGGACAATAATAAAACCCTGTGCCACACAGTAAAGCTTTAGTTTAAAATTACCAAAAGTTTGGTGTATGTGAACATTACATACAAGATACTGCTTTTACAATAAAGGCCCTAGCGAAATTCTGTATATTGCGGAGTTAAGCTATAGTGTCTCATGTAAATTTTTGTCTGTCTTGTAAATGCCGTGTTATCCTTGTCATCTTCTGTTACGCAGCACATTGCTGTTAGTAACATTAAAACCTGTAACTGTGAATTAAAGGTGTCACCACATACAAGTTTAACAACAAACTTTAAAAACCAAATAGTTTTCTATTGTAGCATTGTACTTATTAAAAAAAAAGATAGTTGGAAGGGGCATGATACAATTAACTATCATGAAGCCAGAGTACAGAGGAGCATTCTCCCATCTGTAAGAAAGGGAGAATGTTACAAGTAAATGCATTCTGCCTAGGACTTGGTGGAATTAAAAATGACCTGGTGGACTGAAAGCTTCAGTATGATAATAAGGAAACTGGAGATTTCATAGCATTGCATTCCAAAAGCTGTGTAAGATCTCAGTGCTTTCTTTTCTCCAGGTAACCTTGTTAATCCTTTTCTACTTTCAGTGTCTACTGTAGGATTTGGATTTGTGCTGGACATGGGGTTTTTTGAAACAATAAAGCTGCTGCTTTGGGTTGTGTTCATAGACTGCGTAGGCGTTGGTCTCCTGATTGCAACTCTCATGTGGTAAGTACTGATGTCTGAAACTGAGCTCTGCTGTTTGCCAGACACTGTTTCTCTGTTTGTGGCAAAATTATAAAGCAGATATTGACCACAGGATTAAAGGAAGCAAGGGCACTTAAGAGGGATCTTAGTAATGGAGCTGACATCTTAAACCAGTTCTGATCATAAAAAGTAGAGATTCTTTTCAAACAGTGACGTCAGAAACTCTTTCTCATAACTGCAAAATTCAAGATGGGCACATCAGGAAACTGCAACTCACAGGTGAACGGTCTGTCTGACTTACTCTACTGTCTAGGACAGCAATCTGTAAATTGCTTGAGGGAGAGCATAGAGTAATGCTTGCCCTGTCCTCCAGCCCTCTGTGACTGGGACTGCAGCCTTTTTGAACCAGACAGATTTCAGCTTCTGATGGTTTCCTTTATCAGCTTCCTGCAGGTTTTGAACCAAATTGGGCTGGGTGACCGGTACAAAGTCCCTTCTCGAAGTGCAGTCTCACCTTTTTGGAAAAGCTCCTACCATTCCTAATGAGTGCAAACCCCTGTGGCTCATTTTGCTTTTCACCTAGGCTCTACCTCTTTCTGATACTGTCCTTCGCATGAGTTAAGTCAGAGGAAGCTACCACGAAAGCTCAGGTCTCTTAACTTCTTGATGCTGAGCGTATATGTACTTGTTCCTCTTCTAAATGGAGTACATTTTCTGGCATCAGCAGAACTATATCTGAAGAAAACAAAGACTCAAGGGCTGTTCTGAGCCCATAACACCAGGCAGCATGTGTTCTCTCAGCGCTGCTTTTCAGCAAAAAGAAAGGGTTTGTCTGAAGAGTGCCAGCCTGCCCTCCTTGTCCTCACAGTGCAGTGTTTCTGTAGAGGTGAAATGAACTGTGTGCCAGGTGCACTGAGCATTTGACACAGTCTCACGTAGCATCCTCGCGGCCAAACTGAGGCAGTGCGGACTGGATGATTGGGTAGTGAGGTGGATCATAAACTGGCTGCAGGGTAGAAGCCAGAGAGTAGTGGTTAATGGGACAGGGGCTTGTAGGCTCTGTGTCTAGTGGGGTACCCCAAGGACCAGTACTGGGACCAGTCGTCTTCAATCTATTCATCTATTCAATCTATTCAATCTAATGATTTGGATGAGGGATTAGGGTGCACTATCAGCAAGTTTGCTGATGACACAAAGCTGGGTGGTGTTGCCAGCACCCCAGCAGACTGTGCTACCATTCGGTGAGACCTGGACGGGGTAGAGAGCTGGGCAGAGACACATTTAATGAGGTACTGCAACGAGTGGAGGAAGCAAGCAGCTGATTCAGTGTGAATGATGGAGCAAGCTTCGTTTATTAGTCTCGGATAGCCCCAATATATACACTGCTCAATAATTATGCCTACTAGGCAAGCGATCATTGGTTTAGCCTAAANACAAGGGTAAGTGTAGAGTCTTGCATCTGGGCAAGAACAACCCCAGGGACCAGGATAGGTTGGGGACTGACCTGTTGGACAGCAGTGTGGGAGAAAGGGACCTGGGGGTCCTAGTGGACAGCAGGATGACTATGAGCCAGCAGTGTGCTCTTGTGGCCAAGAGGGCCAACAGAATCCTGGGGGGCAGATCGGAAGGGGGATGGTTAGCAGATCGAGTTCTTCTCTCCCTCTACTCTGTGCTAGTGAGGTCACATCTGGAGTACTGTGTCCAGTTCTGGGCTCCTCAGTTCAAGAAGGACACAGAACTGCTGGAGGGTGTCCAGCGTAGAACAATGAACAAAGATGATGAAGCAAGTAGAGCACCTCCCTTATGAGGAAAGGCTGAGTGAGCTGGGTCTCTTCAGCTTGGAGAAGAGGATGCTGAGGTTTGACCTCATTAATATCTATAAATATGTGAGGGTTGAGTGTCAGGAGGATGGAGCCAGGCTCTTCTCAAGGTCATCTGATGATAGGTCAAGGGGCAGTGGGTGCAAACAGAGGAGGTTCCATATAAATATCAGAAGAAACTTCACAGTGAGGGTAATGGAGCATTGGAAGAGGCTGCCTAGGGGGTTGTGGAGTCTACTTCTCTGGAGATGTTCAAGACCCGCGTGGATGTGTTCCTGTGTGACTTGGTCTAGGTGATCCTGCTGTGGCAGGAGGATTGGACTATATGATCTTTCAAAGTCCCTTCCAATCCCTAATGATTCTATGATTAACTCACCTATGGGCAGCTAGAAACAGAAGCGGATGCTGCCTGAGAATCTGTAACTGCAGTGATAAATTTTAACTGTAGTGATGGTTTATTTTTTTGAAAAACCTTGTATTTCTGCATTGCCAGCAGTGTGTTTCAGCAAGGGATGTTATCACAATTTTAGGAAATCCAGCTTGGTCATCATAATTCTTGCTTATTTTATCCCAGACAGCAGAACTTTGTTGGAGCACAGTTAGAATCACGTAAGACTTACCAGCTCAGACCACTGCTTGTTCAGTCACCTTTTGGCTTCTCATTAACAGCATTTGTGAATATCTTTTCCTGTAGGTTCATTTCTAATAAGTACTTGGTGAAGCAGCAGAACAGAGACTATGATGTGGAGTGGGGATATGCCTTTGATGTTCATCTGAATGCTTTCTATCCACTGCTTGTCATCCTGCATTTTATCCAGCTGTTTTTCATCAACTGTGAGTATTTTGTGCTCTCTGCTTCCAAACCATGCTCTGCCAGAACAGCTGAGACCATTGTCTCTTTCAGATGTCATCATATCTGATTCTGTCGTTGGTTACTTTGTTGGGAATACATTATGGCTGATCGCAATTGGCTATTACGTCTACGTGACATTCCTAGGTTATAGCGGTGAGTAGTGGCAACTTCTTTCCTATTTGACTTAAAACAAGAGCATGATTTCAGCCTGTTAATTGGGCATTGAAGAAATTTCTTAATAGAAAGTTTGATAGAAGTTTTCCAGGTTTCCAGCTGTGTGGACACCATAACAAAAGAATTTACATTCTTCATCACAGTGACTCCCCGTCTTGTATCAGAACAGTTAGAACCACAGCTTGGTTTTCCTTTGTAAATCCACTTCATAATGTCTGCACTTGAGAAAAATTCAGTGGTGAGTTTTAAGTAGAACAGTTTTCTAGAACTAAACAATGACCTCTCGCAGTTAAGTATTCTTTAACTTGTGATAGTTGACAAGGCTGGCAGAGCAGGACTGTTTTTATTTGCTGTCTCCCTGCCAAGACCATTATACATGAAGCACCACTTTTGAATGAGCACTACTTCACGATTACCTCCTTGTTGCTTCTGTTTCAGCACTGCCCTTTTTGAAGAACACTGCTATTCTTTTGTATCCGTTTGCACTCCTCATCATTCTCTATTTGATCTCATTAGCATGTGGATGGAACTTCACCAAGATGCTGTGTTCCTTCTATAAATACAGAGTGCGATAAAATCAGCACCTCAAGTACCGGATTACTATTATGTTTTTATCTTTACTTTTTCTTTACTGTTAAAGAGAGATAAGAACACTTTGTAAATGGTTGTAAATTTCTCTTTATTGTAGATAATTGTGTAAAAAAAGTTTGAAGTGTCCTTTTTTTTAATTAAAATATTTACAACAGTAAACATGTTAGCAATTTTGTTCAAATACTTTTGCAATACATTCCTAAAAACAAGGTACTTGTACATCTCTGTAGCTTAAATTTAACTACAACAAGTCTGTTTAGCGTAACTCTTACTGCAGATACTTTGCATACACTGACATAAGCTCTACATTATGAGGGTTTTAAGTGACACCAAAAAGCATTTTCCTTAAGAGTAGTATTGGAATACCTCACTTTGGGACCGTGTGAGAGTACAGATCTTGCCCGTGTTGCCATGGCAAAGCAACAACTGTGTCTAGATATACAACTGTCCCCTTCTTTTAGGGGAGAACTTGAGAACTGATTTATTGTAATGGTGCCTAAAACTACAGGTGGACAGCTGGCACACAGAAGAAATAGTGATGAAAGGCACAATTAACATGACCCATTTCAGGTTACCAAATAGAGCAGCAAGTTTCTAAACCCAGTCTGTAGAAGTCCAGTGGGTATTGGGCCATCCATCATTATTTATGGCAATTCCATGAACATGGGAGAAAGTATAAGTCTAATTTGGCTACAAGGGTGGGCTTGTGGCAACTTCTGCAGCTGTAAAAATCCACAAGGCGGGAGTATAAACTGACTGTCACAAACAATATCTTCTGGAATATGAAGATGACAGCTTCCCAAAGCAGTGTTCAGTATGGAACTTGTGCACTCAGATTCAGTTGCCAAAACAACACAAGAGTAAACTTGTGTTACAAGTAAGACTTAATATTTCAATACTAGAATTTGATCTCTAAGGAAAAACTATTTACCTTAAAATACCAAATATGCTAGCAGTTCATCTTACAGTACTGTATGTTTCAGCCACTGTTAAGGCTTGAAGAAAATCATGTTCCCCTCAGCAGATGTTGAGCAATGACAAGGAAAGTGCTGAACCACTGACCCACACAAAATGAAGAATTCCAGTCAGGACCTGCTCTGACCTGGCTAACAGCACTTCCTCCTGTCCTGCAGGCAGCTGCAGCCTCCTTGCATACCTTTTCTCTAACCGGAATCCCAGCGACAAGGGTCACCTGCTTCAGTTCAACAGTAAAAGTACTTCATATTTAGTGCCCTGTGGTGCAATACCACTGAAATCATCAAAGGACCCAGGGCCCAAGGTACCTTCTCTTTAGAGAGATCTGCATTTTTCCTCTTGTAAGAATGCTTCATCAATCTCAAAATTAAGCTACTCTTAAGTTCTAGCTGCAGCTCACTGTTTACAGCAGAAATCAGCAAAACCTTTAGAAGACCACTTAAGTCAGAAAAGTGACTTTCTCAAAGATGAATGCATTGGGTCTGTGGGGAGTGTTTGTGTGGGCAGTGGATGCTAGCCTGGAAACACCAGTTGTTTAATATCCTTTCAGCATTATGCTGGTGATTGTAAAGATGATTAAAAAACAATTTTTTTTTTCCCCTTTCTACTACAGTTACTTCCTTTAGATTTTCCAGCACACATCCTTCTTAGTAAGAACAATTAACAGAGCCTAGGGCCAAGGACCAGTACTGGGACAAAGTTTTAGAAAAATTTAATCCTTTTTTCCCCTCCCTTTAATGCTGAAATACTACTTCCTAAGTTGGAAGCACACTGCAAATTACTACAATACTTCATCTGGTGCAAATAGTTTCAAAAGAAAACAAAGATCACCAAAATGATAATATACTTGGATAAAATGAAGGAAAATTGCTACAGACTAACCATGCTCCAGCCCATTCCAAGAGTCATGTATTACATGGACAAATTGCTTTAATTGCTTTGCTCTAAGCTGCTTTTGAAACAACTAGACAAGCAGTGATAGGACACAAGAGTTCAGTCTTTTATTGGTCCACAAATCCTATGCTTATCTACTTGAATTTTTCTAGGTCATCTTCCAGTTCACCTCCCACCCTCAAATGTGTCTATAGGAGTATCTTTTATCAATGCAAATACATTGCTGAAATGTCTGCAAAAGCACAAAGCCTTATCCAGTGTTTTAGAAACACTGTAATGAAAACAACAACCCAAAAGTGCTCATTTGGATCACATCCTGTTCACATTATTTACAAAAGTTTTCAGTAGGACTACTCACTGACTGAGCAAAGCAAGATTATGCCAAAGTCCTGTATCTCCTTGATCCAGAGCAATCCTGATCAGCTCAGAAAAGTCAGAGTTTATATCTGCCCGTCTGTTTGGCATCCAGTGTAAGCTAAGAATAACTGGAAGTGCCTTTGGTTTCACACAAGGTCTCTTTTCTGAAGCTTTAATAACATCAGAGGAGCTAACAAGATCATAGGAGAATGCAGTTTATTTTTAAACACTATTATTTGATTAATATTCAGTGACCTAGACGGGATTTTTAAGGCCACAATAAAAATAACTTGAAACTAAGTACATGTAGGAAAAAACTCCCAAAAATAAGTTAAGTTTGAGATGCTAAGGAACTCTTCTGGTTAGTTATAGGTTGCAACTTTGGTCTGGGACATGTAAGAGAACCTCTCTGGAGCATACCCAATCCTAAACAGGGCCTGAGCTATGAACTGTCAAGCCAAACAGCCAAAACGTTCTTATTTCGACAGGATTCTGGAAAGACACTTGCACCACTTGGTGCAAGCCTGACTTGGAGACTGGAATTGGAAAGGTAGGAAGCCCAAAACAGCTGTCTGCAGAAACAATTAGATTGAAAAATATTTTCCCTGCCTTTTCTATTTCTCAGCAAAATTTCCAAGCAAAGTTGCAGGACTGATCACACCAATTTACCTGAGTCTATGAAATGTGATTTGTATTGTGGGGGCATATTTATTTAGAGCATATAAGAACATTTAAAGTAACATTCTTGAGCTTAACACTTCAGTTGAAGGAACCCACAGAACTTATAACTCCTGTTAGTACAACGTAATAAAAATGCCACAATTTTTAGCAAAAATATCCATAGATTTTACCAAGTACTAGTGAATTTGTTGTCTCTGATACATGTCATCTCAGCATTTTTGAAAGTGAAATATACTGTCAACCAGAGCCCTGCAATCATTGTGGCACAGGTTCTACATACTAGCAATGTTTCATCTTAACTGCTGTGAAACACCAGGAACTTCAAAAACAAGCACAGAGCTTTCTTAAATAAGTTGTAGCAGTAAACTTCTGAACTCACAGAAAAGAATGAAAGCCACTGTCAGCAAAACTAGTTACATTAGGAAACTGCAATGTCTAACCAATCTCTACAAGGTAAATTGTAATAAATAGCTACAGTTTAAATGACCTACATTATTCGTTCACAGGCATGGCTGAGAAGAAAACCTAAAGACTTAGGCCTCAGCTAGCTAATGTGTGGTAAAAGATATTGGATGGCAGTCATGTGGTGGTGTGGCATTATACATGGAACAAAGAGGGCTGTGTCACCACAAAAGAGTTACACAGGACTCAGAGTGTATTTGCCCATGTTCCTAAACCCAAGAATAAATCCCACTTATGATGCCAGCACTTTGCTTACAGTCTCTGTGGGAAAAGATAAACTTTCAAGGTAACATTTTATTTACCCTATATGAAACAATAAGAAAAAACTAAGCAGGGGTCTGTCTGGTAGCTTTCTACTTACCTTCAGCTTACACCAGTCTGTCTAAACAGAAGGCCTGACCTCTGTATACAAATCTCGTCTTTCTCATGTCTGCTGACAACATAGCTACAATTAAATTCCTATGGTCTGTAGAAGTAGGTAAACTCTTCAGCTCAAATATTGCTGCTGAACTGTCAAAGCTGTGTCACAGTATTACAAAAAAACAGAAGAACAGCTAGTTTGAGTGCTGGAGTTATCAGGTTTAGGCTCCCAGTCCTTCCTTATAAAGATGTCATGAAAACGAGATCAAAACTCGTCATCGAACTTCCATCTGGGTACATACATTCAAGATAACTGCTCTACATCAGAGGCCTTACAACAGGTTTCGTACCTGTGCCCTGACCACAAAGATGTGGGGGTAATGGAGGGCTTTCTTCTGCAGGGGAAAATGGGCCAGGTTTGAGATGACAGTTCCAGGAGACCGATTCACACCACAGCTGAGAATCCTCAAGCCAGCGTAGAAGCCTCCCCTCCAGTATCAACCAGACACTTCATTCTATTAAAGAGAGGAGTTTCTGCTACTCTTCTTCCTGACTCTTTCCTGACTGGGTAACTTAAGTCTTTCCACACCTGTGTCCTTACACATGAGCACCTACGCAGAAGGGCTCTTAAGGGCAGCAGGAGCTATGGCAATTCTGCTCTGGATTTAATCCAACCCACTTGCTGTTCCTGACCAAGTTTCTGATTCATATAAGATCACTGTTGTTTCCCTTAAAACAAAGAGGCAGGGTACTGACTTGACATCAAATTCAGTTCCTGCTACAAGTGAGTGCAAGTAACTACTCTGATCTATAATCTGTAAAGGAGCTGAACTGAAATCTTCTTGAACAAAGCAAGAACATAAACTGTAACTACTCGTTGTAATTTACCTAATACAAAACACTGCAATGACAGAAATTTTAAACAGGAGACCTCTGTAGATCAGATGCATCTAACTACTACTAATTCTTTTGATAGAAGGTAACCTCTGCCACTCCAAAGCAAAGCTGGAGAGTTGCTTTTTTCAGTACAGAAAATGAATTTGTCCAGGCTAGGAAATGTCTACAAAGTTGTTTTGTTTGTTTTTTGTGTTTTTTTTTTTTTTAGAAAGAACTATTTGGAATTGAAAAAATTCTTCTAAAATGCAATGGATTCAATCTAAAATCACTGCAGATTTAGTACATAGTATGAAACAAGACATTTCAGCATGCTTTGTATGTGGCTACAAACTGTACATAGTGGAATTTCATAGCCCCAAAGAATAATGCTCTTCAGAACTCTGGTAAATGCCTCAGATTCTGTGTACAAAACTACATAAATTAGAAACTTAATCTAGTTTTTTTTTAAACATGGCAGTATACTGGAAATATGGTATTAATTTATGTCTGCATCTCCAAAGAAAAATGTAGAAAGATAACTTAAACTAGAGAATTCATAAAAAAAAATATTATCAATTTAAAATTTTACTGCATAAAAATATGTACTTTTCAAATTATCTCAATAAATTAAATACCCCTAAAATTTTTAATATATATCCCTGACAGTCTATAAAAGAGGGTTCTTGTTATAGAAAATAAATTGAACTCCGAAAGTTCCCCCTTCATAAAACATATTTAACAATAATTATATCTTTTTCTTCTTCAAGGAATGTAGCAATATGTACAACTTCTCTATATTACTAGACTATCAAAATAGTACAGGTTAAGCATAGCAGGGTTCTGTAACCATAGGATGGTGAAGTCACATTAAAGTGGAGGACACCTTAGGCCTCAGACAAACGTTATTGGTGTGGAGCATCAGTTTCTGGATGGATCAGATAAGAATGGGGAAATACAATCTTCTCATCTACAGTAGATTTCACGAGAGGTAGAAGTTCAAGAGAAAATGAAAGAAATTTGGAATAAGGTGCATGCTCAGTATTTTCAATTCGTGACTTGCTAAGGATGTCAGATTTCATAGGAAATGTTTTCAAGGATTCTTTTTTATTCTTCTACAGCAGATTTCTATGATCAGTTTGTAATTTTTTTAATATGAATCTGAAATAGAGAATCAGAAAAAAAAGGAAGTCACATTTTAGGGTATTACATTTCTCAGTAGTATGAGGTAACCCTTTTCAGCATTGAACATTGAAATTTTGAGCTTCAACACACTGACAGAGTGAAGGAATCTCACATCTGCCGGTTTTATTTATACCACCCTCTCACCTCATTCAGAATAGCCCAAACTGCTGAATTTTGTATCACTGAAAGCCGGAATGATGCAATAGGGTTTAGGCTGGGGTCAACCATTCCTTCAGCTACACCGTTTTCAAATTTCCCTGCAAAAGAAGCAGAAGCGTATTCAAATTAACTCCTATTGGGCAAACTAAAGTACAAAACGTGTCCAGGAAAATGTACCTGTAGTATCACAATTCACTGGTGACACCTATTGCTGGTGGCTGTAGGGTTGAAGGGTATTGCTCCCAAAGCAAAAGAGACAGCAATTATTGATAGAAGATTCAGCTTTGCAGCAGCAATCAAGATGGAGTGCACCACCAGAACACACCAATCTGATCAAGATTTAGGATAAAAGCTTTGGAGCTGTGTGAGAGTATAAGCACCTCAAACTCTGGGAAGATTTTGGCACAGATTTTCATTTAATATCATGGAAATAAATATGAAGCCCCTGGCTTATGTGTTTTCAAGGAGGATGAAGAAGTGATACAATTAATGCTTAACATTTTCCTATTTAAAGGATCTTCAATTATATCAGGACGAATAAGGATCCAATTTAAAGCACAGATAGCTTTACACGTATAAAATACACACAAATGGCAATTCATGAAGACAAAACACCCAATCTATGTGCAACAACAAAACACATTCCATGAGTAAAATTTCTCTTAACTGACAGCAGGCAGTCTCTTGGCTACGGAAATGCCAATCTCATCCCATGACAAGACAGTCAATTGACTGCAGCACAGATTCATTTCAGGCCTAGCACATAGCTTACATGGAGGCACTTGTGCAGTCACAGGACTGAGGGGATTCTGGCAGTGAAGCTGGACCTAGGTGCACCATGGTCATGCTAAAACTTTGTTTAGAACACTGATCTCAGAAAAAAATATTGAAATCAATAATAAGTAAATTCACATACCCTAAACCAAATGGTCAACACTCAGGCTTGTTTTGGTTTAAATTCAAACGTGTTAACTGCTGCAATAATAACAACACACACTTTCTTCTGGTGTGACATACCTATCCTGAAGTAACCATCTTCTAAGCGTTTGTCTTTGGTTTCTTTGCTTAACACCAGTTCTTCACTCTGCAACAACAAAGCACAAATGAGATAATCTATTTCAAAAGACAACTTTGCAAGGAAAGACAAATGTGTGTGCACTCTTGTTACATATTTAGCATCCATCTTTTCTAAAGTATTATGAACCAGCCTAGAGCAATTATTTATAGCCTTAGACAAGTCAACACAAAAAAAGCAGCAGTGTTCCATAGCTGAACGGTATTTGGCTTCCAGAAACAATAAAGAAGTACTTTAAGTGCCCCGCTTAACTTGCATATTAACTGCTACACTAACAGAATGCAAAGCAGCTACTGGCATGCTTAGTACAAGAAAATGAAGGTAAGATCTTGCCTTCTTTTCCTATGGCTGAAGCAGGGATTTCTCTCAGAACACGTGAAACTTACAGCTTACTTTTTGATGTTAGAATTTGGGTGAGATAAAAAGCCATCAAGAGAAGTATTGCAATTATCACCGCCTCACTCAAAAGGGATGGGTATTGATGTGTGTGGAAAAATGAGATTATAGAGCACAGCTTCAAAAACAGCTGGAAAATTACAACCAGAATAATGAGATAAGGTACTGGAAGATCCACTGCAAGAATATACTAGAAATCAATTAGAAATGTTTTGCAAATTGGAGATTAAGTACATCAGCTTAGTTTTCTAATTCCTAATTTTAAGAGAAGCCACTGAAAAAGTGGTAGGTTGTTTTGGTGTGGCGTTTTGTTTGTTTGGGGGATTCTTTTATTTTGGTTTGGGATGGTTGTGGTTCATTGGCGTTTTTGAGTCCCAGACAAATTCAGTCTCGGGGCTGTTACTTGGTTTTATGAATTCTGCTTAGGGAGGATCAGGGTCAAAGTACCTAAACAGGCTTTCTGCACTACTGAAGTCCATGGTGGAGATACTGTTCCCTCAGGACAGTACCTACCATCATGCAGCTGCTGTCTTCATATTGGTGACATTTTCTGCTGACACCAATGGCTTAAGGACAGTCCAGATGCAGGATTTCCTTTTTACCTTTCCACAGACCATGTCAGTGACAATAGCAGCTCAGTGGCTTTGTTTCCTTAAGAGAAGTTCCAGCTTAAGGGACATTTCACTTGGCCAATTGTAGCTAAAAAAAAAGGTATTTCTAATTATCTTAAGCATTCTTGTGGTACCTTGGGCCCAGATGAAGCTAAGACTGCTGCTGTTTTTGTGACTGAGTATATTTCTAAAGGTTTGAGAAGCAAACCTCATAATATAATATCCCACATGTGTTGTACAATTAGGATCAAACTAACAAACTTCTTTTTAGAGGTAGGGGCAGTCAGAGTTTCCTTTTCTTGCTCGCTCCTAGGAGGGCAGACTGGAAGAACAGAGAAGCAAACTCTTCCACAGTAATTTAGACACAGATGTCAAGATACCTACACCAGGTGTATGGGAGAAGAAAAAATACTTCACTATTTTAATACTACATAAAATAAACTTGTCTGAAGTAGTATCTTAATCCCCTCACAGTTTTGTGTTACAAATGGTTAGCTATAATACCTATTTGAATCTAATTGGATCTAGATTAATACCGGCTTCAAGCGAGAATACACTTTAGACAGGGTAGTGCCTTCCTGAGATCAAACTCATGACTGATTTATAGAAAAAAACAAAAACAACTCAGTAATCACAAGAAAGGAACATATTACTTTAAAGAGTCTGGATATTTCATTATCTAGTAAGGTTTTGATGCGTGCCAGTTCCTGAACCAAGACACTTATACTTAGTTAAAAAACAGATTGACTTTGCTTTTTCACTTTCCAAAAATATCCAAGACAGGGAAAACTGAGTTGTTGGGGGCCTTTTTTTGTTTTAAATAATAGCAGTGAATTGAAAGATAATGTTAATTTCCAAGTTACCAACAACACTTGTAGGAGACTGCACTCTGAATGAACACCTGAATAGACACAATTAAAAGAGAATTAAGATTCTGCAGTTTAAAAAAAAGAAGCTTTTGAGCCTCACTGACCCTTTTAAAAAGTCAATAAAATTAGGAGGTTTTGCTTTTATCCCAGAATGGAGAAGGCACAAATCACAGAATCCTTAGGGATCTGAAGGAATCTCAAAAGATCATTTAGTCCAATCCTCCTGTCACAGCAGGATCACCCAGACCAAGTTACACAGGAACACATCCAGGCAGGTCTTGAATGTCTCTAGAGAAGGAGACTCCACAACCCCCTTGGGCAGCCGGTTCCAAAATCAATAAATTCATACCTGAAAAGGCAAAACCTCCACAGTTGTGTTTAGAAGTATGTCTCCTGGATGCTCTGGATTGCCACTGTGAAATAAGTACCTGTAAATGAAAAGGGAAGAATAATATAGTCTATATATATCAACTGAAATTAGCAAAATTACTTACACCTGAACAGTCACATGACAGATGTTACAGGGATAAACATAACTTTTATTCTGGACCTACGTTGGCTGGTGATAACGAAAGATGGTTTCACATAACACTGTGAAAGGGCTAAAAGTGTTGCATTTTGTAGAATAACAGGGCAATATTTAACTTAAGTAAGTTCCCATAATCTGACCCTGACTGATTGCACTGTACTCTATGCACTGCTATGCACTGATGTCACCTCCACTGGCTCCTTTGCTTCCCTACTTGTGCCCACGTATGAACTGTGCAGATCTATTCCGGTGCTGGGAACCCATTTTGCCAGGTCAGTTTTCAAGACCAGCTCTCCACACAGGTTCATTGCAAAGTCTCATTAATGACTGCCAGGAATTCCCAACCTCTATCTACATCCCTAATGTTACCCAACTTCAAATGTGAATTTCAAAGATGGGTTTAGGGTTTTTTAAAACAAAAGTATGTGGTCTTAACACAGGTATGCACAGGGAAAAGAATCTTTTTTAATACCTGTATGAAGTCTCCATTACCTTCATTCATCTGTGCATTTCTTGATGTGGCTTTTTTAATGGGACAGGTGATAAGTAATTGAAACTGTACAAAACTGTCCCTAAACATATCAAGCACTGAAGTGCAAGTGTACTTCAACTTCAACAACTGCCCACTCTCAAACAGTTTTTGCAATACTGCATATGTGGATGATGTTGCAAAAGACGCAATTTAATTCCTCTTTTATATACAACACAAACTTTCACGTTCTGGTGAGAGTATAAAATAAGTAAAAGTATGCTTTGCCACTAGGTGGTATCAATGCTTGAAAAACTGTTCACTGCTTGCCATTTCCTTCTAGTGGACCACAGACTATGCAGAAGACTGTCAAAAAGACACTTATATATTACACCTACTCAGATGCCACTTTTAACCAGCCTATTTTATTTTTAATGCATTTAAATGAATATGTAATAATCTATCAACACATTTCAAACCTTTCTTCAGATGGAGCCTGGGAGAAATTAACAGTAAGCACCATCTTCAACATTAAATACATCACCAGCCAAGAACAAAATTAGTTCAGAAATTATCACTTGATTAAAATTACAAGCATTAGCTCAATTTGCAATTTATTAAGACATAATTGGAGATGTAAATTCCAATTTGCCTTTATTCACTATGTTTGAAGCCAGCTAAATACTTGCAATAAATCTATACTCCGCAGCCTCACAGCAAGGAGAAGAAAACAGAGCACTCTGACCCAGACTTAGAAATGTCTGTGTTCTCAAAATGACAGAATTAATTTAACAACAAACCCCTACACACCACACCACACATTTATCTTTTAAAGGTTAGTCAATTGTGAGGGAAACAAGCTACCTAAAAAAATCCAGTTCTTGCAAGACAAATCTGGCGACTTTTTCTATACATTAGCCATGTCTGTAAAGCCTCAAAGACCTCATTATCCTGTGTAGGGAGATGCCTTTATTGTACGCTTCAGCAGGATGCAAACCAAAAGTCTTAGTGAAGCTGACCAGAAAATGAGGACTAAAAGTATATTCTGCTGTGTTCAGAGGTAGCAAAACTAACTCATCATTCTTTGGTCTGTTAGACAGCTAATCCCTACAGAGAACTTTTCTCATGAAAATACTGACAATGGTAAAGAGACGTGTCTTGAGGTGCTGCCATCAAATGCTCCAACTAAACCACAGACACTACTTTTCCCTACTGCCTTCTAGGTAGCAAATCCCATTTTGAAGATCCACTTCAAAATCCAACCCCTAACAATCTGTATATAAAAGCCACAAAGAAACTCCACGACCTGTGATCACTGTTTTCTCAATGTTTGGGTGGAGGGATGGCAGTGAAGGGATGGTGGAGGGTAGTTTTTTGTTCGCACATTGTTCTTTCTTTTTTTGCAGGGGTGGAGAGAGGTTGGGGATGGTGTGTCTGTGATGCGGTGGGTATTTATTTACGTAGGGTTTGCTTGTCTGCTTTTAAAATCAGCCTTGCAAGCATATAACCATAGCAACCGTTTCTCCTATTGCACTCTTAACTTTTGAAACTAAAGTGTGGTTTCCTGCCTCCAACGGTTACCTCTTCATTAGGGCAATGCACTCAAAAGCTGGCACACTGCCAAAACAATTTACAGACCTAATAAATAAAATCTGATTTCCATGTAATCAAATCCACTTTTTAGTAAACTTTCTGTAACTATCTGTCTGCCCATATGCACACGCACACATAACATATGCACGTCACATCTTATTCAAAATTATGTTTAGAAGGGGGATATATTTTTGTATCTGAGCCTTACTTGAGCACTTGACAGATAACACCTACTTAGGCAGAAAGAGTGTCACAGATTAAAAACACATGCAGTTCACATTTTTTGGTTTAGAAATAAAATTTAGAAATTCAAAAATTGCTCTGAAATACAAATCGAATTTACAAATGAACAAATATTGTACAAGTTCTAAAAGGAGCATTATTCGCTGTTCTTTTGTACTATTTGCCCCCGGCATATTGATACATCTCAAGTTTTCAAGGTTTTCAGACAACGAAATATTTTTCTGGATACAGAATAAGAAGGACACAGAAGCAGCTGTGATTTTTGGCAGAGTTAATTCTGATAATCCATCATAGGATTTACAGGTGACAGCCCATGTAAACACTACAACAGGCTTTTCCCTGCCCTGCTAGTTAACTGACATTTTTCTTTGGGAGGGAATCGCTGAGGTATTCTGGTCTACCTGCTGCTTCAACGTAACACATTCCAAACCATGTCAAATTACAATTCTGAAAGCTGTAGACCTCTAAATATAGTGATCCCAAACAAACAGAAATTAACCTACAGTAAAAAAAAAAATCACTACTATTACTTTATGGAACAGTACTTCACAATTTTATTACAAAATACAAACAAAGGCATATTTGGACATCAGAGAAAATATATTACAACTGATAACTGGAGCACTGATCTAACTGAACATTAGAGTTCTTTTGGCATTATCTTTCTTCTGCTGCACACATCAAAGATAGTAACTACCTACTGTAGATATTCAGAAGCAGGAAAAACCTCTCTCTTGCCAGAAGGAGGGATGAGCCTCACAGTAACCAGCTTACATACATACTGCTCGTTACCCCAATACAGTATGAGAGGAATAGAGGATGTGAGATAAGAATTCGTGGTCAAAAACCCTTATATATATATATTAACATGTAAAGTGCACTGAAGGTTTTAAAATCAACAAAACACTTGACACAAAGTGTCAACAATGTGAGTGTTTACTCAAACTAAAGGTGTGACTTCTTCCTATAGAGATAGGTATCACATATAAAATCAAGACAAGTAGAAAGGGAAAAAAAAGCCACGAAACTCACTAATCTGAAAGAAATTTTCATATGCATGCTACCACACACAAAGAAAGAGGATGGTAGAAGCATAATAATCAATACACTAATGAAAGGTACAATTAGCTCGTCAATGCCTATGCTCAGGTTCACAACTACTCCAGCAAGTAGATTCTTGCTTTATAACATGCCCCAAAAGTTGTTTATAAACAATTATCAATATTACTGTTCTGCACTGTTAACTTTAATATTCTTCTTTAAACAGCTGCATTTTTACATCTTGCAGCACTAATCCACCACCTATAATTCAAAGAAAACCAAACTCACTGAAAAACTACCAACTACACAACCTCTTTACCTTCCTCCTGCTTTGCTTATGAAGGAAACATATTTAGCTTCTTTCTCTCAAATCAGTGCATATGTAGGCACAGAAAATTGTTACTCTATTACCTAATTTGTTTTCTTTTAGGTGTTAGAAACATGTCTGGTTTTTACATTTTATTTAAATAAACTGGTATTTCACATATATATGAAGTATGATTCCATAATGTTCTAGTCAGTTGGCAATTAAAAATTAGAACTGAACACACAGTAACTATCAGTAAATCATGTCAACTTTACAAAAGGAATTAGTATACAGAAAATCTTCTAAAAGCACAATTCACTAGCACTTTCATGATGTTCAGGTTTTGTTTTGAAAGAAACAAAAGACTTATCTTAGTTGGTGCTAAGCACAAATATTCTAAGAATCTATGAACACAGGCTTTTGTGCTCTGAATAAAATCTTCTTCCCTTCATATCCTCCTGTCGTCTCTTTTTACCAACCTGGTATATTTTAATACGTCCCATTTTCAGAAAAGGAAAAGAGATGCGAAGGTGCAGAGGAAATGTTTCCTTCCACATAGGAGCAAATTATCCATAGCAACATGCTGCATAACAGTTTGTAATTCCACATAACATTAATTTCTATGAAAGCAACATTTAGACAGCAAAGTTTTGCTCTCTACAGATGCCATCATCCCCTGCAAGAGTCATTATTCACCAATTCTATCCACTATTTTTGATCACTGGATGCAAATGTAGTAAAAAAACCTAAAATCTCATCTACCTCTGTCATTTTCTCAGACTCCTCATTAGGAAATGTTATATTACTGTCACTAGAAACCAGTATTAATCATGCATTATTTTTCATGCAAAAATACTAACAAAAGATGAATAATTTCTTTTCCTTCCCTCAAGCTTAATTTATTCTTTATGCCTCTTATCCACTCTTCTGCAAAAAATTGCTTTTATTTCTAAATAACCTTAATTCCTCACGTCTATATAGATATATTCACCCCCCACCCCCCCCCAAGTACTCAAATATGCAAGCAATATTGATTTAATGTGAGCTTTTCTATCTTGTTTCTGATTGTAAACAACAAAAGCCATGCCTATAAATTTTATGCAAAATGCTTGGTAAGATTTCATTTCCTTTGCCACACCCAGCCAGTCTAACCATCCATATATAAACTGGTCTGCAACTGGTTTTAGAGCAGCAAAGAATGAATTCTGCATTTTTACAGAAAAGCTGAACCACCACAGCAAAAGGAGAGAACTTCCTCACCTTTGCCAAAGAATCACAAAACCACCTGACTGAAAAGATCATGGGGGGGATTCTGGGGAGTGGATGAGGGGTGGTCTCAGACTTGTATCCATCATACACCTAAGAAATTACTTTCATCACATCACTTTTAAAGTCAAATCTAAATCTCCTGATAAGGTTACCCATACCATTTCTCATGTTTCTTCACCTGTGCAATATGTGTGGAAAGCATTTGGCTTTCCAGGTCTACTTTTGTCTTCTGTTTCCTAGTAAGGAAAGCAGCTTTATAAATCTGCACTGTACACTCTGGAGTATACACACATCAGTTGTAATAGCACAGAGCCTGGCATTAAACTGATTTTAACTTTTGAAAAGTATCTCTCCTTGGAGGCAGCTTGATTTTGCTGCATTTTGTGGCTGGGGTTTTTGTTTGGTCAGGGCTTTTTGTTGTTGGTTTAAGGGAGGGGCTGTTCTCTGTCCTGAAATCTCTGCTCTTCTCTTTAAAGAGTTTTCTCATTTTCCCACCACATCAGTACTAGTTAAAAGACCCTTATGCTGTTACCCACCTCATGCTCTCATTTAAAGCATCAGAAGCACAGACAATAACTCCATTCAGTGTTCTTAAAATAAGCATTTGCTACCATTTGAGATCTGCTTGGGTATGACATGTCATCCCAGGCTGGCAAGATGCAAATATAATGTCTCAGACTCAAGGTCTACTGGAAAAATGGTGAAGTTTTCCAGTGGTCACTAGACATCTAACATTTAGGCAACAGCCACTAACCCTCTGAGATTTCTGACTAAGAACTGTAAACCCAAGAGCACTGCCAAGCACACAGATCTTGAGTGTTAGTGTCATTAAAGAGGAAGCAGCATGTCCTTGGCTCAGGCAGCTCTCTTCCTCTGTCTCTGATCCACACTTTGTTGGTTTTTTAGTTTTTTCAATTTTTTTCCTCTTTTAATAAAGTTCTTGCCTCATTGTTATGGGCAGAATTCCATGCCTGGAGCAAACAGCACCAGTGGCTGGGAGCCTGCCTGCCAAATCCCTGCATCAGTGAATCCATTTGAGGATGTTCTACTCATTAGTACAGAAGCTTATGTAACCACAAAACCCAAAGTCCTCAAATCCTCTTTTTATACACACTAAAAAATACTAACTCACCTGAAATATGTTGATGAACACTGAAAACATTTAAAATAAAAAAATCAAGATTTTCAAGTATTTCCTATCAACTGACTCCACTGTTAGAATTTACAACATCTTCATTTTATTAAGCTTTAATCACCGACATCTTTAGAATCAGAACAAAGATTATTTCTAAATCATACACTGTGTGTGCACAAGTGTGTGGTTCTTCAGTGAGAACTGCACAAAAAAGGTTGAATGTATTGCGTTGCCCTGCAGGCTTCTACACTGAGGCCTGATTATGAATGAAGAACATCTTGTACAGCAGTCAAGTTACTGCTGTACTAATCTAAACCCTAAATGATGCTGCAGTTTCTTGTGTTTAAAGGGTTTGTTACTGCAAACTTAAATAATGAAGTTCCACTTCACTGCCAGTTTTTAAAAGTTGTTAGAAAGTCTTTCATTCCTCTGTAATGCATTTGATCTTGTATTTCTCTAACCACGGGAGGATTTACATCCCATAGGATGGATAAATTAACTACATTTTAGAAAAAATATGACCAACTGCTATGATGCTTTTCCTTTTGGTGGCTTTGTTGTATTTAAAACAAAACTAAATTCCTTGAAGTTTTCACTGCTAGAGAACCTATTTTAAAAGCCGTGTTTATTTACATTTACAACAAAGTGGCAGTAATAACAGGCAACCAAGTGCCAATTTATGCAGGTATTTTTCAGCACTCTCACAATAATTTGAAAGCAAAGTCACGTTTAGTATCCAAAGTATGTTTAGTAACCAGGAACCAGATACTATTCACACACTCAATACACATTGATTTTTCTAGCTGAAATAGTAAAATATGTACTTCTTGCATGAGTGGAAATTCTGTATTGTGAGAAGATGCTTTAGGAAATATATCTGAGGTTACCATTACATGTTCCTGGGATTCCATGGTTAACAGTATGGAAAATTAGATTATTAATGTAAAATACTGCACATCTAGTACCTGTGCCATCAGAACACCAGCTGGCTTGTCAAGCTATTCGGAATTGCAGTTCAAAGCTGAAATTCCAGTTAGCAAGTTCTATGCCATAAAATCACTTTATAATTCATGTCACACAAGGACGACTACTCAAGAATGCACTAAAAGAAGAATACAGCTATGGGACAGTGACTGAGTTCAAAGCAGTAGTGGGGAGAATTAACAAAACACAACCTCAAACAAAAAACAAATACCACCCCCCTCCAAAAAACTCCATTGATTTTTTTTTTCTAATGTTCAAACAAACACTACACAAGAAAGGATCAGCCTCATATTTTAAAATTTTAGATATATAAACTGGTGAGGTGCAGTGGGGTTGCTTTTCTGTTTGGCGTTTTTCCTTCCTTTCCACAGTATACGATGAGCCCTTGCTGTTTTCTGAGCTGTTTACTTTTTGTTGTTTTTTTTTTTTTTTTAATACTAGTTGGAATTTGAAAGCAATTTATACTGAAACATGCCTGAAGCCCTTTTTATAAATATCCTTTCTAAATTCCTATATCAGAAAAGCTGACGAGGGTAAACATAATCCAATTACAGTTATGTGCTTCCAAGGGCTTCCTTGATGCAATTAGTACACATGCTCTCTGAAAACAATATCTGACTTATGTCAATAAAATCTATAGGGAGGACTCTGAAACTTAGGCAGTCAGAAAGAGATGGTTGTGATGATGACATACACCAACATCACTTATTAAGTGCTGCAATGGCATGCCTTTCTGGGATGTGTTTTTGTTTGGCAGGGTGGAAGGGGTGGGGGGAATTCTTTTGGCTTGTTTTTTAAACTAGGATTGCATTCCAAATTTATGATTTCTGTTCAAGATTCACTACTTATCTACCAGTATTTCAGAACTTCCTACATACAAAAGCACACCCCTTAAGGTAAAATCTATCACAAAATCTCTTCATAATGAGCTGTTTGGGTACAACATTCCTCATTGACATTGCTGAAGAAAAAGGGTAGCTAATGAAGTAAAGAAGTATCTTAAATCTGTTATTCATAGTGAGGAAAATGAATTTACACTCAGTGCTAGCATTAAAGTAGTAACAACATATGCTTTACAAAGAAACTTTTAAATGTAACAGCCAGGTTTAATAACTAAATGTGTGCTTGGAACAACAGTGCACATACCAAAAGAGCAAATTACGTAACAACCTAAGGGAACAGGAACTCAGCATTTCTCATTTTTACTATGTAGGCTTTTTTGAGCATTTCAAAAAAAAAGATCAACCATTTACTTTTTAAAAAAACAAACCACACCTTCAACACTGCTGTGCAATTTTTTTTTTAGGAGAAAGTCAGTGGATCTACTGTCATTCTCAAGGGCATATTACTGAAAGAGTGGCATCTACTGTTTTATTGCAAAACTAAGACTGAGATCCTATTTACTCCAATGGTGCGTCTGGAAACCTTTTGCTTGGAAAAACATTTTAAAAAGGTTCAGTGTAAGAGCTGTTACTAAAATGAACATTATAGAATTACAGTTTACACAATGCTGTTCTCCAGATATGGTTTAGAACAAGCACCATCTTGGTTTTTTTTATTTATTGAATTTTTACTATTCAATATCCAGCGGAGATCTGCCAACCACATCTTACAGAAAATATACACAAATGTTGCTGTCTGCTCAAAGCTCAGTAGCTCAGTTCTCAATTGAAGCTGTTAACAGATCTTGCCAATGTTATCCCTGCAATACAATCAATCTCAGAAATTAAACATCTAAAGACTTAATGAAAGCTAATTAGTGAACAGCTATACTCAGTAGAAAATTTAAAGTCTGTTCTGCAAAAAGTTTGGCATGGAAAAATAAACTACAAGAACAAGTTCGTCCTCTGTCAGAGTGTAACAAACCTGCTATTCATTCAGTCAGACTTGTGGTCAATATTTCCATTAAAAAATTTGTTTATCAAGAATTTATTATGGGAGTTATTAAGCAGCTAGAATTCAAACTGACTTGGCAAACAAAATTTTATGTAAGTTGAAGAAGTTTTTCTATTACTTAAAAAGAAAGAGAAACCTGTTGTATCCCTTCACAAACACAAGATGGCTTTTAAAAGGGTATTTTCTACCAGGATCTACCACAATCAGATCTCTCTCCTCATTAGGTAAACCTTCCTAATGCTCAGTCCGTTTTCTCCTCTCCGATTTTCAAACTGCAAGTAACAGTTTTATGTTCTGACTGACTCAGCAAGCATCTGTCAAATATCTGGAAGTGTCATTGCTCCACTTGACTTTCACCTACCAGTATCTGCTGAAGTAGACAAACAAAAACAATTCCTCAGTAATCTTAATTTCTGTAGCACTAATCAGTCACTGAGTTCAGAAAGGCAAATCACTGCTAAAATCATAATAAACGGAATATGGTGTTTCCTTTCTTCTAAAAGTAAAAGGTGTTTGTTCAATAAATATAAATAAAAAAAATAATCATATAAACTTCTAGTGTTGGTTTGCAACACAACAGATATCCTTTTTAGGATCTCAGGTAGCGACAGGACTAGAGGGAACGGGGCAAAGTTGGGGATGGGTAGATTTAGGCTTGATGTGAGGAGGAAGTTCTTCACCATGAGAGTGGTGAGAGCCTGGAATGGGTTGCCCAGGGAGGTGGTTGGAGCCCCATCCCTGGAGGTGTTCAAGGCCAGGCTGGATGAGTCTCTGGCCAGCCTGATCTAGGGTGGGGTGTCCCTGCCCATGGCAGGGGGGTTGGAACTGGATGATCCTGTGGTTCCTTCCAACCCTGACCGATCCCATAACTTTTTCCCAGGGAGGGTGATGGGGCACTGGAGGGGGCTGCCTGGGGGGTTTGTGGAGTCTCCATTTCTGGAGACATTTGAAACCCTCCTGGACTTGGTCTGGGTGTCCTGCCGTGGCAGGGGGATTGGGTTGGATGATCTTTCGTGGTCCCTTCCAATCCCTGATGATTCTATGATTCTAGTTACACTTAACCAGCTTAGGCCTAGCTACAGTTTTCCAGGGCACAACAATGAACACTATCTTGCCAGCTTTTGCACACTCCAGTTCCCTCACTATTGAGGTAATACTTAAATTAAAAGTTTCCTCAGACCTATGCATTGGAATTTGTAAATAACAGCGCTAATGTACAACATTTGCTGCAACATTTTCCAAAACTGCCATTATGCAATTGACTTATCCTAATCCACCCAAGACCAACACAAACAAAACAAAGACACAAATTGGAACACATTTACTTCATAACTTTGAAAAGGAACATTTGGTCAAAAAGAAATCAATGACTGCATACATGTGAATTGAAAATATGTAATCTTAAAACCACTGGCACAGGATAAAAAAGATTCTGTCTTTAAGCCAAGAAGGTAGAGCAGTCATATTCCTTAACATATGTCTCCTGGAAAGCTGCCCAGGGAAGTCTTCTAAAGCATAGCAATCCACCAAAAATGTAATCTGAAGCCTCAAGTGAGTGTATTAGGTCAAATGGGATGTCAGGTGAGGTTCTTAGGTCAGTCTGTTTAGAACAACTTAGCAACAAGGGAATGTCTGATCCTCACAGTTGCACTAAGTCAAGGTGAAACCTTAGCCTTTGATTACGTACCAAGATGCAGAAGTTGACCAATTGGATTCAGTTCAGGACTGCAAAAAAGACTGATTAACAGGAAAAGCATCTAGGCAAACTGATCCAAAGGAACTGTGCTCTACCAGACCACAGGTACTGACCTCAAAAGAACATCATGCATGTGAAGAAAGGATAAAAGGAATCTACTAACATAGCAACACTTATACACTAAAAGAAGAATGTATTTTATAAGTGTCGGACTACTATGTTGGTAAGACAGTAAAAAGAAAAGCGTATGTAAGTCTCGATAAAACTCTAAAGCTCCATAAAGCACAAACTCTATTATCCTTATTTAATCTGGCTAGTAGCTAAAGAGAAGTCACCATTAATACTGTAACAAATCACTTTGGTTTGTATTTCAAGAGCACCCTCCCTTTTTTATAATGAATTTAAAATTTTTTAAAATAGGTCAATGCAGAGTCTGAGACAGTGACTTTTTTCAAGCCATGGAGTTACATCTGAAAAGCACTATCCTTCTGAGTTCCCAGCTTTCAGGTCTGGGGACACTGTGATACGCTCCGGCAAGATTTCTGATCTAGACAACCAAAGGAGTGAGGCTTCAGGGCACAACATACTGTACCATACAACATACTGTACCACACACAATGCTGCACAATTGCTCAGTAATTAGAAGCAGACCAACCAGGTACAAACAGAATCAAACTGGCCTCTTTTACATCCCTTTATGAACTGCCAGGGAAGTACTGGTCTTGAAATTGCACTTACCGAAAAGGTTCTGCATTAAATTAAAAGAAAAACGTAAAAACAGAGTAAGACCAAATTTACAGTAGTACAAGAATTAGAGGGAAGACACTCATGATCACAGTTCTAAACTCCATAGCATCACTTTAGGTTATAATGACATTTCATAATTGTATTTCAGGGTGAACATGCAACTTTAGATACGAGACCAAAGATAAACATTACTAACCTTTCTACATTAACTGGCTTGTCAAATTTAAATAGAATATAATCCCCAGCAACTGGTGTGACAGCCCAGAAAAAATCTTCCCCTACGTAGGTTTTTTCTAGCGTGTGCCCCTGGTAGACTTTTAAAGATGTTGAAACCTCTGCAGGTGGATTCACATGGATTTTATGCAGTAATGGTTTCAAGAAGTCTTTATCCTAATTGAAAGAAAGACAAAGATCATGTTGCCTGTAATTCATAAAAGATAAATCTGTGCTATTATGTTTTGCTCCCAAGTGGTTACACTTAAAACAAACACTTGTATAAAATAGAAAAATGAATGCACTGCTCATTTTTGAGTGCATCAGGTCTTGTACTGAAGTAATAAGCTGAGCATGCTGCAAAAAATAATCGACTAGCAAAAATCCACAAAAATAATCTGAAATGAGCACTTATACTTAGTAGTAAACATTTAAAAATCACACTTCATTCCAACTGGAGTAACATACAAATGCTTGAAAATGCCAGACAAGAAGAAAATGCTTGTTCTGTCAGTGGCTACACTTAATCAGCTTGCTCTGGAAAGGAAAATTTTTGCTACTAACTGTGAGTTTCTGGATCTTCCCTGCTAGAGAGGAGTGGAGGCCAACATGCTGGAAAAGAGAAGGTCTGAAGCGTATCCGTAAGTTAGATTTCTGTCGATCACAATGTTTCTGAAATGGATGGGGTGGGAAAGAGGGTTTAAAAAAAACAACAAACAAACAATCACATTAGTAAAACAAACACAAGGTTGCTGAATTTTTAATTCAAGGATATGATGTTATATCAACCAAAAAAGATTCAACAAGAACCCAGACCTATTAATCCAGTTCTTGCTTTCATTCCAGAAATCTACCAAGACTGATGTGTAATCCTAATACTGTTCAAGGTTCTTGCACAGAACCTATTTATTCAATCTTTCAGCAAGAGTGCTGTTTGAGAAGTAGAGGAACAAAATCTCGTTTGGAATCTCCTCTATGACTGCTGCTCAAGCATTGGCATTCTGCAGCACCTTAGTAAGGGTTACCTCAGTTCATTTTGAGAGTGCTGCACAAAGAAACAAACAGCTTTTGCTTTTGATCCTAATGCATCAATCTCCACAAAACAGTAACAGTTACAGTGCCTCTGAGACCTGCCTCTCTCGAGTTCTTTTTGAGATTAACATTTTGGTAGTGAAAAAGATTGATTAAGGATATGTACTAACCATAATACACTGTTAGCCTCCAGCTCACTCATTCACCATGATGAACACATTTGAGAAACTTTGTAATAAAGACAAACTTACAGCATCTTTCTCAGGATTACACACTTTCACCCATAGGATATGGTCCAGAAGCCAATCAATAGGTTTCTCCTTATAAAACATAAATATGAACTCTACAATAAGAGTGATGTCTGGAGACTGGAACATTTTACCTGTGGTGACATTAATAAAAACTGCATTTATTTTAAAGAAATAAGCCAGACAGGAAATAATAAGGTTATGGTAAGACAAGAAATAGTAGCAATTAACAACTAGATATCTCAATGTTATTATAAGCTCCATAATCTGCAGCTATGCAAAATTTAACAAATACTCAAACATGAGCTCCTCGTAAGATGTCTTGGTTCTGTCAAAATATTCAATGTATATTACAACATAGTATCTCCTTAAGCACAAAAATTGTCAGTCTGAAAAACTGTAGAATTATGGATTTGTCTCTATTATTCTCCATGCCACATGTAAGCTTCAAGTATCTGAGGCAACTGTTGCAAGTGTTATCTGCCCAGTCACACAAATTCAGCCTTTGCAGGTGCAAAAAGCAGAGAAGGAGCATGTACCACAGATCCTTTTGTGTACAAAATTCAAGGGCCAGATGGAAGCTTCTAGGACACAATCAGAGACATAAAAAAAAAAAGAGATCTCACATAGTGAGTGGAGTTATTCTGAAATGCATAGGCTATCAACCAACCTATACTGAGAGTATTTCCAACTAGTCCCATTCAAAGCAGTCAACTGCCTAGTACAAAAATCTAAGTCCCTCCCACAAGCAAAAACTGTAGGACTTCATTGCCAAGTACTACCATGAATTGAGGCTTCCATGGGAGCATACTTCTTGATCAAGCTCCGTCAATCGACTTCTGCATGGCACTGTGCTACTTGATTCTTGGGAACCCCAAAGGCAGTTACAGATTTGAGGAGCAATTCAGAAAAGTATCAGGTTTGCAGATGAAGCCTGCTTCTGCTCAGCTCAGTTATAACAGAAGAGCCAATAGAGAATGACATGGCAATGAATCTTTTAGGACACTGGCTGATGTGACTCAGCAGAACATGTCTAGATGTGAACAGTACTGGCTTAGGCACAGGCTCTTGGGGCAGCTGCATGTTAATGGATCAGGGCCCAACAGCAGCTCTTCTCTAGTGCAAGCCCTTCTGTCTGTCCACAGTCAGGAGTTCTGTACAATACACTAATACACAACATTTAGGCATGTGAAATGTTTTTTTTTCCCTCCACTTGTAATGTATGAGGCCTTCAAGGGCTTTTTAAATAACAAGTTCCACAAGTAGTAAAAATGCTCATGTTTTCTCCTTCTACATTTAGGAAGAACAGCTGGAGCAGACATTAAGAACAGGTTCCTTTCTGAGGTGGCAAAAAACACTTCCCACACTCATCAGAAAACAGGATTTTGTTCTCATCTAGAGAAGGACCACATTCCTTGCTAAGACCATAAAAAGCTGTACAGACTAGTCAGGATGTCAAACAGGGAACAGCATTTTATATGAAGCTTAAAAACTATCAGCAGTATAGCACTCCATTTGAGCAGGTGGCCAAGTGGAAATGAAGGAATGTTGCAAGCCATCTACTCTATTTAGTCATTGAGGAGGACATTCACATTTATATAAGCAGAAGAGAGGATCTATCTTAAGTATTGTCCTGAACTGGGACTACACAAGATGTAAAAAGTTATCTAGTGAAAGTGACTATAAACATACATTTCCATGGTGAATGTACATAGAGACTATTGCTAGGAGCCAGACATTCAATTACTTCTGTCTTTTGAGGCTCAGTGTAGTCTGTAATTCATAAAAAATTATTGCAAGGCAACACAAAAAAAAAAAAAGAAAAAAAAAGCCCAAGGAGCAGATTTCAAATCCCTGTTGTAAAAGGGTTGGAAAATTTCTCTACTGAAACAGCTGACTGTTATACAATAACTCGGTAGATACTGAACATTAGCTTGTTTGATTACGTATATTAGTAACAAGGATACGTCTAAGGGAAAGCATCACAGTTGCAGGGCACTGTTACATTTCTCAAAATGAGGGTACACACTTAAGAGATCACCTAAAGCACCTGGTACTTTCCAGAAAAAAGGTCTGATGCAATCTCATTCTCTTATGACTGTACGAAATTGGTATTATAAGCAATACTTCACTGAAATTGAAATTGAAGTTTAGAAGGGTATGAGTGAGGCTACATCATGATGTGGTGCAGTAAATACGGAATAAACATCTGGCAGGAGACCAGTTGCTTAATTTTTTGGAATGACACTGTGTGTTCATAAAGCAGGCTGTTCACACAATGTCTCCTGAACTAAACGTGGTTAAGACATTAACTGACCTGACATTGCAAAACCAAAGTTGAACCTTACAAAAACCTTTAGTTTATCAAAAACAGAAACAGAATATCAACAAACAAATTGTTTACTTCAGTATGACAATCTTCAGATGCAACTGGCCCCTATATGCCACACTGCCCAGCACTGCAGGCAAGTGACCACTGGAGCGAAGATGAACAGGCAACACCCTACTCCTGAGAAAAGCTCTCAGCTCCCTTCAGTAACCAAGGGCAGACAGTGCTTGCTGAAATGCTGTCACCATCCTCCACATCCAGCTGGCACAGCTTTGCCTCAGCTGCTCTCTCTCTTCAGTATAAAACAGCACTCTTCATCTATCATTTGTATAGCACAGCAGTACTGCACAGGTCAATGTCTCCATTTTCTACTCTAGAACATTTTTCCTACACCAGCTTAAAAACAGACCTCTGTGACAAAGCTCTTGGTAACACTGGACTTCAAAGGTCTGCACCTCTGACTATCCTTGTGACAAAAAGCAGCCTAATACAGCTCCTACAACACAGATTGGACACCACAGCCTCTCTGAATGCAAACTAGCAAAGTCCTTGTCTGGCCTCTCCTGAGCGAGGGTAGCAGCAGCAACGTGGCTTCCCTAGGGCACAGAAAGAGCCCAAGAACATAAAGCAAGGTCCACAGTCCTGCAGCCTCCCATGCAGCTGCAGGTGAGGAAAGTGCTGTCAGCCATAGAGCCAGTGAGATGCCATACAAGTTCAGCAGCCTGCCCACTGGTCACCCCCAATATGCAGTCAAAAACAATCAATCCAAAGAGATCTAAGCAAAAACTGCAGTTAGCATGCACTACCTCAAACCAAAGGCAGCATGAAAAAATTGAAGTAACGGTTTATTCGGCATGGTGTTTATGCACTTGGGCCACTGCATGATAACAGACCCAAATCAATGAGATTTTGCTGATGAAATTCTAGAGGTATCAGATTCTTGGTGCATACACCTACCCTTGGAAAAAACTTGAAAACCCAAAAGAATTAAGGCTCAAACATAAAATCTTGCTCCATAAAACCCTAGAGATTTGCAAAATTTAGAAGACTTTCTCCATATTATTTACCTATATTGACTAAAGTGAGAGCCAGGACTGAAAAAACTTAAATACTGTGGAACATTTTCTGCTATTTATTGTGCCTTGCCAAGACATTTGATTTTCTATTCATTTAAATGCTATCCTTAGTGAATTATTATGTCCCTCTCAGTATCTGCTTAGCAAGTACACACAAAATACAAAACTTTGTTTTCTGCAGTTCTCTGAACTGCAAATATCTAAGTAATCCATTTTAGTTCTTCCACAGAGCATCACTAAATGTGATGGTGTAAATGTCCATTATGTAATGGTGTAAATTCCATTTACACCAACAATAATTTTATACCTTCAAGCATGTATTCTAACTGTAATTGAAGTATTTCATTGCTTTCCTTGTAAATGATGTTAATTACTGACTTTAAAACCAGAATCTCTTTGATCTGGTCTTCCCCTAGATTGAATTATGTGGATGGCAAGAGTAAAACTGTAATCAGAACAACCTAAATTAACCAGAACATCTGCCCTTAAAACATCAGGGAACAGTAAGATTCAAAGGAAGTGTGTAAGAGCTGATTACAGGCTGTTCCATTAAAAGTTTGTGACAGCTGGCATTGAAGGTACAGAACAGAGAGCTGCAGATCTACTGGAAACACTTCAACTTGCAGGCAGTTGAAGGACAAGTCAATACTTCTAAAAATTTAGTAGGACTTTCCTATATTGTGTTAAGGAACTCAGTGAAGCCAGAATCAGCAGAGCAACAGATGCATCTCCTTCCTCAGAGCTTCTGAGGGAAACAGCATACGTCTCACCCATTATTTATTAGATACTTGACAGTGCTTATGACTGCTTTCAGTATTAAAAAACCACCAAAGGAAGCAGCTTATGCTCTGTGACACAGGTGACAGAACACTATAATCCGGCTGTCAGTCTAAAAAGCTGTATTTGCCACTAATATGTACTACTTGCATAAATTAGATTTTCAGTTCAGAAATACACAATGACAAAAATTCGTTTAACTTGGCAAACTTAAAAGTTGATCAAGATTTCCAATAGTTTACAGCAAATCAGCAACACTTTTTCAGAGATTATTTCATGATCAGTAGCATCTAGGCAATTCAGTGCTCTACTTTCTGTCTTGGACATCTAACACAGAAAACTCATCCCCAACTACAGAAAACTGCTTTTGGTCTTCTCCATAGTTATCTGCATTACCAAATTACCATAGTATCTGGATGTACCAAGATCCATACAAGGGATAGCAGAGATGAGGCAAATCTATACTACATTCGTAAGATTTCTATGCAGTGTATGGTTGCAGCACACCACTGTGTCTCAAAGCCAAAAGTTTGAATCATTTTCATGAATATAATTTCTTTTCCTCAAACCTTAAAAGCACAACAAGTAGCTTAACTGGGAGGAAAAAAACACCTAATCTAATTTTCTAGGTAGAAAAGCAACACTAATATATGTAGCCATAGCTAAATGCATCTGAAATTCTACTGATATCATCTAACTAAAAGAAGGCAATCAAATATGATACAAGGAACAAAGATCAGGCATGGCAAGCAGCAGAAGCTAACAACTAAATTTAGATAATTATTTTCAGAGCCTACATTGGAAAAAAATATATAGACAATATGTAAAAAACAACTTTAAAATATTTTAAAACATTTATTCGGGTGATTAAGCTAAAACTTAGCACAAAGAACTATCCTCCTACCACTTCTGGCTTAGGTATTGTGTCCTCTATAGCAGCACTAAGAATAGAAAGGGGTGTTATATACACAAGTGATACGAAATATATCTGAATGGGGTAGACAGTGCACATCCTGAACTGTAAGCTGGATTTACACTTACAGAACTGCAATTTGTAAGTATGCACACTATTAAATTAAGTAAACATAGAATGATTGTAAATTACCTATACAGTCCAGGAACTTCAAAAAGAATTTACATTTAAAGTGCAATTAGTGCTAAAACTCTAACCCAAAACAAGCCCACAATGTAACTGTTCAAAAGTAGGAGCAAAGGCTAATCAGATGGTGGCATTCAACCAGCCTCTGCAACCACAGAATCATAAGGAGTTGCAAGGGGATGCCCAACAGAAGAGACGAGCCTACTTAGAACAAAAGCTCCAGAAAGTTATTTAAATGTTTATTTCTCCATAAAGGCAGGTCCAGTTCCTGTTTCTCTCTTCCACCTCTGAGGCCACAAAACCAGTCCCTTAACTATTTCAGCAACAATGCAACTCTACTGGTAGCTCAAATCAAGCAACCAACTTGATTTTATGTCAGACAGACAGATATGGAGAATTCCCTCCACTCATTTCCTCTCCTTCTCACTTCTTCTTTATGTTACACTGGCAGGGAAATGTATAGAGTACCTTTTTGTAACCTAACGTAGCATGTTTACAAGATAACCGCTGCTTTCCTTCCTACTCAGGAGGTATCCAGGCCCTGAAAGTCAGGGAACTGTTGCCTCAGCATCACAGCTGACATTGAACTGGAAACAGCTTAGTCCTTACCAGTTCTCAGTGCTACCTTTATGGGTCATTGCACTAAAAATGAAGCCATGATCTGAAAAGTAGATTTAAAGTACAAACCAGACAACAACAAGAATTTCCAAGGGAATTATATAATTCAGGACTGCACTTGTAACACTTAGGATGTTCTTCCTGTTCACCTTACAGCCTTTGCACCTTCACTAGTGTTTGTGCCAAAATTCCCAGGAATTGTAAGGCATCAGTTTGTTGTAGTTGCTAAGCCTGTTCTATTTCCACCTTTAAAGTTATGACAAACACCAAGAAAGGTGTTCTAGGCATAGTTAGTTTTCATGGTTTTTTCTGTTATGTCAGTTGTGTTTCAATGACATTTTTGTTTTAACCACAGCTAAATGCAAAATAAATCATTCCTTGCCAACTCAACCAACTTAATATTTTTATACACTGATTTTTGGTTATACAAATGTCCTCTTTTTCAACACTTTGAGCCATACAAAAGTATAGGGAGCAACTGAAAAAAATTAAAAGAAACAAACCAAAACCCTCACATATTGAACTAGCTAATGCATTTGTGCTTCTGGGTCTATTTCCAGTACAAAGAAGTAGTTGTGAAGTCAGATCACTATTAATACAGAGTCTGAGGATAAATGTGTTCTTTTGAACTACTGAAGTGAACATTTTCTTACCAATGAAACCCAGCTGAGAAAATTCCAGAATCATCCAATCTTCTGAAGCGAGCTGAAGTGCAAAATTTTTTATTGTGCTGAAATAATTCTGCTTGACAACGATGTCATCTTCAAGCTGGAGGAAGGTGGCAGTGATATCAACATAAATTTAAAAGAGCACCCACAATGCAGTGCAAAAAAGTAAAGCTAGGAAATACTGATTTATAATAAATTACTAACACACAGCCAAAAATTTCTAATGCAAGTGCTGCTGTGAAACCTAGACACTATAGCCAAGAATAAGTACTGTAGGAGTAAGTCTGTCTATTTGTGGAGAACTAATTCTGTACAAAAAAGTCTAAACTGGATTTCCTCAGGGCAGATTTCAGCTTATTTAAGGAATTGATTAGGAAAGTTCCTTGTAGTCAGCCCTTTACAAAAAGAGGGTCCAGGAGAAGCTGACTTCAGGAATGTATTACTGAAG